>CM035432.1:103322888-103482888 GCA_020310875.1 Ceratopteris richardii
AATAGAGATGCTTCCGTGAAGAACAAGCATGCCGTGATTGTTTGATTACGTAAACATTATGGCAATATGTATCTCATCTATGAAAAACTTTGTTGTGACATTTTCTAAGATTATATCGGGAGAGCATTCCTTCAGGATTTCTCTTTGTAGGTATTTTCTATATTGGTGTATCCAAGTGCGGGTATCTTTTATCGGTTATTGATTTTCTAATTGCTTCTTAAGGAAGACGAATGTTCATGCTGTCTGATTCTTAAGTACGCGTATGGGTATGAACGAATAATAAAATGAGTAAAGTAATATTGAATTGATGTTTCGGAGTAGAAATGTATTAGGGGAATTCTATAGAATGTTACAATTTCAATGGAAGTTTTCCATACCTCTTCCTAGAGAAGATGGAGCGGAGAAAATCCATATGAATGGAGTCTTCATGTTTTCAAGAGCCTCTTCATGTTTTTAAGATCCTGTTCAATAATATTATCTAGTCATATTTATTTCTTGGGTCATACTGCATTCTAGAGTACATTGTACCCATTGAAAACTTGGTAGTCTTCCTCTCTCGTTTTAAGCGTAAAAGAAATTGCTCTTAGCATTTGTAAACCAGCCTAATAGTAGTTTCTTAAAAAAATAAAATAGAGAAATCGTACCACGACATCAGAATAAGATATCTAAAAATTTTCGGTCGGAAATCAGAATAAGATAGTTAAAAAAACTAGAAATATCATAACAATTTTTGTCGGAAGCAAGATACTTGGGAAGGCAAATATGCTCCTCGTTTTAATAATTTTATATAGCACGGAAGGGTCAAGGAAGTTTCCAAGCTTGTATTTTACGTACACTATGTAGTTTATAAAAATCCATCGTTTTCTGATAGAGCATCTTCTTTCTTCGAGGTTACCGTACAAACAATTTCTAATCTCTCGGTTTTATTCTTTTATATATCACCAAGGAATATTCATGTACAGAATTTGATCTTTTTCATCGTACGAGTTGTTAAATTTCATTTGTGAGATTCGGAAGTTGGACCGATCTATTTGTACCCTTTCAAATGTGATTAGAGGAGGTGATTTGGAAAATATCTAAAGAAAACTGTGCAAGAAACTTTGGTGATGCGCCGAAGGATCCCTTAATGAAGAAATCCATCATTATCTCTCTATTGCAAAGAAACAAATTTAGTAGAATAATAAAGGATTTACTGTCTGCAGAAAGAAATTTGAAGGATAAAATAGGATTTCTATTAATTACTACTGATGATCCTTCTATTGCAATGAAAGAAGCTCACAAGGAGTGGGTTTTCCATGTTGGGAACAGGTTGAAACCGAAATTCTTCAAAATCTCTCCTGTATCACTATTCTATTCTAATAAATTCATTTATCCCATCAACAGAAAAGGATATTAACATTTTCCTCTTGGAGACATGAAAATATTTTAATGTGACACTAGACAACCTCTATGATCACCGTTAACTCATTGCCACTCCAAACATTGAGAAATGATAGCCAAAACCAAGAACTTTACTTCTTGAGAACTTTCTAGTCACTGAAATGACATACCTTCAGTATTCTACTAATTTCTCTTAGCAAAAATATTATTTCTCCAAGATCTTTTGGTGGATCAAAGTAGAAGATAAGAGCTTTCCAACAAGCTATTATTTGCAACAAATGTGTCTCTACAACTCAAGATATAGCCTTCACAAGGTGACCCTCTATGACTTCCAAAAGTGGAAATTTTGCCTCTTTTAGTAAAAAGCGCTTGTCTAAAAATGGAATTCGATGCCTAGCATCAACTTGCAATGAGAATTCGATGATGGGCATCGACTTGGGGTGTTTTTAGCCACTTTTCAAGAGGGATTTGATGACAGGCATTGACTTCCCGCATAAAATCTCAAGCTTTCATATGCCAAAATTATATATGATTTCATGCACACTTCAAACATCACTTATCAACTAGAATTCGATGCCAAGCATCGAGTTGCTCCAACAAAGTCATGATTTGCAAACACTTCAGCACTGAATGAAATAGATAAATGAAAATATTACTTATGAGCAGAGATTTGATTGCTTCTTCACTTTATAAACCCATTTATTTCCAATAACCTTCTTACCATTTGGTTTAAGAACAAGTTCCCATGTCTTGTTCTTCTCTAGTGCATTGAATTCTTCCTTCATTGCTTCTTCCCATTGTTTCTTACCTTTTGCTTCATCATAGTTCTCAAGTTCTTCATCATCTTTGACCATATATGCATAATTCTTCTGAGTTATGTAAGAAGTATCATAAGAATACCTTTCTGGTTTTCTTCTAGTCCTGCTTGACTTTCTTGGTTCACATTCTTCATAAGTGTCTAGATACACCTCTTCATCAAATATAGGAGCTTCTGTTCGAGTTTGCTAGCCTAGTGGTTGGGACTCTCACCTCTTGAGGCGGGGGTGAGGGTTCAATCCCTGGAAGCAACATGTAAGGGACATGTAATCTCGAAAGATGTTGCATTGTGGCTGAGTGCCAGAGTTTGTCTATCCCTACGGTAGTGTTGACTGCCGTTTAACCCAGTGTGAGATAAGGGGGGTCCCATGGGTACTATGCCCTTCCTTGTACAATTGCAATTTCAAAGTTAAAGTCCAAGGGAGTAGGCCTCGGCCGAACCTCCATTGAAAAAAAAATATAGGAACTTCTTTGTTCCTTATTGTTAATCCACTTCTGGATATACTTGCTTGCATATAGCCTTCATCTTCATTTACCTGCACAATTGATTTTCCTTTCTCACATCTTCTTACCCCTTCTTCAAATTCTTCAGCTGTTTGACTTTGATCTGCATACCAACTTTTCTGTTCATCAAATGTAACATCTCTAGAAACAAGAAATTGTTTGGTTAGGGGATTCCACAACCTATAACCCATCTACTTTTCATCATAACCAATGAACACATTTTTTTTGTTTTTGCCTTTGGTTCAAGTTTATGTCTAAGTTGTGATGGAACATAAGCATATGCAATTGATCCAAACACTTTACAATGATCTAGTGTTGGTTTCCTACCCCACCAAGCTTCATATGGAGTCATTCCATTGAGAGCTGCACATGGTAATCTATTCACAAGATATGTAGCTGTATATATAGCCTCAACCCAAAGATAATTTGGACAATTCTTCTCCTTTAGCATAGCTCTAGCAAACTGAACCAAAGTCCTGTTTCTCCTTTCTGCTACACCATTTTGTTGTGATGTATACCTAAAAGTTATTTCTCTCTTAAAACCTGCATTCCAAAGATAATCATTGAACTCTTGGGAGAAGTATTCTCCCCCTCCATCAGACCTCACTCTCTTAATCTTTTGACTTGAGACTCTCTCTATATATGCATGAAAATTCTTGAAGGCTCCAAATACTTCTGATCTTTCCTTCAAAACATAGAGAGTTATCCATCTTGTAGCATCATCAATGAAAAGAACATAATACCTTGAGCCATTGATAGATCCTTCTTTTGTTGGTCCCCATACATCTGTATGAATGAGCTCAAGTACTCCATCATGTTTGAATCCTTTCTTCTGAAATGGTAACTTGTGTGCTTTATCCATTTGACATGCTTCACATTTATAAACCATATGTTGACTTTGCACATTTGGTAATCCTATTACACACTGATTTTCAACCATAGCGTTAATTCCTCTTTCATTGAAATGACCTAATCTCTTATGCGAGAGATCAAGTTTTGTAATCACTCCTTCACCATGTGTGAGCAAATCTTGACCAATATTCCCTTGTACTCTTAAAGTAAAGAGCCTACCTTCTTTCTTACCAGAGACAATCTGATTATATCCATTCTCTAGATCTTCAACAAATACTCCATTTGTAAACCTTTTTCAACTATCTGTCCCACACTAATCAAGTTTTTAGGTATTGTGGGAACATAAAAAACATTGGTTAGCAAATCTGCTCCACTCTTGCATTTCACTTTTCCAATTGAATGTACACTATGTCTTGTATTATCACCTGTTTGAACTGTATGAATAGAAATTCCTTTTTCTAATTCTGACATCATTTCTATGTTTCCGGACAAATGATGAGAACATCCAGAGTCAATGTAAAATACCTTTAGATCTTCTTTATTTGATGTGCTGATTGAATTCATCATCAATGATGTATGACTTTGATTCTGTGTGTCATTTGCATAATTGTAGTAGGTGGTGTTGTGGGATTGATTCTGTCCCCAACTTCTTCCTCCACCTCTACCATAGCCTCCTCTTTGACTTTGTCTGCCTCTTTGAAAATTACTTTGATATCTTCCACCTCTGCCTCTCCTATTGTTATTCTAATTTTGATTTGATCCTTGTTGATTATGCCAATAGTCATGAGGCAAATGATTACTCAATCCACAGATCCAACAAGCCTTCTTGTTGTTATTTTGATTTCCACTTCCTCTTCCAAAACCTCTTGGTCTTCTTCTACCAGTGCCTTTACTTCTTGCATAATAAACTTGAGAAGTTGACTCTTCTTCATCCTTTGTTTTAGCTTTATCTCCTTTCTTCTTGTTCTTCATGTACATTGTAGAACTTTGTCCTTTATCTCCATCTCCCTTCAAGTCTTGCTCAAATGTGAGCATCAAACCAAGCAACTGGTTCAAATCTAGAACATAATGATTTAATGAAAGTTCTGTTGATAAGACAAAAGGTTTCCACCTTTCATCCCCTCTCAAACTTGTAAGTAATTGAGCAATCAACCTGTGATCCTCAATATCTTCATCTATGGATCCAAGACTATCTGCAAGATCCTTCATCTTAGTGACATAATCACTAATACTTTGACTTGGCTTCTTCTTGAATGTTGTGAACTCTAACCATAGACTTCATTTCCGTGCTTTTGTAGTGCTTTGGAAATGATACTCGGATGCATTACATATATCTTCAGATGATTCCAATCGTCTAATGTGTGGTAGCAAATGATCAGAGATTGTATTGTAAATGTAGGCTTTTGCACTTGCATCCTTCTTCTTCCAATGCTTTAAAGCATCAAGTTCCTCTTTCTTTGGTCCGCTTTCATCTTCAAATACTGGCTTCTCTTCTTCACCTGCTACATATATCATGAGCTCCTTACTCATAAGTAAGGCTTCCATTCTCATTACCCATGCGGGGTAATTATCTCTGTCCAGTTTGTCAATGGAGATATGATCTACCATACTCCTTTCCTTCTGCTGCAACCTTTGAGCTTAAAAGATAAAGAATAATACCTTTTGGAGTTCTTTGTGTATGAAGATACTTTTGAAGTAACCTTTTGATGCCTTGTGTTTTCAAATGCTTCACCTTTCAACCTTTAATGAAAAACTTTTCAAAACTTCTCGTACCTTTGTCGCCTTCTACTCTTTAGGACTTTTCTACTCTGATACCACTTGTTGATGTATGCAACATCACAAGGAATGAATTAATGTGACACTAGACAACCTCTATGGTCACCATTAACTCATTTCCACTCCAAACTTTGAGAAATGATAGCCAAAACCAAGAACTTTACTTCTTCAGAACTTTCCAGTCATTGAAATGACATACATTCAGTATTTTGCTAATTTCTCTTAGCACAAATATTATTTCTCCAAGATCTTTTAGTGAATGAAAATAGAAGAGAAAAGCTTTCCAAGAAGCTATTATTTGCAAGAAACAGATCTCTAGAACTCAAGATAAAGCCTCTGCAACATCACAAGAAATGAATTAATGTGACACTAGACAACCTCTATGGTCACCATTAACTCATTGCCACTCCAAAGTTTGAGAAATGATAGCCAAAACCAAGAACTTTACTTCTTCAGAACTTTTCAGTCATTGAAATGACATACATTCAGCATTTTGCTAATTTCTCTTAGCACAAATATTATTTCTCCAAGATCTTTTAGTGAATGAAAATAGAAGAGAAAAGCTTTCCAAGAAGCTAAATTTGCAAGAAATAGATCTCTAGAACTCAAGATATAGCCTTCACAAGATGACCCTCTATGACCTCCAAAAGTGGAAATTTTGACTCTTTTAGTAAAAAGTGTTTGTCTAAAAATGGAATTCGATGCCTAGCATCAACTTGCAAGGAGAATTCGATCCCGAGAATCGAGTTGGGGTGGTTTTAGCCACTTTTGAGCAGGGATTCGATGCCAGGCATTGACTTCCCACATAAAACCTCAAGCTTTCATATGCCAAAAATATATATGATTTCATGCACACTTCAAACATCACTTATCAACTGGAATTCGATGCTAGGCATCGAGTTGCTCCAACAAAGTCATGATTTGCAAACACTTCAGCACTGATTGAACCAGATAAATGAAAATATGACTTATCAGTAGAGATTCGATGCCAAGCATCGAGTTGCTCGGAAAACTTGAACTTTTAAACTCATCACACAGGAGGCAAGCATGGAGATGATGGAGAGAGTCTCATACACAGATATTGACTCAGTTCTTCTCATAGCTATGAGAAACTCAGAAGTTTTACAGGTGCTTTCTCACTCAGATAAGCCCGACTATATTCAGTCATACAAAATGAACTTCTACTAACATTCTCTCTCTCTCTCTCTCTCTCTCTCTTCAACTTCGCGTCAGTTGATACAAACTAACTTATATAGTTTTTCTCAATCTCGTGACTTTTAAAAAACTTCTAGAACTAAAGTGAACTAACCTTACAAATATAATACACTTGTGAATTTGTCCCTTCACATAGGCATGTGATTTTCTTCTAAAACTTTGACCTTCAAATATATGTACAATTAGTGATTGATTCTCCAACATGCATCAACACAGGGGACGCACAGAAATCTGAGAATTACCTTGTGATTGAGAGTGAGAGTGAGAGTGAGAGTGTGATTGAGAGTGCAAGTGTGAATGCGATTGTGATAGCTTGGGGGTGGTCAGGAGGTAGAAGCTTCTTCAAGAAGCTATTGTCCAAAGCTATTGTAACCATTGATTCACATCTATAATATCAAAATTCGTCCTTCTCTGTCTTGTATTTGTTTCTAGTCTTCTGCAGCAGATTTTCTCTTACCTTGTGCAATCTTTGCGTTCTTCTTTCCTCTCTTATTTTTGAGTGATCGAAAGACTGTGATTGGAGATAGATTGTGATTGAGGAAACGCTACAAATATGGCAAAATAATTGATTCGAGGGAAGAAAGCTCTCATGATGGCAATGCAAAAAGCTTGTATCTTGGAGCGCAATGATTGTAGTAGGAGAAACCGAAGACTTATTAACGGGAGGAGAAAGGAGGTGTTGTCGGCCTATGGTTTCCACTGGAGACTTCAGTACTCTACATACATCATTGTGGAATCTGCAGAGGGACATTGCATAGTTCTTAACGGATCAAATCAAGCAGAGAGAAAAAGAAGAGCCATGCGCTAATGTTTGATGCGGTTTTGGATATTGAAGTCCAATGCATTCCTTTTGTTTTCAAGTCCTATCCAATTGAAGGTGAGAAGCATTGTTCACTAGTGACTGCTCAAAATTAATTGGACCAAACAAAAGCATCAGTCACGGCGTTTTACTTTTTTGTAGTAACACATGCCGATGTTTTAATCCTTGCAAAGTCTCTTCACTTATTGTGTAGAAAGGGGTTTTATTGAGACACCCATACTCCACATTTGTTGTTTATCCAACCCGATGATCCCGAATATGGAGAAGATCTACAATATTCGATGGCATACGAAACCAACTAATTTCATGATAGCTTTTCTTCCCAGCGTAGAACGCAAAATCATGGGTTTGTGTTTATGAAGACGTAGCTCCAATATACCTCAATTGCATTGCATGATGATCAACATGATGATGAACATGATAATCAACATGGCATGAAAAAGTGATTTTTTTGTTTTATATAGTTTTGAATGATATAATCAATTTGCTTTATAAGTTGACCTAAGCACTCATCTATGAGGTTCCATCTCTATTACTAAGTCATCTTCCTCATTTGAGCTGCCAGCAAGCACCCCACGTGCACCGCATGACTGGTGGTTTACTTGATCCACCAACCATTACTCTCACACTGACATTAGGCCATTGACACTATCTAGACGCAGGCTTTTCCCATTGGGGAGAGTATCAATAACTTCGAGAATCTCATTATCAAAAATGGGTGCATGAAGGAGAGACCAAGTTATGCGGTATTCTCACATCTAGGGAAGATCAAGCACATTTTCACACTCATTGTCTCTATCTTTATCTCATCAAAGAAATTACATAAACGTTTTTAAGCTTTCTTTATCAATTAAGTGAGTTCAAGGACAATAATGGAACTACATAGAGTGAACATACTATGTCTTTCTCATGATCATGAGGACACTACTCATTTTGACGGAGAGTGTTCTATTGCTTTTCCTTAATCACACACATATATGTATGGGTTCCAAACTTGTAATTTATGCATGGGGATACCAAGCAATGGATACGAATTTAACTATGGATCAGTCCCCTTTACATTCTATGGAATTCAAGAAAAAATGATTATTATGAGGATAGGTTTAAATATTAATATCAAACAATTCATGTGTATACTACAACGAACTTGTGGTAAACATTTAGTCATTTTCAAAAAACGGATCTGTCATCATAGTTACTCAAATATAATGGCAATGTGTTGTTTGATTCTTGATTATGTGACTCAGCTTGTAGTAATTCCACCTCCCCTACGGGCTATAAGAATTTAAACTCAAACTGAGTTAAATTTGTTCATTTATACTTTTCCTTTTTCCATTAATCCTTCTATGCTTCAACTAATATTTCTTTTTTATGTTCATATTTGAATAATCAATTATGAACCCAGACATCTACAATCCCAATCATTCCTTAATTTTGGTGTAGAGTGGTCGTAGGTTTTTAAGGTTTCTGCATCTATGCTATGTTCTGTGGTGTGTGCATGCGATCCTCATGGACTCTTGTTGGAGGAACCAATCTAGATGCTTTATTAATGCTTTGTTGCGTGACATTGAGCAGTCTAGATGTTTCATGGAGATATATAAATATGCTTCATAGTGGGATCCCCTTTAAGTTAGCATTTTTCATGTTCAACCAATGGTACCTGCTCCAAGCGATATCTATCTCTACAAGCATGTCCAAGTCTTTAGATTTTATGACTATCAATTCTTAATTCACTGCTCTCTTGGGTTGCAATCACTCATTGCATACTACTGATGAATCAATTCCTCCTCTTTCACATGTTGCATGGTTATATCTTGTTCTAGATATTTAAATTGGCTCTCAAATGCCACTCTTGCTCATTTACATCTTTGTTTGGTCTTACCCTTTCTAAGCTTCTTTGTTCATTTCTTTCCACTATCACAAGATCTGATTCATCATGCGAATGTTCACTTTTTGAGCTTTCATCTGTATTCACCTACACAACTCTCTCTCTCTCTCTCGATTGAAATGTCATGATTATTGCTGGTGCGGTATGACTTGAGTAGGCTTACTATTTGTAGGATAGATGTCAGGATATCGATTGTTGTGGTCTCTTGAACTCTTATGGGATGAAGATTGTATAATTGAATTACATGTGCCAACTTACATTCTTAGCAATATTGGTTTGAAAGTGAACGTAGGGTGGTCAAATTGCCATATGCCTTATAGGAATTTCCAAGCCTACGAGAGTTGACCATTGATATTGATTCCAATTGAGGCCTTCCCCATAACCATAAAGATCATGTTGAGGAATTTAGGTCCACATTTTATATCTTTTAGCGATTGTAGGATGAAATCCCACTCCATGTGGTTTTATCCTTTGTCAAAATCAATTTTAATGAAGATGAAATCTTAGGAGGACTCCTTAGCTAACTTGAGGCCTTCCCAGACATCAATAATTGCCTCCAAGATGGATCTTCCCCTTTTGAATCCCTTTTGGTCCTTCTTGATCCATGAATGCAGATGGTACGCAATGGGATTTGCAAGAACATTAAATAAGATCTTATAGCTAGTTTGCAGCATAGTGATGGGCTGCTTTCAATATTGTTTTTTCTTTCTTCGTTGTGCACTAGCTTAATCACCCCTTCATTGAGAACATTAGGGAGTGCACCAAAGCATAATGCCTCCTGCGAAACCATAAGGGTTTAATTAAGCCATTCCTAAAATTCTTAAAGAACTCATTGGTGAGACCATCTAGATGTTTTTAGCATAAGGGAGAGCATCTATAACTTCTAAAATCTATGTGGTCCTAACTAGGGAATCGAGAAGATGCATGATGTTTCCTTGAACTCTTTTTTATCTCACTCTAGAGATGTCAACCATGCATTCATGTCTCAGAAAAGTGAGCAGCAGGGATGACCCCATGAGTTGAGTGAAGTGGTTGGTTATTATCTCTATATTCTCTTCCACATAACCCTATTTCCTCCCTTCGTTGTCTAGCATGAAAGGGATCTTATGATTTGCTTCTTCTTTAGTAGCTTACACATCTCTTTCATTGGTTTGTCCGCTTCCCTACCCACCAATCTTTAAAATAAATTTTCATATTTTTTGTTTGAATTTCCTCTTCATATCTTAGTTTGCTTCTAATTTTCGAGAGTTTTGATTGGAGGCTAGCATTCCCATTATTAACTTCCACCGCCAAACATTTGAGCCTAAGGTAAAGTTTTCTGTTTTCATCTGTAGAATGTTAAGGATTTTGTTATGGGCCATTAGAAGGACTTGGGACTGCTTCACTGCAAACTTCCAGCACTTGACAAGAGAGGAAGTACGATGAAAGGGTTCCAAAGAACAACAAAACGCAAGCCCAGATTATCTTCATAGAACGCCATGCATCAACCTTTTCCACGTGATATTGTAAATAGATATACAATCACCATGACTTTAGGACCTTCAAACAAGATCCTAACGTTCACACAAGAATAGTTAGTACAACAGTAAAGAATGAACATGGAGCAAAGAGTATTGTATTCTATTGCACATAAACACCCAATTCTCCTGAATCCATGTTGGGGATCCTCCGCAAAGGCTCCAAATTTGTTGAACCTAACCTGCAAACCCTTTTCCACTACCTGTCCAACACTCATTAAATTCTTTGTGATAGTAGGTACATAAAGAGCTCTACTCAACAGATTCCTATTCCCATCAGAAGTTTTGATATTTCCTACCTTGACAACTGATAGCTTGGTATCATCATCTGTCTGCACTTGATGCTTTCCCTTGGGCTCTTCAAGGTCAAAAAGGAGAGCTACATTGCCTGCTACATGGTTTGAACAACATGAGTCAATATAGAAGAGGTGCTCATCATTCATACATTGTTTTGAAGTCATGTTCATAATGAGAAGAGAATCCTCTTGATCCTTTTTATAGTTGTTGAAATATTTTCTTAATTTGTATCCTTCTTGATATTGTTGTTGTAGCCATGGTTGTATCCTTGATTATGGTTGAATATTCCTCTTAATTGTGAGTAGACACCTCTTTGAAATCCTCTTCCTCTTTGGCTCTTGAAGTTCATATAGCACTCATCTATTATGTGATTAGACATTCCATATATATTGCATGGGGAGGAGTTGAAAGGTCTCCCCCTACCTTGCTTACCTCCTCTACCCCTTCCTTTTGAATTCCTACTTGTCCTTGCATAGTTAGCTTGAGAAAGTAATACCTTCATTTTCAACTTTCTTGCTCTTTCCTTTATCCTTAGACTTTCCTTTATATGTATAGAGGGTAGAAGAATTGTTACCTCTTGATGGTTCACCATTTTTGTTGAGCTTGGCTTCATGGGTGAAGAGTTGCCCCATGAGAGTGGTTAGATCAAGGATTTTTATATCCATATAAAGATCCATTGTAGTTTTGAAAGATTCCTACTTATCATCTGCCTTGATTCCATTGATTATCTATACCACTATTTTCTCTTCTTCCATCTCTTCTCCTATGCTTGCCAATTGATAAGCTAATCTTTCATCTTAGTCACAAACTCTGAAACATTCTACTTAGGTTGCTTCTTTTGAGTAGTAAACTCCATCCACAATTGATTTTTCCTAGCTCTTGTATTGGAGAAAAAATATGAAGATAAGAATAGTAAAGATTATCATGGGTGCAACTAGCTTAGGATCTACACAACCAATCTCATGAGGATACATAGTAAAAGCTTTTCCATGGCTACGTATGACTCTCTCAAATTTATCTCTCTCTACTGGCAAAAGAAAGTCATCATTTGTACCAATTTTCACATGTTTGATTGTCTTATTCGTTAATGTATGTCCTATATTTTTCTTATCCTGAAGAATTGGATCATTTTTCACATCAATAGTTTTTTCATTACTTCCTTGAGGTAATGGTTGAGCTATGGGTTTTATTTTTTTGTCTACAATTTTGTACTTTGTTTCAACTAACGCATCATGTGTTTGGTTAAATTTTGAGCACTTGTGAACATTGAGAGCATATTCCTGGATAAGAGCATACTCATCAAGGGAAGAAAGAAGAATAATATGGGAATCAGAATTTTGTTGAAGACATAACTCTAACTCCTCAAGAGTAGAGAAACAATGAGATGTTTCAATCACATGCTCAATGTTCTCATCATGTTCCATGACTTTGTTGTTTTTATAAATTTTTTGGGTTTTTTTGATAAAAGACTTGGACAATTGACTCTTTTGAAGAAAATCTAATCTAGAATGTGGAAAACAAAGTGGCAAACTATTGTACATGTTGGTTGGATGCGAGATGTCAAACCAATATCCACTGTTGTCCCACTCAGCAATGGATTCTATCTGAAGTTTTTATCATATGTAGCTCCAAACATGAATCGAGGTGCACAATCACTACAAGCATGCTCATGACCCTGAGTAACAATAGGTTTCTTTCTAATTGACAATCGATTCCTAGGATGATTCACTCATATCGTCATGACTTGAAGTGATTGCATTCCATCCTTAGACTTAAATCTAGCATAGGTAGACCCATCATCCATGGCTTTAATTTCCTTACAACTCTCACAAATAAAGGGTTGACCTAAGAGAACTTCATAGGAGCAATTATCTTGAATAAAAAAGTGAAACTCTTTTGTGATTCCTCCTATGGATATGGGCACACTAGCACAAGCTCCATATAGGGTACCTACACCATTATCTGCAGTTCTCATATGCCATCCACAATCTTTATCTATGGGCCATCGAAACTTATCATAGACTTCTCTTGAAATCACATTGATTTCGGAGCCAGAATCTACTAATGCATTTATAGTGATAGTGTTCTTATCATTTCCTATTTTAACATGCATCTCTGATGTACCTCTAGAACAAAATTTTCTTTTAAAGTGACTTTCAGGATTGTTTTCATCGTTTTCATGGTCAGGTTGAATAGGTCCTAAGAAATTTTTATTAACATTTACTTCATCATCATCAAAGTCCTCTTCATCAGATTCATCAAAGTTTAAGGCTTCATTCATAGCTTGATCTTGATCTAGAGAATCTTGCATCTAAGTATCTAGATTAAGCAAAAACCTCTTCCTTTTAATAAGGCCAATAAAGTTATCTTTAAAAACAGGCTTTGCAATAGAGAAAACTTGTTCTAAAGACATAGTCACTTGACTCTTAAGCAAAATGTCATCTAAAATCTCCATAGGATCTATTTTTCTCTCAATTTCTGAAATTAAGATGGCTTTAGGTTTTCTCTTTGGTTTCTTTTGTTTTTGCTCAGGATCTTGTTTTTGTTCATGTTCTCGTGTTTGATCTTCAGTTTGTTTTGATTGTTCTTGTTTATCTAAAGGATTTGGTTCTGTTTTTCTTTGCTTTCTCTTCTTCCCTATTTGTTTCACCTCTTGTTTTTGTTCATTGGCTTGTGATTCTTGTTTTTTATCTTTGGATTGTGATGTTTCTCCTTGCTCTATGATTGTTTCTATTCCCTCTGAGGTTTGTTTTCAAGTCACTCTTCTTTCACTAGGCTCAGCTTCATCTCTTTTTCGATTTTCTTCTACATTTGATATGTGAGAAATAAGAGATTGATCTTCTATCGGTGACTCCCAAGCCGTTATTCTCCTAATCTCATCTCGTGCTCTTACTAAAGCGTCTATGGAAAAGTCACCTTCCTTTGTGGGTTTACTTGATTCTACTTGTTGTTCATCAAGAGCTTCTAGTTTCACTCCTCTAGTTCCTACGTCGGTCATGGTTATATTTTCATAGTGTTTTTTCATTCCTCCCTTACCATAATTTCCTTGCAAATGTAGCCTAGATCGATAGTCACAAATTTTCTTGTCTATGTCTATTACTAGTCGTTGCTCCTTAGCAGCCTTCAATAGTTCACAATCTCTCAAAAAGTGCTCTAACGAATCACACCAAGGACACCTACGAGGGCCACACACAAAACCATTTTGATTTTGAGGATTTTGATTAAGTTGTGGTGGGAAATTTTAAAATTGAGGATTTTGTTGATAAGGTATTGCTTGAACAAGATAATTAGGATTTTGATGAGGCAATTGATGTATTTGAGGAGCTTGGGGTACAAGATGTGGTACTTGAGGTGCAAGAGGAGCTTCCATAGTATACGGTTGATGATTTTGAAAATTTTGATTTTGAAGATTTTGAAAAGCTATTCGAGAAGCTTTAGGATACATGTTTTGATTTGAGGATTTTGGACATGAGGATGAGGATTTTGCATTGAAGGATTATGCATTGGAGGAACTTGATATGCTTGAGTAGGAGCTACTTGTGGATTTTGATTGGTAACTATAACATGTTGATTAGGATCTTGAAAAGACATTGGGTTCATTTGATTTTGGAAAGTTTTGGTGTAATTAGATTGTAAAGCATCTATAGTCTTGGCCAAATTGGATTGTGTAGCAATAAGACTTTCCATTTGCTTAGTGAGAATTTCCACTTGAGATTGTTCAATTACACTTTTATTTGGCTCTTCTTTAAAACCTTGAGTAGGCTCCATCATTTGAGGAATAGGAGTAGAGTCAAAAAGTGTAGCATGGGATTGTTCTCTAAGTTGCTCCTTAGTTTGTGGAAGGCTAGCTTGAGGAAGACTAGTTTGCTCATAAAGCATGGACTGTCTTTGATGTCTATGGGCTACAGCCTCTACTACTTTGCACACTTTTTGCCAATTGTTAGTAAGACCATAGGAATTATCCGGCTCTTCTAATCGTCGTTCAACTTGCCTACGAGTTTCTGGATGAAGAAGCTTAGGAAAATTGATCACAAGATCAGGTTCCAAAGTTATCTTATCCTCATCAGGAAGTTGTTCATAGCGTCTAATATACTCATTTTGTAAGTGAGTAATAGAACTGCTAGGCTTTGGGGAATCGACCCATCGTAAGAATCCATCCCGATTATGTTGGCTATAATCTTCAAGATAGAATTCTTTGAGCATCTCCTTTCTTAAATCACTCCAAGGAAGACTATCATATTTAGTGACATGGTTTATGATAGAGCTATCAACAATTCGCTCAAAGAATGATATCAAAAGATCTTTAGGAAGACCAAAAATCATAGCTTGATCCATCCCGAATATGTTGGCTATAATCTTCAAGATAGAATTATTTGAGAATCTCCTTTCTAAAATCACTCCAAGGAAGACTATCATATTGAGTGACATGGTTTATGATAGAGCTATCAACAATTCGCTCAAAGAATGATATCAAAAGATCTTCAGGAAGACCAAAAATCATAGCTTGCTCTTCAAACAAATCTAAGTAGCTTGTAATGTTGATGCCATTGAATTTTCCCTTCTCTCTCAACGTAGAAGAGACTATTCTTTGGCCTTGTTTCTCAACAATAAGGGATTTGAATCCTTCCTCCATCTTATGTGAATAAGCAAGTGATAAACGATGTTCTAGATCTCTCACAAATGCATTTACTTCACGATGAAAAGATGTGCACGATATTGTGAGAAATTTAGTGCAATGCTCAAGAATGATGATGATGATATGATGAGGATGAAAACTATGAAACAAAAAATATGGATCACAACCTCCCAACAAGATGAGAAGCAAATGCCATGAAGCGTCTCACGTCGGGTTCAAATGTGGAGGTGATCGCAATTTGGGTGGATCGGGTCCGATCGTGGCACACACAGAGTGTATGAAGCTAGTGAGCGTTGGAAGGTTTATGTAATAAAAAATGTGAAGGTGAAGATGAAGTTGGGTATTGGGGGAAGAGATGTCATGATTTGATTAGAGAAAGGAGAACATATGAACACAAGATAATCACATGAACATGAATGATGAGGACAAAAGAAACCATTCACATGAATCAATTCGGAAAGGAAGAATGGTCTCCAAAAATATGGAGCCTCTTAAACAGTTTCCAAATTCAATTCACATTCATAGGTTCTTTTGAATGGAATGAATGCATCATGAGAAAAGAAAACTAAAACCACACATGTGAATCAGTCTCGAAAGGAAGAATGGTCCAAGAATGGAGCTTCTTATACACTTTTGAAACTAAAACATATGCATGGGTGTTTGTGGGTGGTATGAATGCATGTGGCTCATGATTTATGAATGAAAAGAAAATTATTCTCTCAACCTTAATGGATTATTCTCACTGGTTCAACGCAATACTGCGGAGCCTTCTCACACATAGAAAGAGATAAACGGTGACATGTAAAAACATAGAAGAGACAAAGAGATAAGAGGCATGAGACATGAATTACAAGATCTTGTTATGATAAACATATACATGAATGTTGTGAAATGTCAAGCTTAGCATTCTACTGGTCAAAGATGGTCCGCAGCACCCTCTTACCATGAGTGTTCAATCGAATGTCACACGTAAGAGGATAGGTCCCACTTCATTGACCCTATGTCTTTCTAGGATCGTAATGTGTTTCCAAAGAATTCTAAGACACATAAAACCAGCTCTAACTCACTAACACGCTCCACTGAGGGTGAGCAAAGAAAGAGATACTGGGTTTATGCGCCTATCCTAGAGAGGAAGTCTAAAAATTGAATCTAGGAACTATGCTGTTACTAGCCCACCTTGGATCCTCACACGCTCAACTGAGGGTGATCGTCTCAAGGAAACCATGTGCTAGCAAGGGGCCCTATGGATGCCTAAAAATGATGCTCTAGGAGTTTGGAGGGGGGTTTATATAGTTTTTTGAATGAATTTAGGCCCTTGGATCTAGAGAAATCAACTCTCAACCCTAAGATCAGCTTCTTTTGATTACAACCATTGGATTTATCAAATGGATTGTTAGGATTGGTTCTTTATGATATCTAGGGCAAAGGGGAGGAAAATAGGTGCCTTCATTCTCCACCATTGGATTTGGGGCTGATCTAGACCGTCGAATTAGTGTGACATCAATTTGGATAAGATAAGCCACTATTTTTGGAGAAACTTTGCATTAGTGATCTTTGATCATCAGAAAAGGCTTATCCGGTGAAAAAAACTCATGGATCCTCCTTGATTTCTGCTTTAGTGCATCTCCACCCTTGAATATGAGCTCATCTTGATCCTACAACATGGTTCAATCGTTGTTTGCCATGTGGTAGCCCTTCAAGCCTTCAATTTTCTTATTCTAGGAAACTACGGTGACCTTGAAAACTGGATTTTGTGTTCTTTGACCCTTCAAATATCCTTTGTTGAAGATAAAAATTTTTAGGGCTATGTTTTGAAAGGCCTCCTTTAGGAATATGTAGAAAAAACTCCCATCTGAATCTCCCTTGTACAAGTTTGACTACATTTGGAAGCTTGCAAGGTGGCATTAAGGTGTCTAGGAAGCTCTGATAGCCTTGAAACTTTGTACAAATATGTAGGCTCATATGGTCTTTATACATGCCAAACCATATGGCTAACAAAAATTCCTATACAAGATTTTGTAGGGTCTAAGTGGAAAAATTATATTTTTACAAAATGCACATGGCATATCAATGTGCTAGAAAATCCATTTTTATGTGAAATTCCGGCTATAGACTACCTTTGATAGGCTTTGGAAGTATATGGATTTTCATGTGATTTTGAGATATTGAAATTTTTGCCCTAATTTTGAAAGTTTGACCAGCTTTGACCGCTACCCTAGATTTTCTTGATTTCTTCCAAATTTTGCATGTGAATTCTCTTTGACATCCTTGATGCATCTTGGACTTCTCAGGGAAATTTGGCTACCTTCACCGAATGTGTTTCGTGTAGGCCTTCATGAGTGAGAGAGGAGAGAAAATCTCGACGACAACGAGCACCCCTATGGAGATAAATCATAAATTGAGTGCTCAAGAAGGTGATTTGCTTGAAGACATTGCACGATGTGAGTGCATAGTTGGAAGTCTAAACTACGTAACTTTAACAAGGATTAACATAGCTTATGAAGTAAGTGTTTTAAGTCAATTCATGCATAAACCTATAGCACCTCACTTGGAAGCTTCCAAAAGGATTTTGAAGTATCTCAAGGGTACTCAAAATCAAGGTCTATACTTTCCATACACATCAGATTTAGACATCAAACTTTACTCAGATGCAGATTGGGAAGGTTGTAAGGATGACAAGAGGAGTACTTTTGGTTATCTCTCTTTTGTAGGTGATAAGCCCATTTCATGGTCTTCCAAGAAGCAACCTACTATTGCTCTATCTTCAACAGAAGCTGAATACAGGGGATTAGCAAATGCTACACAAGAAGCCATATGGATTAGATTGCTATATTCCAATTTGGTACTTCGCAATCACTCACCTATGATCTTTGGTGACAATACAAGTTCTTTGCATCTTGCAGTCAATCCTATCTATCATGCAAGAACCAAGCATATAGAAGTACACTATCAATATGTTAGAAAGAAGCTATTAAGCAAAGAGATTCAGTTGGCATATGTATCTACAAACAAGCAATGTGCAAATTTGTTAACCAAAGCACTTGATGGTACTAACTTCTACAAGTTCAAAGCTATGATTGGATCACATGACATTCAAGAAGAATCATGAAAAAGTGCAAGCCAAGATGTTTGGCTTGAGGGGCAGCTGTTGGTACATTGGAAAAGCCTTCACATTTGGCTTATTAGAAGACATGTGATGAGTCACATGAACTATCGCTTGAATACTTGGACATTTACCATTTGTAAAAGTGTTTGATCTTGAGAGAATATTATAATCCCATTCACTTAGTGGAGTTAGGAGAACAAAGAGCTACGTGTTCTCAAGAGAGAATAAATCCTTAATCATAGGCGTCACTTTTAGATGAAGCCAAACTTGAATTCAAATTCAAGTTTGAATGATGAACTCATTATAAAATGTGCTTGTAAGAGTCGCGGGTATATGGCCTCATTGAGAGCTCTTTCTTTGATCATCTATTGATTTTGAGAGGCCTACACCATAGCCTACGCATCTCACTATCATTTGGCATCATTATGATGCAAATGATCTTGTAAACGCATGTGCTATAATACAATATACATTATTGATCACATCTGTTGACTTCTCTCCTATGTCTACTCAGGATAGTGTACTTCGCATGATCATATCCTAGTGTTTCTTATACATTCTACATGTTCTATAGCTGGTTGGAACCGTCCCAAAGTCTTATTCTAGTTATCAATTTTGGAAGGCATTTGGTTTAGCCAATTTGGAGAAATCCGCATCGAAGTGCTCTTTGGTCATTTTCTGCTCAATCCCTAAAAAGTCGAGGGTAAGCATCTAATTGCTAAAGTGATTGCTCAGCGTATGGTTTATCATTTTAAGTGATCATTAGCTATCTAAGCTAGTTAGATACCCTAAAAAGGAACTTTCCTAATTGCTACTGTACTATGAGCACTAAGTAAAAGATCCAACAAGTGTCAAAACCAAACTAGCAAGTTTTTTGTCACTAGCTAATTGTGAAGTTATCTATTTTGATCTAATTGTTTGAAGCATCAACTCCAAAGTACATAGGTGCTTATTTGGCATCATTTGCAAGCCAAGAAGGCCTAGTACATAACCCTAAAGTGAAATAGGGTAGGTACTAAGGAGGTTTTGGTAGTACCACCTCACTTCCTTGAGGTATCCATCCATCTCTTCCAACAAAGTTGACGAGCACTATTTTTAATGAAGCATAATTAGATAATACATTGAACCAAGTGTACTCCAAATCCAAAGCTTGATATCAATGATGGTATCAAAGTATTGTTTTCTTTGACATGTTTGAGGATTATGCCAAATTAATTTTCTCTTGCACACGCACTCATCTTACAACATGAATATCACAAACTGAATCCCAAATTGTTGTAGCAGGAAAAAACACACAATCAATGGTTGTGGGGCAACTCCGGTTCTCTACTCTTGTCAGAGTATAGATAACAAAATAATTTATGCTTTCCTTTTTGTGCTTGGAGCTAGGATGGCTCTCACATTCTCCTCTTTTATCTCTCAGTATCAAGCAAGGCATTGCGCAAATAGCTTTATGTCAATACATTGGTGCAAATGTAGCAGGAGAAGATAGTTGTTTGCATCTCTCTAAAACACCATCATGCAACTTCTGGACATCAAGTCAACTCTTCTTTTGGACATCAAGTCTACCCGATTACAAACTTCATCAAAGAGCTTTGCTCTCTCTCTCTCTCTCTCTCTCTCTCTCTCTCTTTGAGAGGGTAGAGAGATAATGGGGCTGGTGCAAAGGTGCACTATGCTGAGAGTTAATTCTCTCTCTCTCTGCCTCTCTCTCTCTCATCTCTTTGCATTCCAGAGATGTTGTGAGGCCGATGTGGTTCTGAAGATCATGGTACTGCCTACCCTTTGTTACAGGTGCCATTGAGTGGACCTATATAGGTAATGAACTGCACAAAGTTAGACTACCTATCATCTTAGGTTATGCAAACAACTGAGGTTCACAAGAAATGTTCCCAGTAACTACTGGAGAATGATCCGATAGAGGTATTTGCAATACAGAGAGTAGGAGAGATAAGATTTCCAAAAAGATATCATATGAATTAAAGGGATAAGTACATAGAGAGATATCACCTTCACAAGGTGACTGTGCACAAAAAAAGTATGTGGCTGGAATACCTTTCTACCTTCTAGCATAGAAATGAGGTACCTTCTGATATCCATTGGTAAGAGAATGACTAGCATATGCTTCTATACCAACTCCTTGTCATCTCCACAAAGTTTCACGTTCAAATGAGCTCTATATATAGAGATATGGGCATGGGACATTTCACCTACCCTTGCATCTTCTCACACCTCTTGACCTTTCCTTTCTTTTCCTTTGTCCTTCCATTGCCTTGGGAGGCTTTTAGTGCTCCATACCACTTCATATGGAGAAGGTCACGACTTTTGTGAGTATTCCGTCTCTCTTTTGTAATTTTGGCTTTTATCCAAGCCATAACTACATTTGCCCTTTTAATTCAACACTCTACTCTAAGGTTAAGAGTGTGCCCTTTATATTTTTAGGGTCTAGCTTCATTTCGTGCTTACAACAAATACATAAATGATGAAGAGGTAATAAATGAGAGGTGAGTATGTGTCAAGCCTCACAATTGCACATGTTCCATAATTTTCAACACTATGGAGATAAGTTTACGACTAAGTCTTCATGATGCTGGAGATGCTTTTGATGTTGTTTTCTATCAGCAACCTATTGGATGCTTGATTTAATTATGTGTTACTCTGCCAAATATTTAGTTTCTTGTCTCAAAGATGAGCAGGTTTATGCATTGCCCAGGATTCAAGCATTGGCAGGTGGTTAAGTGCATCTTTCGCTACTTGAGTGGTACTCGACTACTTGGGTTGTTTTATCCCAAGGGGGGATCACTACTACCAGATTTGCATGCTTTTTCTAACTCTGTTTAGGTTGGTTGCTATGGCACGCGTGTCTCCACTAGTGGCTTTTGCTTCATGCTTGGTAGCTCATGTATATCTTGGCTGAGTAAGAAGCATCATATTGTGGCCACTTCTGGTTGTGAGGCTCAGTAAAGGGTGGCCTTCACAGTGATTGTTGAGTGTGTGTGGTTGAGAAGCCTTATGTCTAATTAGGGTGTTGATTAGTCTTTTGCCCCCACCATCTTCATTGACAATCAGAGTGCATTGGCAGTTGCGAGGAACCCTGTGTTCCATGCTCGCACTAAGCACATTGAGGTGCATTATCATTATGTCCGGGAGAGGTTCTCTACTGGGGAGATCAGCTTGGCATATGTGCCCATGCAGGAGAACATTGTAGACCTTTTCACGAAGGCTCTCCCTAGGGAGAATTTTGAATCTTTTCACGAAGCCCTAGGCTTAATTCCTTTTGTGGAGTGATTTCCACATAGCTTGGCACTTCCTTATACATGAGTACCAGCTCCTTGTTCACCGCATCACTCCTAGGGGGGATTTGTTGATATATTTAGGTAGTGATATGTGTGAACATACTAGGACAAACAGGGCACTTTTTTCTCTCTTTAGGAGGCTTTTTCCCCCTGTATGTGATTGGCTGTGATGAGATTAATAAATGTGCAAGAAGCACAATGACTAGCATGACATCCATAGATATTCACTTTCACTTAAAGGTGGATGCTATATAAAGAGTCGATTTTTCCCCTAGATGACTTGGATTGTTAATTGATTTGCATAATCTATATGATCATTAGATGCATGGATATGTCTCCATGTCATAATCCATCCAAGAGAATGAATGAGTATGTCTAATCATAAGAATTAGCATGCCTCATCATTTTTAGGTTTAAAAAAATAATTGAGCAAATAATTATTCAAGTATGAGCGTCATAGAGATTTGGATTTTTCATTTTGAGGGAATTCCAAAATTTATTGAACTTTGGAGAGCTATAGCTAATAGAATATTCTTTAATCTGACCATTTTTCAAGTAATTTTGGTACTTCTACAAAGGCCAAATAAGATGTGCACTAGAAGTGTTGTTAATAGTGGAAGAGACGTGAAACAAGTGACATAGGCCTCCTAGAAAGGGCATTTCTCTTTATTGATAGCTCCAAATTGCATGCTTTTTGTTGTATAGACAATCTTATATCATTCACTTATCCAAAATAATTTTCAATAATTTTAAGATCATTTGAAAGGTCAATAAATCTCTGCCCATGAAAGTATAACTTCTAGAATTTATGAAATGACTAGAAACCATATCACTTAGAGGTGATTGGATCTCTTATCTCATTTACTCAATTTGGATCAATTTTTTTATAACCTTATCTAAACGCTTGTAGATGGTGCTTACAAAATAGCAAGATGAAAAGTCTCTCTATTTAGTAGATATAAAGAAATGAGTGAAAGTTACTTTTGCAAATTGTTACAATATTGCATGTATAGAGGCTTAGTATTTTGGTCATTATGAAAGTCTCAAATGTTCAAATACTATGAAATTCATGTCATTGAAATAAGGTAGCAGTAGCTATTTGTGGTGCAAATTTGGAGGAAATTGGACATCAATTGGTAGGTCAAATGACCTATTCTTCTCAAAACAATCTCTGGTAAGGATTTCCCAAAGATCGCCACATGTGTTTCATGAATAAATTATTGTTTCATATTGGAAGATCCAATTTCAAACTTTGTTCTGGGAGAAGATACTTCAGTTTACACTCTATGATATAATTAAAATTGAAAGATTTTAGAGTTTATCTTCATAGTTAGAAGATAATCTAAAAGTGTAGGAGCATTGTTTTTAGGCTCACCTAAGTGCAGGTATAGGAGAGATGCACTTGAATAAGTATTTCATTGAAGTTCCAATTGAAATTCTGTGAAAGTAAACTAGATACGTTAATCTAGAATTGAGCACAAAGAAAGGACATTTGAGGTCTTTTTTGCTAGTCTAAGTTCTTCAAGAAGATAACCCTATACATCTCCATAGTTGGTCATCAAGTGTTTGACCCTTCCAATGATGTAGTGATAAAACTCAGTGAAAATGTTCAAATCAAGTGCTTTTTCAGCCTAATGAAGGCTCGAGAGAAGCTGTATAAGTTTAGAAAATTCGATAGGTTTTGAAGTAGTTTTACTAGGAGTTAAGATTTAATTTGATGTTGTTGAAAAATGTTTATGCAGGAGATGTTGTTGAAAGGAAAATATTTTCCACAAGTTTTTATAATACTTTTTTAAATATGGTGTGATCACCATGGGCTAGCCATGCCCTAGATACTTGTTTATTCATCATTGGTTTATGATTATCATTCTTAGTAGGATAGAGGAGACTCTTTTGAGATTCTCAAAAACATATATAATTCCATGAGAGTATGGAACAAGAGAACTTTAGCAATTGTTCTCATTTCATATATTTTAGAACTGGTACAAGTTGTATAAACTCCAATTTCTTATGAGTTAGTATTTGCCTCAAGTTTCATAAGTTGATATTTGATGCAAGTTGCATCCTTCACAACTCTAGTTGAGTTGATTTATTATATAGTTTCTCATTTCTCAACTCAAGATGAGTTGATGTTATAGATAGTTATGAGTGATAGAGTCATAGGAATGACTCTGTCCTTTTGCTTCAGAGTTGTTGACACTCTCATGAAGTTTGAGCCGCCTCCTATAGTTTTTCTTCCCAGTTTCTCCATGGCTACCAAAGTGGTCTTGTGGACGATGAAGATGCCCTCCAAAATTATAATCGAATCCTTTCCTTCTTGGAAGCAAAAGATTGCTCTACATCTCCATAGAGGGAAGGAAACACTTCACGAACACTTAATGATTTCATTTATTATTATTTATGCTTGTGAGTACTCACAGAATTATTCTTATTATTTTTGAGAGGTGTTTGAATTTAATCTCATGCATGCATCTATGTGGGGTATAAAGTTTGGTGGTATGGGACATCAAACTTTGTATTCTACCTAGGTGTAGGATTGATGGTATGGGAGAGAAGTCTTTGAGATGGTATTTTTTATATGATTTGGAGCTCATTCATATGATCATATTTTTATTAGATAGCAGAGGGGTAGTTGAGACAATTACTCTATGTGATCGCAAACAAGGAAAGTCTGTAGGAAAGTAGCCTAGACTTGTATGTGATCGCAAACAATGCAAATCTACAGGCAAGTAGCCTAGAAGCGGAAAGACAAGGTTTGCACATAGGAACTATGAATAGGCAATTGCATTGAGAAGAAATTCATAGAGTACATACTACTTTATTTGATATGCCTAAGGCTAGGCCATGTTTCATACATAGTGTGTATGAGGTGAGCTAGATGTGTAGCCGAGTGCGCTGTGAGTGTGAACATATCTACTTACCATTTCTGAATGTATTTAGTGGACTCATATTATGGTCTTGATTATATCTAGGAGTGTCACATTATTACAGTAGTTTACTAGAGACACCTCATTCCTAGTTGGGAATGATTTGATCATATTGATGATCATATGGTGGTAAGAGATAAAGAAACTTTGATCCACTTGGAATAACTTGCATATTTATTATTGAGAAGACCATGGTACTTCCACTAGTTGTTATACTTATTAGCACTCCTTCATTTGGCATGACGGAATTAGTTCCATAGAGTGGATTGGGATTTACTTTGTAGGGGAGATATCTTTATCCATAGTTTGGATTATTATATATTATAGATCAAAATTTTGGTCCATAGTTTGGATCATTGATAGATTGATAGCATGGTCCATAGTCTAGATCATTGACAAATTATTATCTTAGATTAACAGTTTGGATCATGTGAGACTTTCTTGAGTTTCATTTCATTATAGTGAGTAAATCAAGAAAATTTACTTGATCTTAGAAATTAAGAACCATTTGTAAAATATTTGCATTTACTTCTAGTATTTTTCCACAAAGATTAGGACATAGTCAGATTTTTGTGGATGAGCATAGTATTATTTTATTACTCTAGTGGAGTAAGTAATTTTTCATGATTACACCATATGACAAGCTATCAGCGAGTTTTTCAGGGAGATAAGGGGCAAGCTACCAATATCTCTATAGGTGATAAGCTATCACAAGTTAGTGGTCAAGGTCTAGCCATAGGGAGTCTAAGGATATTCTCAGTACTCATGATGTGCACACATGGACTCATTTGGCCTCAAAGGGATTCCTATAGTATGCCTAAGGAAAGGACTACAATTTATTAGTGAAAATGCTAAATAGGAAGCACTAGGACTAGTTCTTTATTTTTTTTGAGCATCTAGTATTTTAGACACCGAGCACACTCTACTCTTATTATTTTGGAATCATAGATTCTGATTCCCATGTTTATAGCTCATTCTATATAATTGAGGACAATGATCTTTCAAAGGAGGAGAGAAAGTTATATTCCAGAGATGTACATGCTTGGAGGAATGTGAAGTTCCTTGCTTGAGGGATAGCCAAGGCCAAAAGCTAGAGACTTCATATGAGGTACCTACTTGTGATGGCCAGATGAGTAGAGGGACCTTAGAGAGAACCCTAGATGGTGATTGGGAAAGGGCTATAAATAGGGTGGTAAGTGGGTCCCGAGTATGTCACTCTCCAGTTCTCACACATACACTTTCAAAAGATGAAAAAAATTGAAGACACCATAGAAATTCATATCCACCATCAATAACAACATCACGATCTTGATGAAGAGTAGTAGTGCAAGGAGCATAAAAAATTCCATCAAGGACAACAAAAGAAAAATGAGAACAATAACATCAACAACAACAAAAAAAAAATAATAGAAACTAAGAGTAATAACACTAAAAATAGTTTAATAAAGTAAGTCTATGATCTAAGGGTCTCTCTGGTTCAGACACATCTTAAAACAGACACCATTTGGTCACTCTTGTGTAAGGCCAAAGTTCTTGAGACTAGACTTAAGCATAAGTCCATGTGCTCTCTTAAACAAGCGATCCACTTAGCCTAGTGGTTACATCTCAAGGGTGTGAATGGTGAGGTCTTGGATTCAATCCCCATGGGGAGCATGGGGAGAGATTTTTTCCCAAGGAGCTCTAGAGCCTTCTTACTTAAGTTAAGGTCCATTAGCTTGAGTCCCGTGAGACTTAACTCAAGTAGCGAGTATACCAACCACTAGTGGACTCTAGTGGAAGGTACTAAAGAAGTGGTCGCGATCACCCCAACCACAAGTAGACTCTAGTGGAAGATATGAAAGGAGAGGAGGAGATTGCACATGCACTTGTGGACCCTAGTTACAATTGTGGTCCGCGTTGATTTGAGCAGCTATATATATAGGCATAAGGTTGGGAGGAGAGTCATCTCTCTTGCACGTGGTGGTCGTAATCAATACGAACCACAAATGTAACTAGAGTCCACAAGTGCATGTGCAATCTCCTCCACTCCTTTCATATCTTCAACTAGAGTCTACTAGTGGTTGGAGTGATCTTGACCACTGCTTTAGTACCTTCCACTAGAGTCCACTAGTGGTTGCTATACTCGACACTCGAGTTAAGTCCCACTAGACTCAAGTTAACTCACTTTAACTTGAGGTAGAAGGCTCTAGAGATCCTTGGGAAAAACTCTCTCCCCATGCTCCCCATGGGGATTGAACCCAAGACCTCACCCTTCACAACCTTGAAACTTAACCACTAGGCTAGGTGGATCGCTTCTTTAAGAGAGCACATGGACTTATGCTTAAGACTAGTCTCGAGATCTTTGGCCATACACATGAGTGACCAAAGGGTGTCTGTTTTCAGATGTTTCTGAACCAGTTGGACCCTTAGATCATAGACTTACTTTATTGCATTCTTCCCCCCTTGGAAAAGATTTTTGTCCTAAAAAATAAAGCTAAATATAATAACCATAGGCAAGCCCTAAGCCTCATGTTCTTAAACGTGAAGAACATGGTCATGTTCTGAAACTACAAAAACATGTCTTATTTTTGTGGTGGGATCCCTGCCCAAATCATTCAAAACATTGTCTTGCTTTGCACTTTGATAATCTCGTCAAAGTACAAAGTATTGAATGAATTATAAGTGGGGATCTAAAAATATCCCCACCCACTTCATTGTTTCTCGATGTGTGATCTAGGCACAAACATATGAAATGGATGGATTCAAATTATTAGTCCATTTCTAGGCATAACCGGTGCATGGAATTAATAACTAAAGTGGAATTTTGATCCCTTGCAAGACTTTGAGAGCTCTTGACTCATATGAATTTGATTTGGAAAACTTGAAGTTTGGTTGACCCAAACATCTAAATTGGATGTTTCTATAATAGTTTACTCCCATCCAATAGTTACTTCATTTTTTCACCCGACTAGAGGACTACTTTGTCCTAAGGGGCTTGAAAATCCTATCTAAATTGTAGGAGAAAGTATTCCATTTACTTTGGTTCAACCTTACTATATCTTGACCAAGTCAAATTTAAAAATTAAAATTATCAAGCTGAGGACTTTTCTCAAAGACTTTAGCTAAAACTTCTTTGGAATTGTCAATCTTATGAGCAACTCCTAACTTCACTATTCTAGAGTGTAGTTAACTCTAGAAATTCATAAGAGTTATGCTAGTAACTGGAAGCAAAATCAAAAGAATAAGTCGATCTTGGACTTGTCATCTTCTGAAGATTGAATAAGTGGTTATACAAAACATCTATCTAGGATGTTTAATTTAGTTATGTAGTTCCAATCGGCTAACCCTAGACTTTTGCAAATGGAATCTGATACCATATCTAAGTCAATTCCAAAAGGTTTGGAAAACGAAAGGAAAAAAAACTAAAACTCTGTACAAGTAATTCAAACTTCTAAGATATAAACTTGCTATGAGTCAAATACTTGATGGCCCAAGGCCTTATCTTCTTAACGATCTATTTCAACAAGGTATTGAAGCATTTATGTTTTCTATCTTTAAGATAAGTAAAGGAGATTCTCAAATAGATTCATAGAGTAATTCTAAACATCGTCCAACCACAAGATACTAGTGTGTTATCCAACATCAGTGTGTAGACCCACTGAAGTTCTATTCATGAGTTTTTACTCAAATAATGCTTTACTATATTCAATCTTTATGAATCCTTACTAGGAATGCAATTCTTGTGCATTTCTTTGAGTCAAAGGACTGAATTTAACAAGTTACACTAGGAACTTGTTGCTTCACTTAGTCAGATTATTCCTTAGTTCAAAGGTTTAGTTTAAAGTCAAAGTCTTACTCTTTCATAAACTTATGAAATCATCAACACTTTAACTTGAAGTGTTTCAAGAAGATCTTGGAAGTTACTTACTTCATATCTTCTTACAAACTTGATCTTGAAGTATCTTGAGATCATACTTTTATCCTCCCTAAATTCAAACTTCTTCTTTGAAGTCTTTGATTCATTTTTAGGATCATATCTAACTTCAAGATCTATTCTAGGAATAAAAGATAATTATCATCTCATGGTCCAACATCCCATACCATCTTTTCTACATCAACCAAAGTATAAAATATGGTGTCCTATACCACCCTATTTTATACTCACATTGACGTGTGAGTGAATTTTATCCGAAAGCCTAAACATCACTTGATAGAGCACCTTCTTGCTTCAATTCCTTATAAGAATTTTCGAAGCTTTTGGCTTTACCTCTTACTTGATATTCAACGTTTTGATTCCGTTAAATGATCATTTTTCTCATCTCATGCTTCATTTTGGAAACTTGAAAACCTTTGGATGGAATATCCATCCTTCTTATTGACGGAGAGTGTTAATCTCCAAATGAACAAGATATCCTTGATGTTAGAACACTTCTATATCAAGAATAACTCAAAACCTTGATCAATTTTTGAAGACCAATGTCAAACTATCAAGATTTGCACTAACTATGAGGAGAGTCACTACTTAGAAAAGTCTGCTGCACATAACTCACTCATTGACTAACAAAATGTCTAAAGTTTTCAATGAAACTTTGTATGAGGTGTCAACTAATGTTTCTGCACCTTCTCCAAGTTAAATTGTCTCAAAAGAATCAGTAAAACTTGAGAAATGATCCAAATAAGCAACCTATATCTGAAACTATCCTCCTGTATAGTCGACTTTGACACCTGCAACTTCTAATGCATGGTTCTCCTAAACTACAACCCATATAATGAAATTCTTGTAGCCATAGATGGCTTACCTTCCAACTTAGACTTAGATTTTGACTCCTCATTTGTATAAAACTATACACTATGCACTGAGATCTGATCAATTCTTTGACCATCAAGATTGCACTTGTTTTAGAAGACACTCAATACTTCTTTAGATACAAATGTTCCTACAAATAATTCTCTCAGCATGCTTACAATTAGGCTCTCAAATCCTAACCATAGAAGCACTAACTTTGGAATTAAACATCTACATAAGGATTCCTGAAATGATCAAACACAGAAGAAGACCACAACAAAAGATTGGGTGCAATTTTTTCCTACTTAGAAAATTTTTCTGAATGCTGAGAGAGATCTTCTTCACTCCTAAAGTGTGTATTGATTCTTACAACTTCTATTTCATCACATCTCATACTCTCTCATTCTTGCCCCGACTTTGTACTTGTATATATAGGCATATATGTACAAGCTCATGACCATAACAAAAGTATAAGTGAGCTAGTTACATTACATATGTATACAAGTCTTCACTTCCTGAATGTGCACTATCTTCAACCTTTATTTGTGGATCTTTTCTTCATCTTTTGACTTCAAGTCTTTATCTAAAACATCAATTGATGGTTTTCATGCACCAACAGCTCCCCCTCAATTATCAATTGAGGTTTTCTCTATGTTCTTTATACCTGCCATGTCTTTGAATCTTTCTAGCTTTGGTCCATCCAAGCTTTTGGTTAGCATATCTGCAATCTGATCTTTTGTTGAAGTATGTATGACTTCAATCTCCTTATCAATCACCTTCTCTCTTAAGAAGTGATACTGAATCTCAATATGTTTATTAGTGGCATGAAAAACAGGATTAGTAGCTAGATACAATGAACTCATATTATCTCCATGAATAGTGGGTGTACTCTGAATATTGTCAGAACTCTTCATAAGAGTCTTCAACCATATGACTTCCTTTGCAATCTTCCATTTTAAGCTTGATCAACAAGTTCTTTAAATACCTTTCTTGAGTCACATACACTACATGTTGAGTACATGAGATCTCCATGCCCAAGAGATATGACAAGTCTCCCAAGTCACTAATCTTAAAATCTTTCTCCATTTGTTTCTTGAGGCTTTGTATTCCTTTCTCATCTATACCTGTAAGAATTATGTCATCAACATATATGCACATATAAATGAATCCATCATTACTTGCTTTGACAAGCAAGCTACTATCTGCTTTAGATACTTGGAAACCAAGTTCCTTCAAGAACTTCACAGGTCTATAATTCCATGCCCTTAGGGCCTACTTCAAACCATACAAAGCTTTTTTGAGCTTACATACATATTCTGAATACCTTTTATCTTTGAACCCTCTTGGTTGCTCCATGAAAACATCATCTGAAATATAAACATTAAGAAAAGCATTCTTCACATCTAATTGACATAATCTCCAACATTTGCATGCAGCAATGGCTATGAGTGTCCTTATCGTTGTTATCTTTGCCACAAGACTACTAGTTTCATCATAATCTATACCATATGTATGAGCATACAATTTCACAACAAGTCTAGCTTTATACCTAGACACACTTACATCTGCATACCTCTTTGTCTTGTAGACTCATTTGCATCCAATGATCTTTTGACTATCTGGTTTAGGAACCAAGTCCCATGTCTCATTCTCCATCAATGCATCATACTATTCTTGCATAGCTTTCTCCCAATATTCCTTACCTTTTGCCTTTTCATATGTAGAAGGGTCTTCATCTGCTTTCACCATGTAAGCATAATCTTTAGTAGTTAAAAAAGAAGTGTCATAGCTATACCTTGTAGGTTGCCATTTGTGTCTTGATGACCTTCTGAGTTCTCCACTTCTTCAAGTTTCTGGTCAAACATTGGCATTTCTTCACCTTCAACTTATACTTCATTGTTCTCTTCTTCATCAAATATCTCAACCTTTGATTTACCTTTCTTCTGATTGAAAACTTCTTCATCATCTGCATGCTTATTGATTGTACCTGCATACCAAGTACCTTGCTCATTAAATGTGATATCCTTTGATACAAGGAACTGCTTTGTGGATGGACTCTACAACCTATAACCCATCTACTTATCATCATATCCAATGAACACATACTTTTTAGCTTCAGGTTCCAATTTATGCCTCAATTGAGATGGCACATATGCATAAGCCAAACGTCCAAATACTTTGCAATGATCTAAGGTAGGTTGCTTACCCCACCATGCCTCATATGGTGTCATACCTTGCAAATCTTTACATGGTAACCTATTAACCAAATATGTAGTTGTATATATAGCCTCAAACCATAAATAATTTGGAAAATTTCTCTCCTTCTTCATTGATCTTGCAAACTCAACAAGAGTTCTATTTCTCCTTTTTGCTACACCATTTTGTTGAGGACAGTACCTGCAAGTGACTTCCCTTTTTATATTTGCATTTGATAAGCAATCACGGAACTCATTAGAGAAAGACTGTCCCCCTCCATCTGACCTTAGTCTCTTTAGCTTTTGACGTGTGATTCTTTCTGCATACACATGATAATGTTTAAATGTATTGAATACCTCTGATTTATCTTTGATGACATATATAATGATCCACCTGGTAGCATCATCAACATAAATCACATAATATCTTGAATCATTAATACTGAAATCCTTTGATGGTCCCAACACATCTGTGTGTACCAATTCAAGCTTCTCTTAATACATAAATCCATGCTTATTGTATGATTGCTTATGAGCCTTACCTAATTGACATTCCTCACATCTTTATGTCATGTGTTGACCTACAACATTAGGCAATCCAAGCACTGAACCATTGTTAACCATATCCTTAATACCTCTTTCATTGAAATGCCCAAGCCTTTTATGCCAAAGATCTAACTTAGAGATCTTATGTCCTCCATAAGTGAACAAGGCATGAACACCATTACCTTGAGTCTTCAATGTGAAGAGTCTTCCTTCTTTCTTCCCTGAAACAATTTGTTTATATCCATTGCTAGGGTCTTCGAGAGAAACTCCATTATTAGTGAACCTTACTTCATAGCCGTTCTCAACAGTTTGCCCTACACTTATCAGATTCTTTGGAATTGTAGAAACATACAAGACCTTAATCAAAAGAGTACTTCCATCCTTGGGCTTCAATAATCCAATTGACTTCACATTGTGTTTTGTATTATCACCTATTTGAACTACATGATAAGTTACCTTATTCTTCAAATCATTCATCAAAGTTATGCTACCACTCAGGTGATTGCTACATCGTGAGTCAATGTAGAAGACTCTTTGGTCTTCACTTTGTCTTTCAAAAGCTGCATTCATAATCAAAGTTGAATCCTCCTTCTGATCTGAAGCATAATTGTAGTAGGTGTTGTTGTAAGATTGACTTTGGAATCCTCTAACTGCGTTTCATAAGAATCAAACATGGAAACTTTGTGAGTTACGAACAGGCAAAAAGGACACTTGTGTTAAGTGGATCTTCAAAATCAAAAGAAACATAGATGGTACTATTGATAGGTATAAAGCAAGATTAGTAGTCAAATGTTATGTAGAAAAGAAAGTTAATGATTATGATGAAACTTTTGCACCTGCTTCTAGAATGACACTATGAGAAGTGTACTTTCTCTTGTTGCATTTTTTGGTAGGAATGCATACGAATAATAATAGTGATCTTCATGAAAATGTTTACATCAACAAACAAAAGGTTATGAAGAGATAGGTAAAGAGCATTTAGCATGCACACTTATTAAAGCGTTGTATGGACTAACACATGCACCAAGAGCTCAATATGAGAAGATACATATCTATTTCTTATCTATTGGTTTTGAAAACCCAAATGCAGCTCCCACTCTTTATGTGAACCTTGGGAAAGAGTTTTTGATTATTATTGTCATATATGTGAATGATATGATCATGATGGGTCCAAAGGATTCATACCTTGAATATCTTAAAGCACAACTTAAGCATACATTTGATGTGAATGATTTAGGTATTTTGCATTATTATATTTGGATTCACTTAATGTACACAAATGAGGGTATCTATATAACAAAACAGAAATACATTGAGAAATTATTGGAAAGGTTTGATAAAGTAGAGATCACCCCTATGCAAACACCTAGGGATGTTTATGTGTCATTATAGTCAAAAGAAGATTCAAAACATTGTGATGCAACTTTATAGAGTCAAGCAACTGGTTGCTTGATCTATTTATGTAATACACGATCTAACATTTGAGTTTCTAGTTTCTCAAGTATCGAAGTTCATGCTGTTCTACTTAAGATTAAGTGAAAATCAGTTAAGGGATATACTTTTTGAGATCAAAAGTTTTGCACATATCCAAACGTTTTTAGATATCATATTTTTTTTCAAATTATTAAACCTTGTAACATTATAACATTGAAGGGGGGACTGTTGTAACACATAAGGCCCACTTGATCTTGGGCATGCCCCTCCTATTGGGATCAAGGGTCTAGAGGAAAGGTTCGCTAATTCTTTGTCTTTTTGTCTCCAAAATGCCAGAAAATAGATAATAGATGACATGACGAAGGTGTTGATCACCATAGCATACCCTACCAAGTTGTGTTGCATGCGCTTCAAGTAGGCAAATTTAGTATCGAGTTTGTCCATTATCCAACTCCAACGCTGGCTAATAGATACTTCAAAACCTATCGGGATATCAAAGAGCCAAAAAATATGTCCACACTTTATTTCTTTACATCCTTGATTATTCGAGAATTATAGTGCACGCCCCAAAATAGCCTTTAAAGCAACTTTTGAGTGATTTATTTTAGATCGAGATGTGGCATAGAATCCATTAATACAATGTCAAAGGGGGTTGATACTATTAGGGTCATTATGAATAAAAGCATTTGTATAATCAGAAAAGAGTCTCATCACCATCTTATTCTAACTATGAGGGAGCTCATTGTTAGTGCAAAATGATCAAGCCTACACATTTGGCTTAGAAGACAATGTGGACAACTATCACTTGATGAGACTTTTGAACCTTGGCTTGTAACCACTTGAATATCACTGTTGTAAAAGACTAAATCTTTGAATAATCTTGTAAAAGCCTTTATCTCATAGAGTTAGGAAGAACATTAGGTACAAGTACATTTGAGAGAATAACTCCTAAATCAATGGATTCACTTTTAGTTGCAGCCAAGTTTGAATTCAAATTCAAACTTAGAAGAAAGCTCTTATGAAAAGGCCTTTGTAAATCTCGCTGCCATGTGTGGCCTCATTCAAAGCGCTCTCATTGATCATTTGTAGAAGTTGAGTGGCTCACACCATAGCTCACTCACTCCATCGTTATTGAGCATCATTACAATGCCAATGATCTTGTACAGTTATGTTTTATAATACATATAGTTCATTGAACATCTCTGCCTTCTTCTGTGTTATGACTACTCAGAGCAGTCAACTTTCTCTGATCATATCTCAATGATTGCTCAACCATCTTTTATAATCTTTGGCTTGTTGGAACCATCTTAGGTCTTCTTTATGGTATCATAATCGCAAGGAATTTGGTTTAGCAATCTGAGAGAAGTCATCGTCAAAGTGCTCACTAGTTATATACTGGTTTATCCCTAAAAAGTCACGGTAAGCTTTGGTTTGATAAACCTATTTCTCATAGCATAGTTGATACTTTTAGATGATTCCACTTGCAATCATTAGCTATCTAAGCTAACTAAATTCCCTCAAAAGGAATTCCATCAATTGTTACTGTATTATGAGCTCTGAGCAAACAAACCAACAAGTTTATGGACTAAAATAGCAAGTTTTTCAACACTAGCTATTCTTGAAGTAGTCTTTTTTGATTTAGTTGTTTCTAGCATCAACTCCAAAGTACATAGGTGCTTTCTTGGTGTCATTTGCAAGAAAAAAGGGCCAACTATATAACTTTAAAGTTTATTAGGGGAGGTACAAAGCAAGCTTTAGCAATACCACCTCACTTCCTTAAGGTATCCATCCATCTCCAACACTGGTATCAGTGCAAGTTGAGGTAAAATGGGAGATGGTTTCTCTTCTTTCATTGATGATTTTTTATCCAGCATAGTCCTTGAGGATGAAGACCTATGTACAAGGAAGGAGTCTCTATGGATACATATCAGGAGATGAGAAGATGCCTATATTCAAAAGCAAAGATCAACCTACAAGAGAGGAGCAAGAAAAACTTAACTAGGAATTGCAAAACTTCCCAAGAGACTTGGGATACTCTATCTTCATATTTTTTCTCCAATACAAGAGCTAGGAAAAATCAATTGTGGATGGAGTTTACTACTCAAAAGAAGCAACCTAAGTAAAATGTTTTAGAGTTTGTGACTAAGATGAAAGATTAGCTTATCAATTGGCAAGCATAGGAGAAGAGATGGAAGAAGACAAAATAATGGCATAGATAATAAATGGCCTCAAGGAAGATGATAAGTGGGAATCTTTCAAAACTACAATGGATCTTTATATGGATATACAAATCCTTGATCTAACCACTCTCATGGGGCAACTCTTCACTCATGGGGCCAAGCTCAACGAAAATGGTGAACCATCAAGAGGTAACAATTCTTCAACCCTCTATACAGATAGAGGAAAGTCTTAGGATAAAGGAAAGAGCAAGAAAGTTGAAGATGAAGGTATTAGTCAAGCTAACTATGCAAGGACACGTAGGAATTCAAGAGGAAGGGGTAGAGGAGGTAAGCAAGGTAGGGGGAGACCTTTCAACTCCTCCCCATGCAATATATGTGGAATGTCTAATCACATAATAGATGAGTGCTATAGGAACTTCAAGAGCCAAAGAGGAAGAGGATTTCAAAGATATTTCTACTCCCGATTAAGAGGAATATTCAACCATAATCAAGGATACAACCATGGCTACAACAAGAATATCAAGGAGGATACAAATTAAGAAAATATTTCAACAACTATAAAGAGGATCAAGAGGATTCTCTTCTCATTATGAACATGACTTCAAAACAATGTATGAATGATGAGCACCTCTTCTATATTGACTCATGTTGTTCAAACCATGTAGAAGGCAATGTAGCTCTCCTTTCCGATCTTGAAGAGCCCAAGGGAAAGGATCAAGTGCAAACAAGTGATGATACCAAGCTATTAGTTGTCAAGGTAGGAAATGTCAAAACTTCTGATGGGAATAGGAAACTGTTGAGTAGAGCTCTTTATGTACCTATTATCACAAAGAATTTAATGAGTGTTGGATAGGTAGTGGAAAAGGGTTTGCAGGTTAGGTTCAACAAATTTGGAGCCTTTGCAGAGGACCCCCAACATGGATTCAGGAGAATTGCAAAGGGAGTGAAAATAGGTAGATTGTTTATATTTGAGCTTGAGGACACTAGAAACATTGCACTTTATAATTATAAGGATCAAACATTGTCTGAGTTAGAGATATGGCACAAAAGATTAGGACACATTCGTGAGCGAACATTGAAGCACATATGTAGAGATCAATGTGTACTTGGGATACCTAATGTATCCAAGAAACATATGATCTATAAATGTGGTGCACTTAAGTTTGGTAATTCACACATGTTACCCTTTACAAAGAAAGGCTATATGAATGAGGATTATTTGGAACTTGTCCACACAGATGTGTGGGGACCAAGCGAGGACCCTTCAACTTTAGGCTCAAGGTACTATATGTCATTTATTGATGATTTATTTAGGTGGATTATCTTGTATTTCATGAAACATAAGGATGAAGTGTTCAGTTGTTTCAAGACATATCTTGTACTTGTGGAAAATCAAGCAGGAAAAAGCTTAAAGAGGGGGGAAGAATGTAATAAAGTAAGTCTATGATCTAATGGTCCGACCGGTTCAGAAACATCTGAAAACAGAAATGCTTGAAGTTTGGTTGACCAAGTCATATGAATTTGATTTGGAAAACTTGAAGTTTGGTTGACCCAAACATCTAAATTGGATGTTTCTATAATAGTTTACTCCCATCCAATAGTTACTTCATTTTTTCACCCCACTAGAGGACTACTTTGTCCTAAGGGTCTTGAAAATCCTATCTAAATTATAGGATAAAGTTTTCCATTTACTTTGGTTCAACCTTACTATATCTTGACCAAGTCAAATTTAAAAATGAAATTTATCAAGCTGAGGACTTTTCTCAAAGACTTTAGCTAAAAGTTCTTGGGAATTGTCAAGGAGAGATTCCCTCAACTCTAAATTTCATTGTTTTAGGTAGTTAGAGCCACGAATTTGCTTTTACATCATGGATGAGGTAAGCCATCCTTTTCCTTTTTTCTTTTTCCATTTACAAGAGATAAAATGTACTCTTTTACAAGAGGTGTTCACATGACTACTCATGTGACTTACAAATGAGGATAATATCAAGCATATCAAGCATGTAGGCTTGGGTAAAATGCACCAACACATGCTTCATATGGGGTCATCCCATCAAGTGATTTGGATGGCAACTTGTTAATAAGTTAAGTGAAAGTAGAAACACTCTCTACCCACAAATAATTAGGCAATTTCTTTTCATTAAGCATTGATCTAGCTGCTTCGACAATCAACCTCTATCTCCTCTCTCCTACCCTATTTTTCTCAATGGTATACCTTGTAGTGATCTCCCTTTTGATACCTCTGTCTTGCAAAAATGCATCAATCTCATTTGAGAAGTACTCACCTCCTCCATCTGACCTTATCCTCTTTAGACTTCTTCCTATTTGATTTTCCACAAGTGCAAGATATTTCTTGAAACAAGTGAACACTTCATCTTTGTGCTTCATGAAATACAAGAAGGTCCATCTACTAAGATCATCAATGAATGACACATAATACCTTGAGCCTGAAATTGAAACGTCCTGGCTTGGTCCCCACACATCTATGCGGAAAAGTTCCAAGTAATCCTCATGCATGTAGCCTTTCTTTGTAAAGGGTAACCTATGTGATTTACCAAACTAACAAGCACCACATTTATAAATCATGTGTTGCTTGGATACATTAGGTATCCAAGCATAAATTGATCTCTACATATTTGCTTCAAGGTTCTCTCACCAATATGCCCTAATATTTTATGCCAAATGTCAAGCTCACACAATGTTTGATCCTTGTAATTATAAAGTGCAATATTTCTTGTGTCCTCAAGCTCAAATGTAAATAATCTACCTGTTTTTTCTCCCTTGGAAATTCTTTTGAAACCATGTTGGGGGTCCTCCACAAAAGCTCCATATTTGTTGAACCTAACCTGCCAACCGTTTTCCTCTATCTGTCCAACACTCATCAAATTCTTGGTGATTGTAGGTACATAAAGAACCCTGTTCAACAAATTTCTATTCCCATCAAATGTTTTGACATTTCCTACCTTGACCACTGAATGCATGGTGTCATCACTTGTCTGCACTTGGTGCTCTCCCTTGGGCTCCTCAAGACCACAAAGAAGAGATACATTGCCTACTACATGGTTTGAACAAGCCGAGTCAATAAGAAAGAGATGCTCATCATTCATACCTTGTTTTGAAGTCATATTCATAATGAGAAGAGACTCGTCTTGATCCTTTGTATAATTGTTGAAGTCCTTTCTTGATTTGTATCCTCCTTGATAGTTATCATTGTAATTGCTATTGTAGCCATGTTTGTAACCTTGAGTATGGTTGAATCTTCCTCGTGATTGTGAGTAGCCACCTCTTTGATATCCTCTTCTTCTATGATTCTTGATGTTCTTATAGCACTCATCTGTAGTGTGATTAGACAGTCCACATATGTTGCATGGGGAAGAGTTGAAAGGTCTCCCCCTACCTTCCTTATCTCCTTTGCCCCTTCCTCTTGAGTTCCTACCTCTCCGTGCATAGTTAGCTTGAGAAGTAGTACCTTCATCCTCTACTTTCTTGCTCTTTCCTTTATCTTTAGTCTTTCCTTTACCTGTGTATAGGACAAAAGATTTATTACCTCTTGATGGTTCTCCATTTTTTTTTGAGCTTGGCTTCATGGGTAAAAAGTTGTCCCATGAGTGTGGTAAGATGTGAAATTTGCATGTCCATGTATAAGTCCATAGCAGTTGTGAATGCTTCCCACTGGTCATCTTCCTTGATGCCATTGATTATTTGTCTCAGTATTTGCTCCTCTTCAATCTCCTCTCCTATGCTTGCCAATTGATCAAGCATATCTTTAACTTTGGTCACAAACTCTGAAACATTCTACTCATTAGAGGAAAAAATGAACCTTCCTTGGGCCTTTTAGCTCAAGGGCTGATTAGTGATGGACCAATGAGAAGAGGGTGGTGGCAAGCGTCTAGTCCTCTAATCACATAGACTAGGCATATACTTCCCTTGTTTTGGTGTGGTCAAAGAGGAGAAATCCACCACAAACTCGTGGTTTTGTTGTGTGAATGGTTTTGAAAGTCTTAAAAATCAATTGGATCCCTTGGATTGATTGGATGATCTAAGGGTTGAGGTAGAATGGCACAAGTCAAGGCAACTACGCACATGGGCCCTTGGATTGGCATGATTTTCAATGGTTTAGATCTTCTTATCCCCTAAAAAAGGCACCTTTTGATATAGGCCATTGGATTACATGCCCCATCGGATGGCTGGGAATGCTTTTTTTGACTTTAAGCGCCTTCAAATGGGCACCATTAGATCTTCTGATGATCCAATGGCTGAGGATAAGATCCCCAATAGAAAGTGCACCTTTGCACAAGGATCCTTGGATCAAATCTAGATCGGACGGCCTCAATCGACTGTGCTCTTTACATCAGCCCCAAACGCGGAGGATCATTGGATCTAGGAAGATCCATGGGTGGATCGGATGGCCTTAATCAACTCCACTCTTCACATCAGCCCCAAATGGGGAGGAGCATTGGATCTAGTAGGATCCAAGGGTGTATATTCTTGCAGAGACTATGAAAAAAGAAATCCGCAGAGAATCTATCAATACACACCCATGTCAGACTCTCTCTCTAGTGCTTCAAGTCTTTTAATCATGCGCTTTAAATTTGAGGATCGAACGGCCAAAATACATTCCTTCTTTGAATTTGAATAGAAAGTTCTATGAAAGAATATTTTTATGTACAATACCACTGGTGGTTTTTGACGCTCCCTTAATCCCTTTGATTAAGCTTTTTAATACAATTCCTTACAAGGCCCATGTAGGGCTCATTTTTTGCCCTAATGTTGGGTTGCTTCCTTTAAGTAGTAAACTCAATCCATAATTGATTCTTTCTAGCACTTGTGTTGGAAGAAAAGTATCAAAGCAATGTATCCCAAGTATCTTACAACTCCTAATGTATGGAAGAAGGAATTCAGAGATAGAGTTTAGTAGATATGACCTTGCTAATGTATTTTTGGCACGCCATGAGTTGATTCTTTCAAGCTCCTCTCTTGTAGGTTGACTTTTGCTTCTGAAAATGGGCATCTCCTCATCTCCTGATATGTATCCATAGAGACTCCTTCCTTGTAAGTATTTCTTCATCCTCAATGCCCATGTTGGATAGTTATTATTGTCCAATTTATCAATAAGAGAATGGAAACCATCTCCCATTTTACCTCGATTCCTCTCATACCACTGTTGGAAGAGATGGGTGGATACCTCAAGGAAGTGAGGTGGTACTACCAAAACGTCCTTAGTACCTACCCTATTTCACTTCACGGTTATGTAGTAGGCCCTCCTAGCTTGCAAATGACACCAAATAAGCACCTATCTACTTTGGAGTTGATGCTTCAAACAATTAGATCAAAATAGATAACTTCAAAATTAGCTAGTGATAAAAAACTTTCTATTTTGGTCTTGACACGAACTCGATCTTTTATTCAGTGCTCACAGTATAGTAGCAATTAGGAAAATTCCTTTCAAGGGTATCTAATTATCTTAGATAGCTAATGATTCCAACTAGAATCACTTGAAATGATAAACCATACATTGAGAAATCACTTTAGCAATTGGATGCTTACCCTCGACTTTTTAGGGACTGAGCAAAAAATGACCAGAGAGCACGTGGATGTGGATTTCTCCATATTGGCTGAACCAAATGTCTTCAAAATTTGATAACGTCAAGTGGACTTTGTGCTTGTTCAAAAAAGCTATAGAACATGTAGAATGGAGAAGAACTCATTGAGATATGATCATGCCAAGTACACTATTTTGAGTAGATATAGTAGAGAAGTCAACAGATGTGATCAATAATGTATATGTATTATAGCACATGCATTTACATGATCATTTGCATCATAATGATGGCAAATGATAGTGAGATGAGTAGGCTATGGTGTAGGCCTGTCAAACTCAATAGATGACCAAAATAAGAGCTCTCAATGAGGCCATATGCCCAGGACCCTTACAAGCACTTTTTATAATAAGTTCATAATTCAAATTTGAATTTGAATTTGAGAACTTGTAGCTCTTTATTCTCCTGACTCCACGAAATGAATGGGATTACAATATTCTCTCAAGATCAAACAATTTTAAAAATGGTAAATGTCCAAGTATTACAAGCAATAGTTCATGTGACTCATCACATGTCTTCTCAAATAATCCTTCAAACAAGCCAAATGTGAAGGCTTGTCCAATTGTACCAACAAACGTCTCTAACAACATATCTTTCATCCATATTTTCTTTGCAAAATACTTCTTTGTAGTGGCTTAAGGAATTGTTTTATTGACCCTTAACATTTCTACCCAATTTGGCACTCTTAAAAGAGGTTTATTTCCTAAGGGTTTGAAACCCGCATTTGTTTACACTCAAAAATCCTTTGTAACATTTCTAGCATATCGAGTCTCATTTCAAGGGTATCCACTTTGTAAGGGCACCTTGTATTCTTCACGAGGTTACTCCTCAAGGGTTCCACAACTCTACATTGGCACTACATTTGGGACTAAGTGCCCCTTCCTCTTGTAACAACAAAAATATAAGAAGTATCTTCTATGTGTGCCCTTGTGGGTTGGAGGCTAGTCTAAGCCCACCCACAAAATAGTTTGATTCTCAAGACTACTAAAGCTATCACGGTGTGCAGGGGGCTACTCTAAGACCCTTGCTTTGTGTCGCATCGACTTGTCTCTCTCACATTATCAAGTGTAGGTTTATTCTAAGCCCCCCTCTCCAAAGTGTCTACTTCAATTTTGGTGCAAGTGTAGGGCTAATCTAAGCCCCCATCCCTCCCACATCTCAATTTTTGCAAGTGTGGTAACTTCATCTCGATAGAAGTCATGTCAACAATTTCAAATGCAACATCCTCAAGTAAATTATATTTACCCTCCTTTATGCCAATATTCATGCCAAAAGATGAAAGGCTAAATGGAACAAATTACAACCTATGAAAGGATACAATTAGGGCATATCCCCATACAAATATATTGTACCAAGTAGTCAAAGGAACAAAAAGAGAATCAAATAAGGAAAGTGACCTAGGAGCTTGGAATATGTGGAATATAAAGGACAAAGAAGGATTAGACCAACTTCTCCTCGCATATGATGAGTTGACAAAGGGTCACATCACTGCGTGCAAGACTTTGAAACAAGTTTGAGATACTCTAGCCAATCTATATGAGGATAAAACACCTTCTAAGATTTATACTCTAGAGAATGATTTCCGCAATCTCACGATATGTTTACAAGATACCATCACAAAAGTGATCGTCCAGTTTGAAGATTATAAATGCATGTTAGCACTTTGTGGATGAAAAATTTCAAGTGAAGACATGGCTATATGATTGCTTACGAAGCTTCCTAGGTCCTATGAAACATACATGACCACTCTATATAACAAAGAACAAGTTCTAACTTGGGAATAGGTTCGTCATCTTTTTCTCCTCGAAGACTCATGAGAAAAATCAGGTTCTTCACAAGAGATAGCCATGAAGGCTAAGGGATCCTTCCACAAGGGAAAACATGCTAGTCATAATACTATGAACCCACCCAAGCAAAGCTCCAACATTTCGACAAAGAAATTTAGTTGTAACTTGGGTGGAAAAATAGGGCACTTGGAAAAAGTTTTCTACAAGAAGAAGCATAAATAGAAGCCTTCTAGTTCCAACAACCGATCAAAAGCATCTCAACATAGGTCTCACTATTCTAGTGAAGACCTATTTTTTTCCACAAAGGCCAATGCCCTCGTAGCTTCATTTTCATCTCAAGAATGGATCTTTGACAATTGAGTGACATTGAACATATGTAAAGATCGGGATTCTTTTCAAGAGATTGAGGAGCATATTAGTGAAATGTACCTAGTAGGCAACAACAAAAGCCTACCCACCGAAGGGAAAGCAAAGTGCAAATAATGAATGATCAAGGGAGTGTCAAACATTATCCAATGTCTTATTTTTTCCTAACTTGTGAATGATTTTACTATCATTCAAGGCCATCATCAATCATGATAAATAAGTGTTCTTTGATAACACTTCAGTTAAGGTGATTGACCCTAAAACCAAAGACATCATTGCACAAGGCATAGAAGAAAAAGGGCTCTACAAACTCTCTTTATTTCTATCTAAGGAGTCACTTTCCAATCTGTGGCCTTCATTCAGTGATCCTTTTAGGTATCTAAGTACCCTTTTGGCTGCAACAAGATGAGGTACTATTGGTGCTTGTTAAAATTCAAATAACACTCCAACAGCATGTGCAATATCTGGTCTCATCATAGTAGCATACAAGAGAGAACTAATTATTGACCTATACATGGTCATAACCTTCATCTCTTCGCCTTCATGAGCACTTAGTTTAACATTTACTTCTAATGGATTTGAAATGGGCTTGCAATCACACAAGCCAGACCTCTTCAAGAGATCTAGAATGTATTTCATTTGCACCAAGTATATACTATCCTCTTTATATAGTACTTCAATCCCAAGTATATTAAAATCCCTAAATCAGAATTTTAAAATCAGATCGCTTGCTTGAGTCCATAAAGATCCTTCTTAAGCTTGCATTCATGATGCAGAAACCTCTCATCTACAAAGACTTAGGGCTGCTCCATGAAGACTACCTCTTCAAGCTCTCCATTTAGTAAAGCATTCTTCACATCCAACTGGTACATTTTCCAAACTTTTGAGTCTGAAATTGCAATCAAGGTCTTATGCTGGACATCCTAGCTACTGGGCTGAATGTTTTCTCGAATTCAGTGCCAAATTTTTGAGCAAAACCTTTTGCAACCAAACTTGCTTTATACCTAAATATGCTCCCATCTGCATGCCAATGACTTTCATGTCCTTTGTTCTTGGCACCAACGACCAAGTATCATTTTCTTCAAGTGCCTTGACTTCCTCCTCCATGGCTTCAATCCATTACCTATGCTTACTTGCTTCTTCAAAAAAGTTAGGTTCCTCACAATCTATAACTTGAAACGTGTAGGCATTGTGTCTTGCAATGAAGGAATCATAAGTTAACCTTTGAAGAGGGTATTTAACCCCATCGGATCACCATATCTCACACTTAGGTGGTAGGAATCTCCTCCTCCTTGTTTTAGATGCTTTACGTCTTGGATTTTCTAATTTTTCCATATCTTCTTTATTTATTCGCCTTTCCCTTTCCTTTGCTACTTTCGTCACTTGAATGAGCTTCATTCCTTGTCCTTCCATGCCAAGCTGATGTAGCACTCTCGTCTTATTGTGTGCTTGAAGTGGTTGGACCACTTATCTCCATGCTTTGTTGTTGCTCTTTGAAATCCTTCATGGCTTCATATGCATCCTCAACATGCGACACGTCATTGCTACCATATGAAGGCATCAAGTCATCAAATATTACATTCGTAGATACCTTAAGATCTTTGGTGAAAGGGTTATGTTATCTTAAACACTTTTGCTCTGAAGAATATCCAAGAAATACACACCTATCTACATAGAATGAATAATTAGGTCATTTTATGCATGTAGGAAAAATTTTGGGTTGACAACTTTCATATTCTCTCTCTAGACCTTATTCGCATCAGGTTTTCTAGTGGAATTTTGAAGGTGAAGATGAAAGAATTAAGGAAAACTCAGTATGAGAGAAAGGTAGAGCAAGTATAAGAGAATAAAAGTGCCTGTGTGAAATTTTTAAGAATCATGTTTTAAGTACCTCGTTCAGGATACCACATTTAGTTCATTGTAAGAAAATGCCTTGATTTTACTCTCTCTCTAGAATTTTGAAACTTGCAGGGCTCAAAAGCGGCATTTGGAGGTGGATTTGGACCTCAGTCATCTCTAGCACTATCGTGGAGATCCCAAAATTGAATAAAAATGTCACTCACAAGCTTAAGCTAATTCCTTACCATTTTTGAGTTACACGGCTTTGAAAAGTGCCGTTTTCCAACACTTCAAAAAACCCAGGGCTTATCTAATTTTATTCAAATCCATGATTCTGACTCACGTGTCACCATGTCTAATTATGGATGTTTTTGGATATGTCTTTTTGGTGTTTTTCTCCTATTTTTGATAGGTACGCTAAAGAAAGAAAGCACACTATGATCGCATGGCTTTTTGCAAAATTTTTGGAGAAAATTGATTTTTTCTAAATTTGGTGGATCGCACACTTCTTTGGGAAGGTAGTGATCAAACTCTGATATAGTGAGGCCTGCACATCAATAGAGGCGAAACACAAAAATTTGAGAATTACCTTGTGATTGAGAGTATGACTGAGAGTGAGAGTGAGAGTGAGAGTGAGATTGAGAGTGCGAGTGTGAATGCGATTGTGATAGCTCGAGGGTGGTCCGGAGGTAAAGGCTTCATCAAGAAGCTATTGTCCAAAGCTATTGTAACCATTGATTCACATCTTTAATATTATAATTCTTCCTTCTCTGCATCATATTTGTTTCTACTCCTATGCATCACATTTTCTCTTACCCTATGCAATCTCTGCATTCTTCGCTCCTCTGTTATTTTTAAAATTGTGATTGGGGATAGATTGTGATTGAGGAATTGCTACAGTTTCTTACGACAAAAAGATTCATAAGGTGTAACTCAATGTACTCTGTGAGTTTGGACACCTATTCATAATGTATATGGTTGTATTTGTTGCATCAACCCAATAAGACTTAGGAACATTCATTTAATTTAACAAAGATCTGGCCACTTCTGCTATGTATCTATTCTTCCTCTCTGCCAGCCCATTTTGTTGAGGTGTATACGTGCAATTAAATTGTCTTTTGATGCCAATTTCATGTAAAAAATCTGAAAATTTATCTGAAAAATAATGTCCTCCTCCATTGGATATGAGAGTCTTTATATACTTCCCTGTTTCCTTCTCCACTAGGTTTTTGAACCTCTTGAAGTGGTAAAAAACTTCTAGCTTTTACTTCATGCAATACATCCAAACAAACCTTGAACGATCATCTATAAATTTGATAAAATAACTCTTAACTTGAATGGATGGTCCCCTTGTAGGTCCCCATACATCTATGTGTATGAGATTCAACACCTCAATACTCACATGTGCTCCCTTCTTGAATGGCAATCAGATTTGTTTCCCTAACTGAAAGCATGGCACAAATGTTGCATATTCTGAGATGTAAAGATTAGGTAGACCACTAACCAAGCCCTTCCTTTGCATTTCCTTCTTCCTTTTTAAGTTTATGTGCCAATTCTTTTACGCCGTGAATTTCTACATCTATTTAAATTCAATTGACAAGTAGACAATGTGAGAGGTTGATGGATTTACCTCCATGGTGAATAGTCTTCCCTTGCTTCTTTTCTTTTGCTATGAGCTTGTAGACACAAACATGTAAACTCGCTGGATTCAAATTACTAGTCCATTTCTAGGCATGACTGGTGCATGGACTCTTATCCCTTGTAAGTCTTTGCAAACTAAGGATTCACTTGAATTTGATTTGCAGAACTTGAAGTTTGGTTGTCCCAAATATGTAACTTGGATGTTTGTACAATGGTTTACTCCTATCCAACAATTACTTGATTTTTTCACCCGACTAGAGGACTAGTTTGTCCTAACGAGTTTAAAGATCTTATGAAAACTGGACGAAAAAATTTGCCATTTACTTTGAGTCAACCATACTATAACTTGACCAATTCAAATTCAAAATGAAAATTTATCCAACTTACGATATGTTTCTCAAAGACTTTATCTTTAAGTTTTTGGGAATTGTCAATGTAATATACAATTCCTAACTTCTCTATTCTGAAGTCTAACGGACTCTAAGAAATCATGACAATTATGCTAGTAATTGGAAGCAAATCCAATATGAATAAGTCAATCTCGGACTGATCATTTTTTTTAAGGTTGAAAAGGTTCTTATACAAAACATCTATGTAGGATGTTTAATTTAGTTATCTAGCTCTAACCAGCCTACCCTTGACTTTTGTGAAAAGAATCAGATATCATATCTAAGTGAAATCCAAAAGATTCAGAAAGTAGAATGAAAGAACTAAAACTCTATTCAACCAATTCAAACTTTGAAGAAACATAAACTTGTTATGAGTCAAAGTCTAGATGAGTCAAGACTTTAAGTTATCAATTATCTATTTCAATAGGGTATTGAAGGAGTTTTTGTATGTTTAAGAGAAATAAGCTAGATTCTTAAAAAGATTCAAAGTAAATCTAAAACATTATCTAACCACAAGATACTAGTGTGGTAATCACCATGAGTGTGTTGACCCACTCAGATTCTATTGATGAGTTTTTACTTAAATATTGCTTCACGAGAGACTAAGTTCATTCCTATATTCAATCTTTATGACTTCTTACTCAGAGTGCAATTCTTGTGCATTCCTTTGAATAAAAAGGATTGAGTTTTCCAAGTCACACTAGGAACTTGGTGCTTAACTTAGTCAATCTATTCCTTAGTTAAAAGGACCATTTCAATTTCAAAGTCCTACTTGTTCAGAAATTTTTTAGTTATTTCTGAATCAATAACACTTAAGCTTGAAGTGTTCAAAGAAGATCTTGGAAGTTACTTACTTCATATCTTCCTCTTTCTTGATCTTGAAGTATCTTGAAATATCTTAAGATACTACTTTTATCCCCCTTGAAAAAAACCTCCTTCTTTGAAGTTTTAATTCCCTTGAGGATCAAACCTAACTTCAAGATCCAATTTAGGACTAAAAAGATAATTATCATCCCACGGTCCGATGTCCCATAGCATTTTCCCTACATCAATCTGAGTATAAAGTCTAGTGTTGCATACCACCCTATTTTATATTCACATTAATGTATGGGTGATACTTATCCTAAAGTCTAAACATCTCTTGATAGAGTACCTTAAAGCTTCAATGCTTTACGAGAATTTTGAAGTTTCACGCATTACCTCTAAGTAGATTTTGTAGGTTTTGATTCCTTCACATGATCACCTCAAAATCATGTGTTTTGCCTTTGAAACTTGAAAACCTCTTGAAAAAATATCTATTCCTCTTTGCTAGGGTTTTTGAATGAAAACTAGTTAGAATTCCAAGTACTTGAATTTTCACAGATTAAAGTTCAATTGGTTTATTCTTGAACAATTTGTAGTGACAAGAGCTTTTGACTTCTTGTTTAAGATTCCTTCTTTACTGATGCTTTAGGTACCCATCTCGGCCAAGACTTTACAGGAATCTTTCTACTACTTAAGTCTAAGCACCCGCTCATGCTTCATGGATTTGTACCAAAATCCCTTTAAGGATAGGCAAACATTGTCTTTAACCTTCCACAGACCTAAGTACCATCTTCATTATTACAGACTACATTCTTGGAATTTCTCACTCTCTTCAAGCTTGGAATAACTTACTCTTTTCACAATCTTCCACTCGATAAATGGAACTTCAATGAATAATTCCCAAAAGGAACTTTATTGTCAATACTTGGGCAAACTTCAAAGTAGTTCCAATCACAAGTTCTTGGACAATCATGCCCAAGCTTGATCAAGTCTAGTTGACCTTGCGACAAGAATAAAGAATGATTCTTTATCTTTAGGATATCTTGAATTTTTGAAAAGCTTCTTTGCTTACCCATGGAATTTTAGAGATCTTTTCCTAACTCAAGTCCTAGCATGTACTAATGCCTTTCAAATTCTAAAGCTAAGAATCTTTGATATACCTCTAAGATATATCAACCATTGGACTTTAAGTACCACTTATAGTGGTTTGGAACTTGTTGGGAACTACTTGCTATTAAGCTTAAGATTTAAGTTTCATATCTAGGGATACTTTTTCTTTCAAGAACTTTGGATTCTTGCCAAAGAATCATGTAATTCTAAGCCAATGATTCATCTTGTAATCTTTTTCTTTATGAAGTAATCTTTTTAAAAGAAATCTTGACTTTTGGACAACAAATAAAGCTTCATGTCTTAGTCTTGCCCAAAATATATTCTTTTTAACCAATGAAATAATTAACCAAACTATTTCCTTTATTGGCTTATCTTTAGGAAGTAGCTTAATTCCCAAAGATTCCTTTGACATATCTTTTAGGAAATATCTTGGTTCCCAAAGATTACTTTGACTTGAGTTTCTTCTTTAAGCACTAATTAGCTTTAAAAAACCAAGAATAATCTTCCCATCCTCAAAAAAGTGCTTAATGAAGTTTCCATGCTTTTTCAAAACTTTGCATCTTAACTAGAGATGTAGTCCAAAAGCATAGCATCCAACTATTGATCACTAACGTTCAAGTGATGCTGAATTTTATTCACCTCTTTGAGGTTCATCACTTATCAGTATGAAATCAAATGAAAAAACTTCAAAAGTTCCATGATTTTTTCAAAACTTGGAACATATCAATTATCCTTTGAGCTTGAAAGTTCAATGGATTTAAGTCCCATTTGATTATCATGTGTTGGAATAGAATCAGATAGATCTTCCAAAGGAAACTTTATCGACTTGCTTAGATGCATGATTTCTTAAATCCAAGCTAACGATTATATCTAGGCTTGTCGCTGGGATTCTCTAAGTTTTCTCTTAAACGTAGAGTCATCATGGATATTTTTTAAGTAGCCCTAGTTTCTTATCATTCCCATGAGCAAGAAAATTGAACACTTGACTTTCCAAGGGCCTACTTTTCCTAATCAAGAATCCTAATTTGTGATACCTAAGTATCATGTTTGGGAAAAAAAATAAACTAGCCACTTGAGTTGCATGGCAACTAAGAGCATTGCAACTACCTAGTTTGCTATTTTCCCTAGCTATCTAAGTCGAGTTAGAAGAGGGAGGTAACTAAAGTATAAGTATTCAAATACTTAACAAAAAATAATGCATATTCAAATGCTTGTCCTTGGAAGCAAATGCATGTGAGTCTGTGCATATGTTGGCATTCTCCTTTCATGCACCAATCTTAATCGAGCAATTGTTGAGCTTGACAATGCATGTTCCGAATCATCCATGCACAAAAACTCTACTTGCTACCTTTTAAAAAGATATAGCCATTCATGTGCATAGACTTGAGCATTAACTATCTTTTTCATTCAAGAAGAAAACATGTTATGTGCATGAAAAAATCCGTTCAAAAGGAGAAATGCACTAACATTCTTTTGTAGATGCATGCCTATGCGTGAAAAGTGTTTCCATACTTTGATGCCCTCCAATCTTGCTTTCATTAAATTGCATAAATGCTTTCAAAATTGAAGATTACTTTCTTGCTTTCATTAAATTGCATAAATGCTTTCAAAATTGAAGATTACTTCCCTACTTCAATGATAATAGCAACACATTCTATATGAAAGCATAGAGCAAAGCAAATATTAAAATGAAAACATTAACTTGTAAAGTACTTAGCTCTAACTTAAGCTACATCCTTCCCTTCATCCTCGAAAAGAACCATTCTCCATCCTTTGGTTCGTATCCAAGTGTCTTCATTGGTGAGTTATAATTGGAACAATGAAATATCCTCTCCTCCATGAGAGGATTCCACCATGTGCTCTTTGCTCAGATCTTCCTTCATGGATAAATTGCAGCTTGACTCTAATTCAAGAAATGAGTTATGAACTCGGATTGCTTGATGGAGAATGCATTCTTTTTGCCAAGTCAATGCTATGGATTGAGAATGAATTCAATCTCCAAATCCATTGTTATGAGGTTTTGGAAGATTGTGCACAGGTCCTGAACCTAGGATCTCATGAGTATGACGCGAATGCTCTGTCAGAGAACATAGAGCTTTCTTGTTTTTAGTTTGTGATTTATACTTCTCATCATGTCGGGCTGCCTACCTCTAGAGGATTGCATGAACTATGTGAAGCCAAGCCGCTTTTTGTTTCATGGTTGAAGCATATAGCATCAATCTCCAAGGGTCAACGATGTTGCTAGTCCCATCCTCAAAGCATCAATGCATCATGTAGAGATAGAGTATCTAATCTTCGCAATCTTCAAACCTTGCAACACTTAAACAATAATCTCTTCTAAAGTATAAACAAGAAGATGATGTTGTGGGTTCGTGGCTAAGGCAGCATGCTCACGATTAGGTAGTCATGGGCTCTATACCCGATAGCTACAACATGTGTTGAGACCAAGATAAATATTGCTTTTGTCCACCCAAGTAGGTGATTATTGCTATATGCAACATATTATATAGTCAAACACAGTAAGCATGGCTAGCAGAGCCGCCTGCCATAGTCAACACCATGGTTTGAATCCTGCTAGTATGTTTGCATTGTTCAACGAGGCACTTATGAAATTTGTTTAAGCTTTCGACCCCGGTCATAGTAGTGTATCGGATAGGAGCCCATGATTCAAAGTTTATCGCTACAAGTAGTGCCTCTATTAGAAGTCTATCGCTACAAGCCATTGCCTAGAGATGTCTTCTTTGTTTTGCTTATGTCCCTTCTGCAATATTGTGCACCCACACTTGTTCAATCATTTCAAGCTCTATCAAAAATAGAAGAAAATGCTTGAGAGAAGATGGTGTTGTCTGTGTAGTTGGAGCATATCTCTTCCAATCCCATGGTAACACGTTCAAGTCTAGGTGACGGCACACTCTCCAGGCATATGTAGGAGTTTGCACTTGAGAGAAGCAGAATATTTTGCTTCATGCAACGTGTAAACATCAGTGATTGGGAGCATATTAAATTTGATTAATGTTTGGCTCTGTTAGGCTACTAGAAAGGAATGTAATTATATCTAGTAGGAAAATGTAATTGGAAAAAATGCACATCAAAAGGATTTCCCGCAATCCTTCTAACCTTTTTCTAATAGAAGAGGCATTGGGAAGGGAGACATAGAAGTGTCACAAGACTGTGCGTCTGGGTGATGTGCCTATGGATTGATTCTAGCACAATTCATTTACATTGTTGTACTATTATGTTTTGTTCTGTTAGGTTCGGTACTTAATGACTGTAGTGATGTGTTGGTATTCTATGAGTCATTGGTGAAGTGCAAGGTTAATGGTGATCGTGTGCTAGTAGGCATTAAGAAATTGCATATTCGATTGCGATGAAGATTATGTTCTACTACATAGTGGTTGTGGAAATCAGCAGTTACGTTCGTTGGAATTGTTAGATAAGTAATGAAGAAGTTATTACAGTAACAAAGTGACTAGGAAAACATATATAGGGGCTTTGTATTAGAGACCTCTAACCATCCCAAGAACCCATGAACAATCTAGTTTATGTTATAAATAATCCAACAAGATAACACATTAAACACTAGCATCGGCCAAGGGGCATGGAATAGCCAGCTTGAGAGCAGATTAAGGTTTGAGAAAGAATCCTATGATATATGCCTGTCATGTATTCCAGAGAATCTTACCTGAAGTACACAAGTGATCAGCATCCCTAGAAAGTTCCTAGTGCATTGGGAACACCTCTTGGTGGTAGTGGTGAAGGAGAATCGTCGGAAGGAAAGCGGGAGACATGGGTTAGTGGAGTGCCACCTCAGTATTTTCTTGTTCAAGGACTATAGCATATACCGAAAGTGCCACCAAACTCATCTGTGAAAAGTATGGTTGGTAGGGTAATTGCTGATTCCAGTGACAATTTGGAGAATTCCGGTGGTAGTTTGTTGAATTCTGGTGGTAACCTACTGAATTCCGATGACATCTCTACTTCAAGTTTTGATTTTGGAGAAACTAATGTATTGGTGGATGAAAGTTTTGGTGAAAAGTTTACCTTAGAAGCTAAATGCGAGAAATGGTAGTTGAGTCTAGGCGTGTGTGATCGATTCCATGATATTATGTTACTCAAGAATTAACAAGGTGGCGAGATGACACAACAACAATCATGATCAACTTGTTCAAACCATTCTGAAGTGTTATTTCCTCCTGATTTAAACAACATGAGTGGTATGCAGCAACATCAACATCAACAACAACAATAGCAACACCAACAACACCAAAATCAACACTAGAGAAGATCATACCCCCAAGGTCGATACCTGCTGGAGTTACATATACGAAATTTGGTGGATTCCTATGTGATGATCCTGATGCTCATGTGTGCACTTTTGAAATTAATTTTGTTGTACTCAATTATCAAGCGGATCTGATATATAAGGCTATAGTGTTCCAATCTACTCTGGTTAATGAAGTTTCCCGATGGTTAATCGGATATGATATTAATCATTTTGATCAATATGAGGATGTTAAGGATGCCTTTTTACAACGTTTTTGGCTAAAGAAAAATGTGGCTGATATTTTTGATAATTTACAAAAGAATAGACAGAAACCACATCAGAATGTGCAAGAGTATGCAACTTTATTTTGCACTCATTTATGGCAGCTATCATCGGTGCATGCCAACCTACCGGATGATGTGATTTCCCAATGGTTCAATAATGAATTAAACCCTCAACTCAAACAAGTTATGATTATATGATGTGTCGGCGGTATGACCTTGGATGTAGTCATAACCATGGCATTAGTTGGAGGATAAAGTGGGTGGTTTAACTGAAGATTTGGATTGGTTAAAGGCATGCCAGTGCACGAGCAAGGATCCACTGAAACAGGTGTATTGCACCAAATGTAAGTACCCAAGACACACCACTTTACCATGGGCATTATATCAAATGTATTGTGCTATTTGTAATACAACAAGTCATTCCACCGAAACATGTTCATATAATGCCAAAGTGCAGACCAGACCGACCGTAAATGCCATAACACAGGAGCACCGACAACAAGCTACCCACTATGTATCGTGGCATTTGAGAAGTACCGCTTACCAAAGTTAGAAAACCTACAGGGGACCACGACCAAACAATTTCGGACAAACTCGGTGGAACTCGGGCCAATCGGGTGAAGGTGCATCTCTCCCACCACGAAGCTACCATTTTTGTGGTGAAATTGGACATATCCGCAGATATTGCAAAGAAGTGGTGGATTATGATAAGAGAAGAAAATAACGACAACATCCGATGGAAAATATGGTATATATTTCAATAGTGGATACCCAAGCACTAGCAGTCCAAACACGGTCCAGCAAGAACTTACAACCAATTGCTGAGATTTTTGAGCCAAGCATTCGAGAACAACAGAGAAATTTTACTAAAGCTAGTACGTGGGCTCGTCAAGAACCAACTATTTTCCCCGATCTGGTACTGGTGATCTGGCAAACAGTACCAAATACACCACCGAAAGATATGAATTTGTTCAAATTGTCACCGAAGTGTCCACCGGACTTGGTACCAAGTACATCGAATCTTGACTCTGTGTGGAATGTTTTATCAAAAGCATCTATTACGATACCATTGGGGCAACTATTAGCCCTTGTCCCAGGCATACTGCAATAAGTCCAATAACAAATCAATCGAGGATCTTTGTGTACACCTACTATAACAACTATTAGTCAGGAACTTGATTCTATGGTGGACCATGCTATTCCTTTAATTACAGTATGATTTAAAAACCACAAAATTACTCAAGTATTAATTGACGGAGGCTTCGGTGTGAATATTGCTACAATTGCACTTTGTAAAAGGTTAGGGTGGACTTAGATTGAACCTGATGAGTTTTTTGTAAGAATGGCTGATCAATATAGGGTACATCTGGTGGGTTTGGTGCATGATATGCCCATTATCCTCTAGGGAGTGGTGTTCAAAATGACCTTTGTTGTTTTGGAATTACTTGAATCAAGTCTTAGTTACAACTTACTATTCGGGAGGCCCTGGTTGAAATAAGCAAAAGTGTTACAGGATTGGTATGCACATGAACTTATTTTCAAAAGTCATCATCGGAAATATGTGGTACCCTTGGAGGAGATGAAGCCTTGTGACCTTCATGCTCGACCTTACATAGCCGAACCCGTGCATATGTTGGATGGACTTCCAGATGATGAAGAAGAAGATTTCTTAAATGCTAAACAGGATTTGCTAGCACTACGTACAGTTGATTTACAAGATATTATGGTTAATTGGACTCCGACCTCTTGTACGATAGTTTTGCTTATTGAAGGAGTGGATCCAGTTCTGGAGCAGTCTTGAATTCCATGAATCTATGATACTTTTTCCAATCATTAGAGGATATCCCCATGCCTTGATAGTTTTTGTACTAGAAGATCAACTAATCACTTGTAATTTGGGAAATGAGGCTGATCCGCGGCCACCTAAGCTTAAAGCAGGACTATCGGAAACTTTTCAAAACAATTTACTATAGTTGTTGAGAGAACTCACTCATGTATTTGCATGGGATTATCCCGATATGAAAGGATTGGATCCTCACATCTATCAACACCGTGTGATACTAATCGGATGCACGGCCAATTAAACAACCTAGTTACCCAATGAATCCCAAATATGTTGCTCAAGTGAAAGCTGAATTGGATTTCCCGTTGAAATTAGGCTTCACTTTTCCCATTGAGCATGCTAAATGGATTTCGTCGATTGTCATTGCTCCAAAGAAAAAAAAGCAATTGCGTATTTGCATAGATTACCAAAATTTGAATGCACCGATGGTGCATGATCCTTTTCCACTTTCCTTTTTGGACACAATGCTAGATGATGTTGCTAGACGAGAAATGTATTCCTTTTTGGATGGTTATAATGGTTTTTTATCTCTCGACTGGAATGAGTTCTTGCGTGCGCGTGGATTATTGGTGTTCACAGAATTGCCTTGGCATTCGGTTGAATGTCATCCCTTCTTTTCTCAAGTCATTGCCACTATTGTCGATACCCCTAGACGGAGACCTGTTGACCGATCACCTACCTTAATCCACGTGTCATCTTTACCCTGAATACTATGGCTGAAGGATTCCATCTCCCTCAAGATGGAAGTGTGGACGTCCCTCTGCTACTTATGGCGATGATGAAGCAATTATTTCCTCGCCAATCTTATAACCAGTTTGCTATCCTTTGCTAACCTAAACCGGAGTGCTATGCCTCGCAATTTTTAGTTGCTGCTCTCAACCTCCAAAAACACACGTATGGGATCTCTCGACCCTTTTATTCCATCATCGACGCTGCTACCTGCAAAGCCGTTAATTGGGCGTTATTCTTCTTCTGACAAATCCACCGTGAACACCAAGAAATTTAAGATAGATAGCCAAAGGTGATATCCCTCGGGCCCATCTTCCTCATCTTCTCGCTTTTCTCCTTCCTGTTGTTCAACCTATTCAGCCTCCTCCAATGAACATCGTCCTTTTCTATGAAGAATCAGAGCAAGTCATAGGTGTTGACGATAATAACCAAGATCTTCTGCAAGTTTTTTGAGGAAACTGTAGGAAAATAAGTCCTTCACAGAGTCATGCACAACCCTCTTCCTCTATAGTAATTCTGTAGGACACAACTTCCTCTACGCAGGTCCTTTCCGCTCCACCAACTCCTAAGGGTCAAACTAATAAGGACATGAGAAGATGTTCAACCTATTAACACGGTTGATCAGAAACAGTTGCCGACTAGTGATAAAGCACCGAACATATTTGCAGACACTCTTAATCAAACAGAGCAAACACATAATGAAGTTTCTCTCGTTCATCAGGATACTCAACCCGATACGGTAACCTCCACTCTGCATCCTTCTTCACCGAAAACTATGACCCAAGGTACCCATACTGAACCTATAGTGACACCTCCCCTTTCCCCATCTAAGGTGTCATTACCCCCTAGTCCTCCTCCCTCCCCTCATCATTCGGTGGCTGTTTCCCATTCTCAACCCATCCCCTCTTCTCCTGATTACTCTTCCCCTTCATTTTCCACCACAGTTTCTGTCAACCCCTCTCAACGTGCATCAACCTTTCTAGTACCCGATTCCTTTGTCAAGTTAGCCCAAATAGGTGATTTTCTCATCCACTTATCTAAGCAACTCCCTCATTAGCTCCATGATGCTCATCAATCTCCATACCAAATATCAAGCCAAAGTTGACTTGTTGGAAGGAGACATCATGCCACTCCAGGAAGAGATTCTAGCTATCAAAGTAGTTGCCCATCTATTACAAGATCAGCTTATAGTTTTAAAAGGACAACTAGTAGAAAAAGATGATATAATTGGAGCTCGAGATGTAGAGATTACTCAACTCAAACAGGAAGTGAAAGATAAGGAGGATGCCATGCAAGCTTTAACTTTTGTGTTAGACACCACTCGCACCAGGTTCATGACTATAGAGCAGGCTTATCAAGTGCTAGCTGATAGGACATTACAAGAAGAAACAAAATGAAAGAAAGTTACCGAAGAGTTATTTCATAAAGGCCAATTCTTGGATGAAGAAATTGGACGAACTATAAAATTAAAGAAGGAAATTGAATCTATTGAAAAAGAACGCCAAGATTTCTTTAGGACTATGCAATTTTAGCACCAGGATTGGAACGTAGGGACAAACAACTCGGCATCCAGTAGGATAGAATATCAAGAATTGATGCAGAAATAGAAGAAGCAAGGTTATGCAGTGATTCTGCTATGGCCAATGATTTTTATTTACAAGAAGATCTCGCAAGTAATAGCTTCTAGTTTTGTGTCGATTGACGCTCATTTAGTGTAACCCCAGATTTTACAAGAAATGTTAAAATCATTGAAGCAGAAAATCGCCCACACCTTTAAACTCGCACGAACCATGTATATACAGGGCATCAAGACATGGAAAATGAATGTAATTATATCTAGTAGAAAAATGTAATTGGAAAAATTGGCATCGAAAGGATGTCGCACAATTGTTGTAACCTTTTTATAATAGAAGAGACATTGGGAAGAGAGACATAGAAGCATCGTCAGACTATGCATCTGGGCGGTGTGCCTGTGGATTGATTCCAGTGTAGTTCGTTTACATTTGTACTGTTATGTTTTGTTCTGTTAGGTTTGGTACTTAATAACTGTAGTGTTGTGTTGGTATTCTGTGAGTCATTGGCGAGGTGCAAGGTTAATGGTGATCGTGGGCTAGTAGGCATTAAGAACTTGTGTATTCGGTTGCGATGAAGATTATGTGCTACTGTGTACTGGTTGTGGAGATTAGCAGTTAAGTTTGTCGGAATTGTTAAATAAGTAATGAAGAAGTTATTACAATAACGAAGTGACTGGGAAAATATATATAGGGCCTCTGTATTACAGACCCCTGAACATCCCAAGAACCCATGAACAATGTGGTCTATGTTATAATTAATCCGACAAGAAAACACGTTAAACAACTCCATTGGAACTATAAACACTATAGCAATTGGAAGCGCATGGATACACCAATCGCTCCTGTGCAAAATGTCCTAAGTTCAAGACTCGTTCACTCCATCTCTGGCCTGGAAGACTAATATGTGTAAATCTTATTACACCAAATCCATGTGCGAGAATGGTTCACCAAGAGAAGCCATGAGCACATCTTTATTACTAAAGCTAATGAGAAAGAAAGAGCTCAAAAAGTCTTCAAGAGAACCGCTAACGAATGATGATGATGATGAAGATCATGTGGAGATTTCTATAAGAGCTTGAAAAGAAGCTGATAGTCCCTCATAATGTCTCCATAGAAGCTTGCCTGGAGCTCTAATATCAATGCAAGAGAATGAGGATTACGACCACCACAACGTGATAGAGAGATGAATCTCCTCCCAACCTAACACCTCTATATATAGCTCTCTCCAAGGGTCTACCTTCTTGGGCAGGTGGATTCTAATCATCCAAGTGTCAACCATGTAACTACATGTGCAACAAGTGTCCTAGTTAACCAGAGTTAACTAAAGTGGATGCTTCTAGAAGGGTCTAGAGCTCTTTGGGCAAAACACTCCTCCCATGTACCTCATGGGCATTGATCCCAAGACCTCCTCCTCACATCCTTGACTCTTAACCACTAGGCTAAGCGGATCACTTGGCTACAAGAGTAAATGGCCTTCTAGTAAGTCTAGACTCGAGATCTTTGGTCATACATATGAGAGACCTAACCGTGTCCGATTTTAGATTTGTCTAAACTCGTCGGACCCTTAGATGATAGACTCAATTTATGACAATAGAGGTATTGCAATGGTAGCATGTGAAGCATCTTGGTTAGAGATGCTACTTGAAGATTTAGGTGTGGAAGTGCAAAAGCCTATCACAATCTACTGTGATAATCTTAGAAGTTTACAATTAGCATGAAACCCTCTTTTTCATGCTAGAACAAGGCATATTGAGGTACATTATCATTTTGTCAGAGAGAAGGTATTAGCACATGATATTGAGCTTGTTTATGTGAGGATAGATTAGTGGGTTGTTGATATTTATACAAAAGCACTTGGAGTAGACAAGTTTCAAAAGTTTGAGAAGATGCTTGTATTAGAGGACATGATCTTGAGGTTGAGGGGGATTATTGAGATATCAAGCTCAACATTTGATCATCAAGGATGAGACATATCACTTTTTTATTTCTCTAACACGTATAGAGGTCACGCTAGTATATGTCAGATATAGTTCATTGAGCTTTACTAGATTTATCTACCAAGAGTGATGGCACATCTTTTTCTTGCTAGGTCATTTATTCATGGACATTTGGATATTCCTTATGTACTATTCTCTATATATTGCACTTGTTTTATTGTTGCTTTAGGTAATTTCTTGTACATTTTCTTTATGTAATAGAAAATGAATAATAAGAATGCCTCAATGTGTGTGTGTGGTCCTCTTTGATTGTGAGTGTGTGTGTGAGCTCTATTTTTTATCTCCTTCCTCGTGATAGTGGGTACCTACATGATAAGTACCTTTGCATCCTAAGACTCTTCAGACAACTATTGAAATCATTTGGTATTTATTTGCCTCCTCCTTTAGACCGTAATGTCTCAATATGTTTCCTTGTATGAATTTTTACCATAGCCTTAAAGTTCAAAAAGTGAGTTAACACCTCACTCTTCTCCTTCATGAAGTATACACATAGTTTTTGTGTATGTTTATCACTGATTGTAACATAAAACCTACAACCTCCCATAGACATGGTTTCATATAGGGTGATGTTGAATTTTTACCAAATTGGCATGCTTCACATACCCTCTACATCTCAGAAACCTTGAAATTTTGCAATCAATTGATAAAATCCTTTTATTGTATCAAATTCAGCCTCCTAAAATTTTCACGTCCATTTTCTTGTGCCTTATCTCCATCTAAGCAATAAAACTTGCACCATTTGCAAAAATGGTTGCATTTATTTATGGATTTTTCATATTCAAGATAAACATCCTATGCACTTTGTTATCTTTCATGCTCAAGCTTCCATTCTTTTTGTGTTTTTCTATATATAAAACATCAAAAAATGGACCTAACTTGTAATCCATGGTCAAACATTTGTCCAAAAACAGAAAGTATTCTTTGTTATATTAGGAACAGGAAGCACAATAGAAAGATGTTTTAACTTGCCATCCTCCATGGATAGTATTATGTTTCCTACATAATAAATAGAATATGATGTATCATCACTTGTTTCAACAAATCCAAGAACTAGCAATTTCCACTAACTACTTAAACCAACTTGCATCACTTGTCATGTGATTTGAAGACCCTTAGTCAAGATACCAGACAATAGCATATGATTTTTAGACATCACTAGACATTGTACTCATCATATGATGCTAGTTGATAAAGCGCTTCTCCATATCATCTACGCTTATGGATGCATATTTGTTTTTCTCCTTTAAAATGTTTTGATTCTTCAAACTGCAAAAAAATTCATATTTAGCAAGCTTTTCACAATTTGAACATCCCTTACTCTCATTATGTGAATCATTTATTTGGAAATTTATGTGGTTTCTTTACCTCCCTACCTTGAAATTGTCCCCTATCTCCTACAACAGTACTTTGTTCACCTTAGTCCTCATTATTCTATTTTATTCCACTTTGAAAGACTTTATCTTGACCTCTTCCTCTTCTAGAGTAGACCACCTACTTTGAACAAACATTTCTTTGGGATTTGAGCTTCCACCAAGGTTCCTTTCTATATTTATTACCATGGACACAAGATGAGTAGAATTTGGAATATTCTTCCTCATCTTAATAGAAGTTCTCAACTATTTATACAAAACTCGTAAACCACAAATATAGTTTTCAACCCTATCATCATCATCTACATTGACACCAATAGATGCAATTGTCTTATAGATGATTTTGATTTTTAAAGTGTATTATATTATTGACACACTATTTTTCTCAAATGTATGTAGCTCATTCTTGAGTTGCAATTTTCATGCCATTTTATTGGTCTCATAAAATGTGAAAAAAATGCTCCAAGCCACTTTTAGAGTTTTTGTATCCTATATGTGCCTTATGGTGCTCTCTTATACGCTAAAATATAGCCAACACATTACCTTCCTTGCTTTTTGATTCCACTCTTTATATGTTTTTGATGGCTCTATAGTGTGATTCCTCACTAGTAGTTGTGAGGGCCTTCACTATTGGATTTGATGTAGATCCAATAGCCTTTTCCCATAAAAAAATTCCTCTTTCAAAATCTCCAAGCATTAAAGTTGTTGTTATCCAACTTTTCGCTCATGAATCCACTCATTCTATTAAGATTTTCCATTTTGATAGTACTTTACAATATCTCAAAAGCATTGGAAGTAGCATGTGTGATAGAAAAATATCACACTGTGACTTGACATTCCTATCTTAGAAGAACCCAGTTTTCATTTATCAACAATAAAATAATTGCCTGAAATTCTAGATTTGAAATATTTGGGAGATGCCTTACATTTTGCACATTCTCCTATTTTTTCCTCCCCATCTTGGATGCTCCAAAATGGAGGTTGAAATGGCACCATGATGAAATCTAAGATCATTTGTGAGGCCCACCTTTTCAATGAGTTCTCATGGACTCTTAATTATCACCCTTCTTTCCAAGCTCTTTGCAACCACACTTGTATGAACACTATCAATATAGGCAAACTCTACAAAGGGTAAAAGCTTAAACCACTCATTCTGATGATAGTTGATGGTGCAACGGAGATATTATTTTAGGACTTGATTCACCTGTTCTATTTGTCCATCATTCTATGGATGATTGGCTGTAGATAGTTTAACTTGAACACGAAGGAGCTTGTAAAGAGTACTCCGAAAGATGGCTATGAATTGTGGACCTCGATCACGAACAATATGATCACGCAATCCATGAAGCCTAAATTGTATCTAAGAAAAAGTCTAGCAGTGGATGTACCTATGATTGCCTTGGTAGCTTGAATGAAGTATGCCATCTTTGTAAATCTATCCACTATAACAAGAGTGGCATCATACTTATTTGAATTTGGTAGATTTGTGATGAAATCCATTGATAATGAAGCCCATGGCCTTTCTAGAATAGGTAAAGGTTGCAAGAGGCCATGAGGTTTTGTAAGAGGAAAGAAATTGGATTATGAAGAAGGTACACATCAAGCTAGCCATGGAGGTAGAGGAAGACATGGTAGAGGTAGAGGCAAAGGAGGAAGACAAGGCACAAGGAGATCCCAAGTCTCCAATTCATGCTCCATTCATGGATTAACTAATCACACAACTAAAAATGGCTTTATGAATTCTAGGAATCAAAGAGGTAGAGGCTACAATAGAGGAAGTTATGGATACTCAAGAGGAAGGCTCAACCATTACTATGGCAAGGATAATTACAACCATTCAAACTATCAAGGAGGCAATAGGGGAATAAGAGACTTCAATAACTACATAGAAGACTCAAATCAAGACGACTCATTGCTAGTCATGAATATGGCCATGTCACAAGGTAAATCTGATGAGCATGTTTTCTACATAGATGCAGGTTGTTCCAATCATTTGGGAGGAGATGTGACCATCCTATTAGCTTTAGAAGATCCATGAAACAAGCACGAGGAACAAACATGAGATGATACAAGAAACCTTGTGGAAAAACATCAATGTACTTAGTAAGGTACTCTATGTCCCTACCATTACAAAGAATTTGATAAGTGTTGAGCAGATAGTAGAGAAAGTGTTGCAAGTCACATTCACAAGAGGAGGAGCATTTGTTGAAGATCCAAGTCAAGGATTTAGGAGAATTGCAAAGGGTGAAAAGATGAAGTTTTTTCATGCTTCAAAACATATTTGGCTCTTCTGGAGAATCAAATAGGTAAGACATTAAAAAGGCTTAAGTTAGATTGAGGGGGATAATACCTCTCCCATGAATTTGTCTCCTTCCTTCAAGAAAGTGAAATCAAAAGAGAGATCACTACATGGTACACTCCTGAGCAAAATGGAGTGGCAGAAAGAAGGAATAGGACAATTGTTGAAGGTGCAAGGTCTATGCTAAATGAGAAGCATATATCTAATTACATATGGGTTGAGGCTCTATCCTCAACCACTTTTTTGATTAGCAGGTTACCTTCAAAATCACTTGATGGCATGACACCATATGAGGCTTGGAATGGAAGAAAACCAAGCTTGGATCGTTGTAAGATTTTTGGATGTGTTTCTTTTTCTCATGTTCCTTCACAGGCTAGAGGCAAGATGGATCCCAAAGCAGAAAGGTGTGTATTGATTGGATATGACAACAATCAAAAGGGCTACAAATTATACAACCCAACAACAAAAGGATTCTTGGTGAGTAGAGATGTAGTATTTGATGAAAACAGTTCTTGGTATGAAGATTCATGTAGAAAGGTCAACCTGTTAGAGTATGATCAATGTCTACCCCTCATGATTGTATGCACATTTTGTAAGGCCCCCTTTATGAGGAGAAGCCAAGCGTGCATTACCCAATTGATGGGAATCCCAACTTGAATGTTGGATGAAGGTCATATTGGACCATGTAAGATATTATAAGGAAAGGGAGTTACCAGGGTCCCCAATTGTGGGGTCCGGGGCAGCGGTGAGCAGCCCCGGCTGGGGGGTCCAAGGGGGCCAGCGGGCCCCCTGGCTGGGGGGTCCCAGGGGGCCAGCGGGCCCCCTGGTGGGGGTCCGGGGGCAGCGCCCCCGGCGCGACGGTAAAGGGAATATTCCATGGAATATTCCCTGTCGGAGTTAGAAATCATTTATATTTGTTAGGTCGGTTCAACCAGTCTAAGCCGTGTATGGCAATTACGCGGGCGGTGGCCGCCCACGCTCTACCGCCCATGTATAGCCGTCCATGGCAGGCCACCCATGATCCTATATATACATGACTTCTGCACTACCTAAGACATTGAGTTGAGCCAGCATACCTCTACCTTGTATCTCCCTATCTAGAGTTGTCTAGATCACCATTTAAGCTCTACCTTGAGAGCGCACGGGTGGACAACGCCATCATCTTTGTACTTGCTGCTAGTAGAAAATTGTTGAGATTCTCCTATATCTGTTATCTTCTCTGCTATTGCTCCTGTGTTATATTGCGTAACTATTGTCTTACACAACCTACATTATGATCCTGAAGTCGATTTTCCAAAACATTTTAAGGATAATTCTTCTAAAGTTGAAGAGCAGGATACCTCAGAAGATGATGAAGCAACTCAGTATGACAAACTCAAAATGTGGAAGTCTAAAGCTAAAGCAAAAATTGGCAGAATCATCACATGATAGCCTAAGAAGGTGCATGAGGTAGAAAAGAAAACCAAAAAAGGTATGGGTTTGATACTTCTATAGTCACTAAACATTCAATCTATCTAGCACAAGACATAAATCAAGAGGAGCCCTCAACATTTGAGGAAGGAAAGATGAAATCAGAATGGAGGCATGCAATGGAAGAAGAAATTGAAGCTCTTGAGGAGAATAACACTTCGGTGTTGGTTCCCATGTCTCCATCAATGAAAGTGATAGGTGCAAGATGGATCTACAAATTGAAGAAGAACTCAGATGGCTCCATTAATACGTATAAGGCAAGGCTTGTGGCAAAAGGCTTTGCACAAACTCAGGGAATTGATTATGAGGAGACCTTCTCTCCTGTGTCAAAGATACCTAGTATTAGGGTTTTGCTTAGTATTGGCTCTTCCAAGAATTGGAAGATACTTCAATTGGATGTAAAAAGTGCATTTCTTAATGGATGGATAAGAGAAGAGGTATATATAGCATAACCGTGTGTTTTTGAGAAGCACACATATCTTGATTATGTGTAAACTTAATAAAGCTTTATATATGGACTCAAACAAGCCCCAAGCGCTTGGAATCACAGGCTTGTCTCATTCTTGTAGGACAAAGGATTTAAACCTAGCAAGGCAGATCAATCAATATTCATAAAAAGGAGTAATTATGAAGTTATTTATTTGTGTGTGTATATAGATGATATTATACTTATAGGAAATGATACAGATGGCATGAAGAGAATCAAAGAATAGATGAGAGAAGAATTCAAGATAAGTGATTGGGTTCACTTACCTACTTCCTAGGATTAGAAGTTGTCTACAAAGATCATGGTTTGTTTCTCACTCAAAGAAAGTACATTAAAGACATGTTCGAAAAATTCAAGATCCAAGATTTCATGATTGTAGGTACTCCAATGGAGGTTAGTCATAAATTGAGCTCACATGAAGATGAACTCATAGAAGATATGACACGTAATTAGAGTCTTGTGGGTAGCTTGAACTATGCCACATTCAAAAGGGTTGATATATGTTATACTGTGAGTGTGCTAAGTCAATTTATGCACACACCTAGGAAATCTCACATGGAGGTTTCCAAAAGGATACTCAAATATCTCAAAGGGACCAAGAATGAAGGGTTATACTACCCTTATGTATCTGATTTAAGTTTTAAATTGTTCTCTGATGCAAATTGGGATGGTTCCAAGGAAGACAGAAGGAGCACCTTAGGATGTCTTACCTTTGCACGTTCAAAACTTGTCTCATGCTCATCCAAGAAGCAACTCACAATTGTACTATCTTCCATTGAAGCTGACTATAGAGGTCCTGCCATAGCTACCCAAGAAGCAATGTGGATGAAAACACTATTTACAAATCTTAGATTGGAGATTGAAACTCCAAATATTTTTGGTGACAACATGAGCTCCATTCACTTGGCTACCAATCCAATTTTTCATGCAAGGACTAAAAATATTGAAGCACATTATCACTATGTAAGAGAGAAGATTGTGAGCAAGGAAATTCAGTTAACTTTTGTGTCCACTCATCAACGATGTGCAGACATTCTAACCAAAGCCTTGGATGGTAAAAAGCTTTGCAAATTGAAGGCTATGATTGGTTTGCAGGTAATCTTGGAAGACTGAAGACCTCAAGATCACTTGACTTGAGGGGGAGCTGTTGGAACAAGTCCATGGCAAGTCCAAGTGATGGCTTAAGTCATCAAAAGACCTAAAGACTTGAAGGAAATGTCTAGTCTTTGTAAAGTTCACTTGTGAACTACCTCTTGTAATTTTTGAAGTCCTTACTTGATGTAAAAATAAAAAGAATCTAAAGTGGTTGAGTCCACTTGATAAAAAAAGGAAAGAGAAGCCACGAATTTGTGATTGAAGGTACTTGGAGAATCAAATCAATTACAAAAAGATTGGAGAGTGATTTTAGGTGAGATTCAAATTCAAATTTGGGCTCCAAATATCACTATAAATACATGACCTTCTAGTCATGTTTTTTAGACCTCCATGAGTAGAGATTTATGCCATATCAAAGTGTGAGTTCAAGGCACACATATGTATCAGTAAGGCCATTGTACTTTACAATCAGTATACATTCATTTTCATGATCATTTGAGTTCATATATTCATGCTTTTGTGAGTATACTGATCACCACCATATCTCTCACTTTTCTTTGTCAATTGCAAAGATGATTTCTATGTGCTTGGTGCATCATTTGCAATGAATTAAGTTTGTCAAGTTTTCTCCTTACATTTACTATATACGCATAAAATTTCATTGCAATTGGGTTTTCAAATCTTGAGATATGTTCATTTGAAGTCGACCATATCTCTTCATTCTCTACTTCTCCGTCAGCATTGCATTAGGACAATCATTTACTCAGAGGTGGTTCTCAGTGTGTACTTCATTTGCATATGCATACAAAATTTCATAAACATTGCATTTTGAAATCACAAGATATTAACGTTTCTTTGCTCATGGGTTTGAGTATTGCCATAGCCCTTGAAAGTCGGGATGCTGATATAGCTTGCTAAACACTTTTCTCTTTATGTAATCCATCACTTTTTATGAAATCACTCATCATTGCTAGCTTACTAAGTCAATAAGAGTTCCCGAAAAGGAATTAAGACAATTGCTGCTGTGGCCACAGAATTATTCAAATGATTGAACAGGTGTATGAACCAAAATATCAAGTTTTTTGCCTTTGGCTCAACTTCTACCAATCTATTTGGATTCATCCTTTTGAGAGTGATCTTCCAAGGTACATAGGGTGTCTAATACATCCTTCCACAAGATAAAATTTCCCACTACTTTTATCCCTAGAGTTTATTTTGTTGGTGTAGTGCAACATTTCTGGAGCACCACTTCATCTTCTCCAAGTTCAAATCCATCTCTTCATAGCTTTGGTCATCTAAATGTTTGCAATTTTCTATGCCTACAAAAGTTTGGAATGTGGTCTTGTATTTAAAAACTTTAGGCACCTTGTGAGAATGTTTCTAAAGCCTATATTTTGAAAAAATGCACCATTCATCATTCCCGAAATAAGGTTTAGTTTTAACTATACATAGATTACATGTTATTCGTACTAATGTCTCTATTTCTATGAACACATGTTCTTATAGAAACGACCATTACTTTTTAAGTTTTATTGATGCTTTCTCCAAGCATGCATCATTGTATCCACTGAAAGAAAAGTCTTAAATGTTTATATTCTTCAAACAATTTCTAGTTACAGTTGAAAAGCTATCAGCATGTTAAATTGGACACCCTCCATTCTGATCAAGGGAAATAATACATGTCTTCTAATTTTAATGCATTTATGGCTGAGGTTGGGATAAAACACTAGTGTACAATGCCATATACATCTAGAAAAACTAGAGTTTTAGAAATAAAGATGTATCTTATGGAGACGGCAAGGCATGGGGTTGAAGGTAAGGCTTCACAACATAGCTTTTAGCTCGAGGTTGTCACATGTGCAACATATGTACTTAGCATGTGTCCATCCTAAACACTACATTCAATCACTCCACATGAGGCTTGGCATGGCCGCAGGGAATTGGTTGCTCATCTATGTGTCTTTGGTTATGTGTCATGTGCATTACTGCCTAAACAATAATGGATGAAATTGGATGATAAATCAATGAAATGTATTTTTGTTGGGTTATTTTTGAAAGTGAAATGCTTGTGTATGTTTCATCCATATACTAAATGCATCTTGGTTAGTTGTGGTGTTGCTTTTGTGAAAGATGTAATTCAATCATTACTATCATGTACCAAGGAGAACTTAGTTAGATGAAGGTATATGCATGAAACATTGCAACCTCTTTTTATATGTGGAAAGCCAAGTGCTGGTCCAAATGATTCTATTTCTCAACACTCATAAGATCCACATAATGATGCAGATCATTCCATTTCTGATGGAGATTCACATGATGCACTTGTTGATTATAGGGATGATATTGAAGGAAAAAATTATGCAAAAATGGTTGGTGTAGACTCTAAGAGATAGCAATTTAGATGCACCTTTGTCATATCATAGTTGTTTAAGCTCTCATAATGCATCCTTTACATCAGATTCCTATGCCATGGCTTCCTCTAGTCTTTGTGATGAGAATGAGCTTCTTTCTTTTAATGAAGCATAAAATTGAAATCATGGGATGGTTGTTATGCAACCAAAATATGATGATATTATGAAGAACTGTACCTCGTCTTTATGTGATTCGCTTCTCGGCAAAAATTCCATTGGCACTAAATGGATATACAAGCTGAAACATAAGCATGGTGGAACAATTGATAAGATATAGATTATTGCAAAGGGTTATGCTAAGAGACAGAAACATTGATTATGATAAGATCTTTGCAACCACTTACTGAATGAATACCAATCGTAGCTTGTGTGTACTTGCAGGTCATCATGGTTGGAAACTAAATGTAGATTTCCAAATGGTGGCTATTGATTTTGAGGTCAGATAAGGTGTAGAGTAGTTTGTAGATGGATAGGAAGGTCTCTGCTTATCTATTGGAGTTAGGAATAATCCTATGTGTTTGTTCATAAAAATCATGGGTTATGAATAAAACTATCTTCCTTACTACATTCCTCTTTCAAATGCTAGATTTGATTCCTTCACGTCTATGATCTTCACAAACTTATATACCTTCCAGATCTCTGATACCATGTAACAAAAAAGTCTATGAATGCAAAAATAGTGGTAAGATTCTAGTACAATGTACAAGTCACCACATTAAATATATATAATATCAAGGGTAGAGAGAAAGAGACATATTTTTGGGCATGGGGAAAGCACAATCGAAAAAATTGTAACAGTGTGCTTAAAGGATCAAATGAACTCTATTGAACTCGAACTCATGTTGCTAATAAAAAATTAATTTAAAAACTATGCAATATATACATTGTTATATCCACCCATGTAGTTCCTACATGGAGATTAGATGGTGATACAGATAAATGCTAGCTAAAGGGCTATGTATCCAACATTGGGTGCTAAGCTAGACACCCTAATGGTTCCAAAAACCACAAATCATGACCTTAGATGGAAAGGTGAGCATCCTTATTAGTTTAGTCAATCCTAGATCATCCATCCATGCTCTACATTTGTTATATCTTTATCCATACCAAAAATAATTTCCATCATTAATTTATGAAAAAAATCCAATGGTAGGAAAGTAGGATCAAGAAGAATTTTTACCATTGACACAAAGAAAACCATCTTAAGCCTCAAATTCCATGTGGATTTCCATATCTCGATTGTTTGAGAATTTTAAGAAAGTAATGCTTTCATTGCATGTAGAACCTAGAGAAATCCAAAGCTTGATTGTGTAATTGCTTGATTTTGACATTTGAGATCTTGTTTTGGATTTTTGACATTTTTATAACATCATCAACTTGTAGTTGCCGTTGAACACCTTTATAAGGAGGGCTTGGCCACATAGATCCTCAATCTTGCCAATGCCACTCTTAGGAGCTCAAGGTGTCAGGATCTCCAAGTAAGTACCTTCCAAGTTCCACTAAGAGTTCTAGTCTTGTTCTTTGTTCTAGTTTTATCGAGTCTAGTATCTTAGAAATTGTGCCGTGTCCTATTGTATGAGATCCCTTTGCTAGATTCCTTGTATCTAGTTCACCTCAATGAAGGAAGTTCTTGTAATCTAGATATATTGGTTCATACCTATGATCCCAAGTTCTGGGATCTCATGTAACATCTATAGTTGAGTTATCCATACGTATTTATTCAGGTTGTGGGACTCCTTGTCAGTTACATATTCTCATATTATTTCCCTATGAGGATGATAGTTCACAAATCATAATTCAGAAATCTTGCCTTGTCTAGTTATTGGGCACAATCTAGTGCTCGGCTCCTATTTTGGAAAGAATATCTTCATCCAAATTAAGAATCTTTGAAGCCCCATAAGTTGTGACAAAGTATATAGAGTATACATATTGGGACGATAGGAAGAATATTAAGGACAAGGGCAAGTTCATGTTTAGTGAAGGAGGTGTGCTTACTCATTTAGCCCCATATGTGATCCATAGCTCTCAAGAACAATCTGAGTATTATCAAGATCAACATTATGCTCAAAATCCATCCTATCATAATGGGGATTAAGTGTGGTTACTCATAAATAATTTGCAAACTTTGAGGCCTTGTGCAAAGATCTAATTCTGATTGATTTTGTAATTTTAAATACATATTTGCTTCTCTACCTCGTAAGGACTCCTAAATATACTCCATGCCTCACTTGCCTCGAATGTATGCTGAATGACAAGTCAAATAGAGTCCACATAATTGTTCACTATAGCATGTAACATAATTGCATTCTTAATCTTACAAGCTTCACTAAAGCATCAAAGGTAGGTTGTGATTCTTGATCACCTCCCATAACTAACAATCAAGAATCACTATAATCTTCAACTTCCAAAGAAAATAATTTATACCGGTGTTAAACGCGCGTTGCCGTCACACGCACGTTTAAACTCTTTTGGGTTCTTGGGAGTGGTAGGGGTCTGTTAATCAGAGGCCCTATTACTTAATTTTTCCCAATTAATACCTCTACTTCGTAGTACTTTAACACTCAAAACTCTGCATACAAATTACTATCAATCCTCTGGTTTGTTCTCTCACAGACTTACTGTTCGTACTAAGACTATTATTGGTTCTTCCACAACTTTACCGATTATGCTCAGGTTAATACTTCTCAGTACACAGCGTTGAAACTATTCATTACCGTAATACAGACTTACGTTCTCTAACTTAAAGGAACTGTACCCAAACACATCTAATGTAATCAAACAGAGACAAGAGAACAATAATACTCAGATTTCTCAACACCGCACTACGGCAACTTCACAGAATGCAATCGCCCAGACAGACAGTCTGGCGATTCTCCTGGTCGTTATCGAAGCGTCCTTTCATTGATTTATAAATAGTTACAACTCTTCACAACGACCTTTCGGTTCGTGTGGAATACGAAAAGTAGAGAATTACAAATGCCAATCCAGCGGCTTACACTGGCATGCACGGTGGACTTGAACCTGCAGTGATACAAAATTTATGGCTCTTCTACTATACCCTGAATATACATTGTTCAGGCTAACTTAAATGTTCTGGCAATTTTCTGCTTTAGCGAGTCCAACATCTTTTTTAGGGTCTCCGGTTCCACGAGCAGAGCATCAGTTCTAACTGAACTTGCGGCAATAACTTGATTCATCAAAATTTCAGCTTGTGTCTGCAAAAGGCCTCTTGCAAGTAAAAATTGTTTGCAAGGGCTGCGTCACGGCTCAACTTCATGTCTTGAATTTGTTTATCAATTCTAGATAATATTTCTGCTTGACCACAAAGCTTCTTTTCTCTTCTCTCCAATTCGTGTGATTGGTACTGGATGGTCTGGTAATAAGCATCTCGCTCTCTTCGAATTCCTGCAACTTCCTTCTGGAGTTGAGCGACCAATGTCATCTACGTTTTAAGAGCAGAATTTGCTTCAAACAGATAGGCATCTGCTCTATGGAGTTCTTCATTAGCCCGCTTAGCTAAATGTGCCATTTCCTGTCCTTTCTGTACAATTTCATCCAACTGTAATCTAGTTTCTTCCAACAAGTTCCCTAGTGCCACACGAGCATCCTCTCCATCCTGGGCTAACTGTTTCAGCTGGATAATCTCTGCATCAGCAGCACTTAATAAATCATCTTTGGTTTGTATTTCTGCTAAGGCAGCATCTCTCTAACTGATCAACAATTCCTGGTCAGCAAGTCTAGTCTGGAGCTGTTTAATCTGTTCGTGTAAAGCGTGGTTTTTTGCTTTTACTGCATCCACTTCTTCTTGTAATGGAATAATATCTGCTTCCAATACATCCACTTTGTGTTGTAATTTGTGGTGGATATTTTCAGTAACTTCCTTCATCTGTTTTGGTAGTTGCTGTGACAGTTGTATCAGCATATGACCCATGGATGCGAGCTAAGTAAACATAGGAATCGAAAGAAACAGAAGAGGAGGAGGTCATTGAGATGAAGAAGCTGTCAAGAGGTGATGGGAAGAGGGTGGAGAATAGTTAGGTGAAGAGGATGAGGAATTCGGTGCTTCAGGGACAATAGGTGGAATGGCGATAATGGGCTCAATTGGAGGTATGGGTGGTGGAATGGATATAGGAGTGGTGGGAACCAATACAATGCCAGTAGGCTGCTGCGTATTTGCGTCCTTTCTGGCAACAACAAAATCCACCGCATTGCAAATCTTCAAAAAGAATTAGGATTCAAAAAATGTGCACTAAGAATCATAGGTAAGAAAGGATAGTTTGGACAAATCAAGCACTAACGTTCAATTAACTAAGGTGTACGACCGAATAGAATCTCACTTTCAATCATGATAAACTAGATAAAGCATGTATCTTTTTCGACTACTCAAGTATAGTACATGGTATCTTGTATCATGAGCACTATTAATACGAGTAAGTAAAGAAATGCGGATTCAGGAAACCATGGACCACCTCTACCAATGTGTGACTATAAACAAAGTAGCTTCTCGATTTGTATCTCAAAATAGTTGGAATGGTCTCTAAATATCGTTAGGTGATATCTCAAGGAACAAGGACATTTTGAATAATGTAGGTTATATCTCAAGATTATATGTCAATGAAATTTTTGAATCTTTTGCTGGATATTTATAACTTAGAAAATCCTTTCAAATATTGTTTTCATTCTTGGTTGGTTTTGAAGTAGACGGAGGATGGAAGGACAAACATGGATATAAAAAATTTTTGTTAACGAAGTCGGTCAAAGTTTGAATCATGTAATAAGAAATGTTCTAGGTATCTTCATAAATTTTCGTTAGGATGAGGGAGAAAGGCGCATTCATAAATATGCATACATAGCGTTTTTCAAGATAATTTAATGTCTTTGTGAAATCCGAGAGGAATTCGGTAGTTTGTTCCTATTACTCTTTGCTTTTCCTTAATTTTATTCCATAACAGCTGAAGTATCGATAGATAGATTGACAAAATCCATAACAAATTTATACCAAAATTCCTAATTTTTATTATGTATATAGATAGATTGACGTTGTCTATAGCATCTATAAAATCTATTGTTCATTTTCCATCATTGTAATAATCAATAAAACCAAAAAGGATCCTAAATGCTCATCTCTAAACGTGTTTCTAGTTACTTTCTTTTTTTTTTTTTTCAATTTTCACGGTTTTCAATAGGACAAAAAAAGCTGAACACAGCATACATGACAAGCATAATGATGGTGGAGATATAGAAAAATATCTATTTGTTTTACCTCTCTATCCATATCTATCACTCAATTGAAAAATTTGTTTAAAACAAATATATAACTATTAAGGAGAAATTTAGTTTTTCCGGTGGAAAATTGAAAAATTCTTTCAAAATTAGTTTTTGTCTTGGAAAGCTTAGGATGGAGAACTTCGCCTATCTGTCAGGCGAAGCGGTAAAAGGATGTGGTTTGAAATTCTGGCTCAAAAATCTTGTAAACTGGAAAAATGTACTCAGAAGCCCTAATAGATCATCGTGCATCATACTTTTATCTTTGCATCGCAGTTCTATTTGCTAAAAGTCCTGATGGATCGATTACGAAATATGGATTGACTACGAAATACGAGTATGATAAACATGATGGTCACCATCGAAGCTAGGCATGGTGTTAGTTCGAGAGAGAGAGAGAGAGAGAGAGAGAGAGAGAGAGAGAGAGAGAGGAAGAAGAAGAAGAAAGCAAATTTAACGGAATAAAACATCTCATGTAAACTCTACACATAGAAAGGTTGTCATATTACCGAAGAGAGCGTCACCACACTACAGATACGTCTTATATAAAATTCCAGAGATTAGGAATTTCTTCCAAACTGTACAGTAGATTCTATACACAAGAAAACCAGGGAGTAGAATCCAGCTTCCGCAAACCGTCTGTTGGAGGTACCTTAACATACAAATTAAGATCCAACGGTATTCGTGTCAGAGAGAGAGAGAGAGAGAGAGAGAGAGAGAGAACGAGGTACCGTTGAACAATCATGGTGGGCAAGTTCCGTGTGTCTCTGTCGCCATCTATTCAGAACACTTTCTACGTCATCCAGCTTGGCGATATTCACATTGCGTTCGTTCCTCCAACTCATTGAGGTCGAAGATAGCATAACATTTACCCAGGGATGTGCCGGAATTCCACAGAGAGACAACCCACATACGTTACGGTAGATGATAGTAAAGGGGTAGGTTCTTCTTCATTCACGTGATTTCCTGCAAACACGCCCTTCAGTACCTGGAAAAGCTGGTCTTCCGGTTTTGAGAGGTTTGAGCGACACGCTTGTATCACATGCGGAAACATGCGTCGCGACGATACCCACAGCACGAAAGTCGTAAAGAAACCTTCGCTAGGACACCCATCGCTTCACGGGCTATGGCGCCATTATCAACGACCCTCAGTCAGCGTCGGTTTCTCCTTTTCATGTCTCAATCTAGAACTTTTACTGATGGATTGGAAATTGAAACGAGACCAAGGGATTGACAAACAAGCTATGGGCTAGAAAGCATTATGAAGGCCGTATCATTGCCTTCTTCATGGATCATGGAACAGAGCATGGATGAAACAGAAGTCTCGCACTGGTTTTTAGAGATGCATTGGAAGAAGTAACGTTTTAAATCTTGGAATTGGGCTCGTAATCCGTGTAGCAGATGGGTATACTTTTTAACTGTGGTCATGGAAGCAGATTATTCATGTCTTTAAATGTTGAGTTGTGAAAGTGTAAGTTCATCTTACTTCATTCATTTGACATGCATAAATACTATGACCACATTAGATGCCCGAATATGACTAAACTTGTAAACTCTCTTTCATGCATGTAGACATCTTGGAAACAGTCACTAATGCAACTCCATAGTTGGACTACGTTGTAAGAACAATTTTCTTTCTTATTTTCTTGGGCTACTTAGTACTATGAGCAAAGTCTATGATCTTGTATATGACGAATCGCATTGTTTCTGAAATCTATGTTGTTGATATTACTTAAAGAAGAGAAAACCTTGTATGATATTTCCTTCGTATGCTCACTCACGTAGTCTAAGAAATATAATCGAACCATCAAAATTCAATAACCATTCTTTTAGAAGGCCTCCGAGGACTCAACTCTTCTCATAAAAGTCACATTAATTTTGACAAGAAGATGCGTTGCACGATATCCATTTCTTTTAACAAATATGAAAGTGTTTGAAGAGTGATCACATCCTCTCACTAATACGATGTCCACAATTTAACTGTATACAATCAGCATACTATCGAGTAATTTTACACTATTTACAGGTATTTATGCATGTATGTCAACTTTATCGTTTTCACTGATTAGAAAGGTATTCTGATGCATAAGGAAAGTTTTTCTTTGTATGCTCTTTGTCAAGTGACACACATAATGTAAGGAATGTAATCAAGTCCGCTATAGCCAGAGATTATCAGTCTCCAATTAGAATTCTCATGTCAGGGCTGTTGTACAAACATGGCCTCATAAAAAGATATGTTTTTCTATAATAATGAAATTTAAAGTAGTACAGGAGAAGAGAGCCCACTTACGCTCATGATCTTGAAGACAATATATGCAATGAATGATGAACCATTTGATGCTAATATTTGTGCAACTATGTGGATGTTTGTTATTAGATGTTTGATATTCCTTCATACATGTTTTGTAAAATCAATTATGTACTTAGAGATATATTTCTAGCTTACTTGAATTCCAAGATGATATCTTCAAATAGAATATTCTGCCATCTATGTTGAATCATGTTGAATAATCAAGCCTCAAACCTTAGCTAAACAGTGAAGGGTGTGACAAGCAGATGGAATATATTTTCGAGATGTGTTAGTGTTGTTCCAGCGATGTTCTGATGTTATTCCAGTGTTGCTTTGATGGTCCATTCAAGTGTATATGTGTTCCAAATAGTTGTATAAATCTAAGCTAAATACTCAAATTCATGGATGAAAAGTGAACCCCTCATTTAGAGGCTTCATATGAGGAATTTATGCTACCAAGAAGCCTCAACCTATTTCCTAAATCATAGCTTACCAAAAACATCAAGTGGTTGATTGTTAAATTGTTTCAAATTTATAGGAGCACTTTTGACATCCTATATATGTATGAATCCAATTCCTGAGTTAAAAAGAAGTTAAAGATCTCTACTCCCTTTATAAGTTAGCTTAGAGTGTAACAAGGATGCGACACACAACCCCCTTTGTCAGTTAGTCATTTAGATAACTTATACTTTTCTCTAGCTAGTCATTGCTCACTACCTCTCTCAAGAGTGAGCTAGTTTCTAGCAAAATTTTGTTTTGATTGTAAATCCTTCTTCCGTTATTGAGTTGAAGTGGTTTTATTTTTTTTATTATTCCTATAGTATAATAAATGTGGTACAAGTTTTTTGACTATGCTCTTGATGGGCTCCAAGTGAGGTTGCACACAATGAAGGTGTGTATCTCTTTTTGCACCTCATGTTGATATGTTCTTTATTAAATGTATTTTCCCACATCATGGTTTTCCCAAAGTTATTCTTTCACATCGAGATGTTCATTTTTGTAATAACTTTTGGGTTGCATTATTCTAAAATTCAGATTCCAAAATAGACTTTAGTTTAGCATTTCATCTTGAAAGTAATGGGCAAAGTCAAGCTATAAATAATACTATTTTCGATTTACTACATTGTTATTCTTTAGGAAATCATGCAAGTAATTGGAATGAGAAGCTTCCTTTACTATAATTTTCATATAATAACACAACACATACCACTACTCGATGTGCATCATATGAAATTCTTTATGCTAAAAAGCTTCCCACTCCCATGAATCTCACTCAAAATGATATACCTTTCGATGATTCTTTTGCACAAGATCATATTTCTAAACTTCATGAGGTTCATGAGCAGATTAAGAAGATTCAAGAATGTTACATGCATAATGTCAATAAGAAATGAGTAGCTAAACAATTTAATGAAAATCATTGGTATGGTTACAAATAATTAAAAGAGGTTTGAAAAATATTTCACAACATGCTAAGGTTAAAATTGCACCATGTTATTATGGACCATTCCATATTGTTCAAAAAATTAGTGAGAATGCTTTTAGACTAGACATAGCTTTTAATCTGAATATACATAATTCCTTTCATATTAGTTTATTGAAATCATTTAAAGAAACTTTACAAGTCACTTCTATTTTAGATGATCCTCCTTTACTTGAAGAGGATGCTAAAATTTTAGTTCGAGAGAAAATACTTCGTTATGATGTTACTACTACACGCATTGGTAAGCAGTATCATAGATATTTAATTAGATATAAAAATCACTCACTTGAAGAATCTTAATGGATACATAAGACATTGTGAACTCCACATTATGATCATTTGTTTTGCATGTCATTCACAGTCACAATAAATTCTAGTTTTCAAATTCCATGCATGTGATTTTACATGGAACATGCTTATGATTGTTCAATGATGGGACATGTGAGTGGGTATCCATGTCTACTTTATTCTTATCAACTGAGGTTAGTTTCTTGTCAACTAGGATGCATGTTATACTTTATGGAATAATGGAATGTTATATGGATTTTAATGTCTTGAGATTTGTAATGTGATTTGTGTTTTGATTTAGCAAGCGAAAACTCATGACATCATGAACGCATGTGGACTTATTTAGATATTTTGAAAGATAGTTAAAAGATAGTATTTTAGATATTTTTTTGGTAAAAATAAAATATCACTTTAGAAAGTGACATTTTTTGTGAAATAGTAGATCACCTAAAAAGTGATGATTTTGTAAATAAAGCGAATTTTTGCAAACACATGCTTTTCAAAGTGCCAACATCATGTATATTCTATTCAAGAGGTAATGAGAGATACCTATAAATACACATACTTTGATAGACGTTTCCATCAGAGTATGTGGGGGAAGACTGTACCTAACCTACTATCTAGTCTATCATCTTTTTCTACTGTGTTTATGCTTCTCTGAGATCTCATTTCTGTACTATCCTCTATGTATATGCATCTGCAAGATCTGCATCCATGCAACAGATCTAGTTTTGGAAATCGATAGACAACTTTAGGACTTTGCCACAAAACATCCTTTAGGAAGAATCTTTGGGAAAGGAAACTGAAGAAGTTTTATGAGCCTTCTATAAGTCAAAATTCCTAGCCCTATAAATTGGATTCTAATGAAAATGGCCATCATTTTTGGAAAAATGTGTACGATGCTTCTTGTGAGGGTAAATTGATTGAGCAAATGCTTAGGGCATGTAGCTCTAATATACTTGCAATAACACATTGGAACGAACCTATTGATATTCTTTTAGTATATGCACATGAAGTAAATGTGGAATCGAAATGTAACAAAGATCAGGAGAAAGAAGAACGAGATACAAGAGACACTAGATCTAGGAAGGAACCTTAAGAGAAAATGTGAATTGAACAAACTCAAGAGCCTAAAGGGAGCCCTAGGAAATGAAAAGAAGTAGTAGCTAAAAGTAAAGTTCAAAAGCAAGAAGTAGAAACAAAAGAAGTAGAAGAAGGAGAGAAACTTGAGGAAAACGGAGAAAAACCAACAAAGAAACCTCCATTGATATTTCAATTGGAAAAGATTATATACATTAAAAGAGTCACCTATGAGAAGATTCTTAAAGACAAACTAATTCTGTGTGTAGAGGAAGCCTTATATTCTATGGAACAATGGAATGCTATATGGGTTTTAATTTCTTGAGGGTTTTAATGTGATTTGTGTTTTGATTTAGCAGGTGAAGATTCATGAGGGTGTGAACCCACATGGACTTATTCGAATATTTTTGGAGATATTTGGAAAAATATTAATAAGATACTGTTTGGGTTTTTTTTTTTGGAAAAAATAAGAGATCGCTTTAGAAAGCAATGTTTTTGTAAAAATAATAGTAAATTAAGATTTTTAATCAAAGAATAGTTTTGTAAAAAGAGCATCTTTTGAAGCATCACCCTCATGTATCTTCTATTCAAGACATAATGCAAAATACCTATAGATACACATGCTCTGATAGCCTCATCCATCAAACTATGTGGGGGGAGATTGTACCCAATCTAGTGTCAAGTCTCTTGTCTCTTTCTATTTTCTCAATACTTTTATGTGATTTGATTTTTGTACTATCCTCTACATACGTGCCTTTGTGGGATCCGAGGGTCAAAAATGGTATGAGATCCAAGGCATCGAAGGCACATCTACATAGGTGTACATAATCACGTCCGCTCATGATTCATGGCATTTGCTCTTTAAACAAGAACTATGGATTTTGTTTATCAAGTTCATTTTTTTTGGTTCACAGGTTATTTTTTAATTCAATTTTTTTCAAATTTGGTATTGTACCCCCTATGCTTACTGTCACACTATACCCCCTTTGCTCACTATCACACTATACTCCCTATGCTCACTATCACACTATACCCCCTATGCTCAATGTACCCACTGTATTCCCTGTGCTCACTATACTCACAATACCCCTATACCCCGTGTGCTCCCTAGGCACTATTCACTGTCCGAGTTTGGTTCCATTATCAAATTAGTTTATCAATTTAGTTTATCAAATTTGTTTATCAAGTTCATTTATCAATATGTTTATCATTAGCTTACTCCTTTGGCCTAGTCCAAGGTGTCGAGTAAGGCATATAATTATGGAATAACGTTGGCATCTTTGGCTTCTCTTGGTTCTCTTGGTTCACCAATTCTAACACATGAGTCAAAATAAGGGCTTAGTTATTTCCCTAGTTAGCCTAATTTCTTTATTTAGCATGTAGGGGATTTGAACCCACACCCTCATACTTCCAAGAGATAAGTTTTATCCACTAGCCCATTTCCTCTTTCTAATACCCCACTCCTTTTAATAAATATTTAACATAACTTTTAATACTCTCTTCACCTTATTATTTATTTATTTAAATACTCTCTTTTATTTATTTGTTTATTTATCTATTTATTTATTAAGCACTCTCATTTATTTTATTTATTTATAATTTTGTTATTATTATTATTATTATTATTATTATTATTATTATTATTATTATTATTTATACACTATTGTTAAACCTTTTTTCACATGCTTATTCCTAGGTTGGAATTCCATATAAGGTCATAAACCCATCCATAACAGTGAGGATTTTAGTACATCATTCCCACCTAGGGTAACACTTGAGCAATAATTGGCACTATTGTGGCAAGAACTCCAAAATGCTTAGAACAACTACAATGTTGCACTCTAGCAACTTCAAAAAGATGACAATAACCTAGTAAGGGTGGTGAAGTCCATTATTACCGCTCAAGAACAAGCCACACAATCCAAGATTGGTGCTAAAAAATTACAGTTTTCACAATTCGATGGGTGCAAGGAGGGCCAATTTGTTCTTTCATGGCTATCCCAATTTGATGACTTTTTATTTGGATGAATCATATTCTGAAAGTGAGAAAGTGAAATTTGTTGCTAATTATTTGGTGGGTAAGGCCCAATTATGGTGGAATGTTCTGTGCCATAGCACTGACCACCCTACCACATGGGATGCATTTCAAAAGAAGATCAAGGAGTCCTTCCTTCCTCCTGCGTGCCACTTACATGCTCATCGATCATGGAAAACTTTTGGGTGGAAAGATGGAGATACTATACCTACCTATACTAAATGTTTTGAGCAATGACTATTACATATTCATTCACTTGAAACAATTCGTGATGTAAAAGAAGGAGTATTTAAAATGATAAGAATAAGAAGAGAGCCAATAGGAAACAAAGAGCAAGACATATAGATGGAGGAGCCAAAAGTAACCACTATAAAAGTAAATGAACATGAAATGGATGATATGTTTGGACATAAGAACTATTTAGGACCTATGGTTGGGAATGTAGATGAGTCTAGTGTTAACCCTAAAAGCCATATCCTACCTTGATATATTCTCGCTCTTAAATCAATGAAATGTCGAGAAAGATTTATGGACAAAGTAGGTGGCCTATAGATAGATACCATGGATTGCGAATGAAAGCTACTAATAATGCTCTAGGTCATCTTCTAGGAGCTTGTGCTAATGTATCCCTTTATTTTGGTGATGTGAAAGAAGAACATCATTTCTTTGTGCAGCAAAATTGTTCTTAACCAATTATCCTAGGACAACCTTTCATTGCTGGACAGCACATGGAAACTAAATTCTTAAATGATGCTAGTGCTTTTACATGAATTGGTTCACGTGATGGGTTGAACTTAGTTTAGTTCATGTGTATCTATGTTCATCATCCCACAAATCATCATAGTTTGAGGACGTATCCTCTCATGCACTTTGAGCATGATTTTGAGTAAGTGCCACTTTTATGTTGTCGGGATGAAATCCCTTTGGGATTGTGTACCGAGATAATTTTTAATATTCCTTTGAATTATTGACCAAGAACTGGTGTTTTGATTGTACTAAAATGAAGAAGAGTTATAATTTGTTCAAGCATTGGATTTATTTGATTGGTTGTGTGATGAGAAAACATTTTATTTGTACATTAGGTTTCTATCTTTACATCTATTAAGTCTTGTGATGAGAAAACATTTTATTTGTACATTAGGTTTCTATCTTTACATCTATAAAGTCCCTTAGTCCCTAATTGTATTTTTACCAAAATCCATTGAAAAAACCCATGCATTTGATTAAAGCACTAGAAACCTTATTAACCAAAAACCCTTGAAAAAACATGTGAGAATTCACCTTTAGAAACCTAAAACCCCTACAAATTTTGACTTCAAACCGTAGTGAGAAACCTTAGAACCCTTGGTTTTAGAAAGCCTAGGTAATGAACTTCAAAGTGACCCTTGAACTAGTTTCTAAACCTAAAAACTAACCTTCAACCCCTAGAAATTGATGTTTGAACCCCTCGAAATCCATGCACTTGAACCATTTGCATATATATAATGAATTGGAAAACCATGCAACAAGAATCCCTAGATTTTCCCTGGTAAAAATGCTAGTTTGGAACCTTAGAATCACAATTGATCCCAACTATAACCCCTTAATCTAACTAAATGTGTATATAAGTGTCAAATGGGATGAAAACCTTAATCAAAATAAGAAGGAAAAGGAAAAAGAAGTGAAGCTATTAAACTAGAAAAATATATAAGAAGATAAAACAAAAAAATAAAACTAAAAATAAAAACAAAAACTAGAATGGGGTTTTTCCAAAATTGACAAACAAGAAAAAGAAGTAAGTTAGAAAACAAGAGGAACAGAATCTAAGAGGTCTAGAGAATAATGTAGATTTGAAAAGTGCAACCCTAGAAACTTATAAATAAGAGCTTGATTGTTCATTTGGTTTTCCCATTATTGATTTTTCAGGTAATTTTCTACATCTTTTTTGTGTACCTTGTTTTCTTTTAGAGAGTTGAGAGAGACTCTGAGTAAAGGGGGGGGGAGAGAGAGAGAGAGAGAGAGAGAGAGAGAGAGAGAGAGAGAGAGAGAGAGAGGACTACATCTCTCTTCCCTCCCTCCATCTTCGATTTCAAGGCAAGATGACTCTTTTATTATTTATTCATTTTGTCTTACAAAAAAAGAGGCAAAGAAGGAAATAATGAGAGGGAGATCTCTAATATTTTTTTCCTCCTCCCCTTCTCCTCCAAAAAAAAAATCGATGCAATGATAGCATACAGAGAGATAGAGAGAGATAGAGAAAGAGAGAGGGAAGAGAGTCCCTTTCCCCTTCCATCTCTCTATGTCATTTCTATTTCTTTGCAAATGTCTCTACAACCACTCCATCAATAGCTCAACACCTCATATTTGTCATGTACACTATTGCATCATAGTTACTTTAGTCTAAGTTAAAATTGATTATTCAACAAGTATTTTGGACTTATCCTTTTGCTATGAACATAGAAGGAGATACAGTAGAGATTGATCGGTGATGGAACTAAAAATTGAGGAAGAACGAGAAAGAGAGAGATGCATATCCTGGATAGTGAGAAAATTTTTGAGCAATTTGAAGAAGTGGGCTTAACATTTTCCATTAAGAAATCTAGCATTGGATTCAATCATGTACTATAATTGCAAATGTATGAGGATTTTGTGCCAGAAGCCATTTCATTCAAAGGTAGAAGTAAGTAATAAGATAAAAAATATCTGAAAATATGTGAATGAAGTGAGACGATTTTTGGAGGGATGTGTATTTTATGCATCTTGCATTCCTCACTTTGTCCATGAGGAAAATGAATTATATGCCTTGTTATGAAAAAATATGAAATTTATATGTCTTCACAAGCATACTTTATCCATGAAGAAATTAAATTATCTTTTGTTGTAGGAACCAGTTTTTAAAAAATGTTCATTAAAAAAATGGAAAAGTAATGCTTTTGACTGTAGATACTAGTCCAATTGCTATTGGGTGGGTAATTGCTCAAGAAAATGAAGATATTGAGAGATATTCCGTAGGATTTGGAGCAAAAATATTCAAGAGCAGCAATGAAATTTTCCTTAGATCGAAAGAGAACATTGGGCATTGTTTTGACATTTAGGAATGACCAAAATTATTTTATTGGTGCTAATGTAATTGTGGAAACTGTTTGTTTACCTCTGTTGTCTATGCTTGTAACCTATTATACTCTAGGTATAGCTATGCTATGATGGATTGGGTATATTAAATTTATAAATCTAGAATTCATTCATATTTCACGTGAAAAAAATGTTATTGCATATATGTTATCTAGAGCACAATACAAGGAAGTGGAAATTGAAAGAATTGGTGAAATTAAAACTCTTGCTTATGAAGACATGTCCTTTGATCATGAAGTATTTAATGAAGCTACGTATTATGAGAAGTGGATTGATATTGGCTATTATATAAGGAAAATGGTTGCACAAACTTCTTGGACTTTAAAATATTTTAAAAATATATGGAAGTGAGCATTCACTTTTTTCTCATGAGATGGATTTATATGGAGACATGCCCGAGGGAAAGTAGAATATCCACAATGTGTAGCGAAAACAAAGGATTTGCAAAGAAGTGTAATGAAATAGCTACATGACTCTTTATGGGCAGCCCGTAAGGGTTTTGTGGGTACATATTAGAAAATAAAGAAAGATATTGATGGCCAAAAATGTTTGTAAATATTTTATCTTATGTTACATCATCTAAGCATTGTCAAATGCACTCATTTGTTACACATCGTGATGGATTACAACATACCTATCCACATGACATACACTATAAATGGGTTGTTGACTTACTGACTATGCCATTAGGAGTTAACAACATGCATTATATTGTACTTGCTAGGGAGGATCTCACTAATCATGTTGAAGGTAGAGCTTTACGTACCAAATCTATGGGAAACAGATACAAATTCTTACTTGAGGATGTATTTTATAGATTTGGTTATGTGGACAATGTTGTAGCTTATCATGGAGAATTTGATGCACAAGAAGCTAGAGAGTTTTTCTAAAAGGACGGAATCCAATCAGCATTGATCAAAACATATAATCCAGAAGCAAATGGGAAAATATAGAGAGGTCATTCATCGATAGGGAAATCTTTAGCAAAAGCTTGTGAAGGGAAAACTAATCAATGGCTAAAATATTTACCATTTGTTTTGTGGGTTCATCACAAGACTTGTACATGCAAGACTACATATATGTCTGTGGAATTGATGTATTCACAAAAACCAATATTTCCAAATTGAAACAAATGTGTTGATGTGGTTTTCTTTATCTTGGATTACTAACATCTCGAGAGAGGAATTCTTATGTTTAAGATTGCAGCAACTAGAGAAGGCATAACATCAATTGGAGCAAGGGAAAGAGAAGTGAAATGCATCAAGAATAAAGAACAAGATCTGCTTGAATACATGACATCGACTATGGCCCAAGAAGATTCTTGATGGTGAGTGGGTTCAGGTTTATGATAGTTCATTGGACACACATTATGAAGCAAGAAAGAAATTAATGACACCCTAATTTGTTCCTTATGTTGTATTTCAATTAAATGAACATAACACATGTTTTGAAGGAGCTAGATAATACTGTGTTCAAGTACCTTTTGTAGGGAAACAAGTGAAACTCTTTAAAAGGCAAGATGAAGAAGATTATGAAATATCAAAAGCATTGATGGAACCACAAGCTGATGATGAGAATGAAGATGAAGAACAAATCTTCATCAAACAAGGCAAGGACAATTTATTTCAAGAATGAGCTGAAAAATCTTAGGAAATCACCAAGTACTAACATAAATGAGTACTTTTTGAAGGTTAAGGAGCTTGGATATGCTTTCAGCTCAATTGGGAGCACAATTGAAGATGACGACCTTGTCGTGCACACTCTCAATGGCTTGAGAGAGGATGAAAGGTGGAAAGAATACACCACATCAGTTTATGTGAGGGATTCCCTACGAGAATTTGATCAATTAGTCACATTGATGGTGATCAAGGAGATGAACCAAGGAGGTTCATAATCGAAGGGCAGCCAAGCCGAAGTTTTCTATGAAGGTGGAGGCAGAGGCAAAAGAGGTGGAAGAAACTCCCAAGACAGAGGTAGAGGAAGGTCAAGATCAAGCTCAAGCAACCAAGAAGGCTCCAACCAAATCTATGGATCAAGAGGAAGAGGAAGGAGTACAGGAAGAGGAGGAAGATCACATGGAAGAGAAGCATCCAATGGAGGCTGCTACAATTGTGGAAAACCAGGCCATGCAAGAGATTGTTTGTCCCAAGGAGGAGGCAATCAAGGATACAAAAGGAACCAAGGTAATTATGCTAGTACTTCAGCAAATTCAGAAAGTGAGAACTTGCTTATGATGTATGGGTCAAGTGAAAGAGTGAATTCAGATTTTACATGGTACATTCATAGTGGTTGTAGCAACCATATGAGTTGCAATAAAAATGTTTTCTTTAATTTAAACTCACCAATCACTCAAGGACATGTAGAGACTGGGGAGGATGCTGAGCACAAGATTACACATGTGGGAGATGTTGCATTGAATGGATCTCAAAGCTCCAAGGTGTTGAAGGATGTGTTGCATGTGCCAACCATCACAAAGAACTTCATTTGGATAGGTCAAATGGTTGAAAGAGGTTATGAGGTGAGGTTTAATGATCAAGGATGTTTTATTGAAGACCCCATGCAGGACTACAAGCTCATAGCAAAATTAAAGATGCAAAGGAGACTCTTCACCATGGAGGTAAATCCATCAATCCCTTACATTGTCTACTTGTCAATCGGAAATAAACAGATTGTAGAAATGGACTTATGGCATAAAAGAATTGGGCACATAAACTTACAAAGGATGAAGGAAATACAAAGGAAGGGCTTGGTGATTCGTCTACTTGATCTTACATCTCAGAATATGCAACATTTGTGCCATGCTTGTCAATTAGGAAAACAAAGTAGATTTCCATTCAAGAAGGGAGCACATGTGAGCAATGAAGTGTTGAATCTCATGCACAGAGATGTATGGGGACCTCCAAGGGAGCCATCCATTGGAGGTAATAGATATTTTATCACATTTATAGACACTACAACATATGGGGGGCATACCAACGTTGCCCATACCGACGGTCACCCCTCGGCGTCGGTATGACCGTTGAAAATGCTTGAAAAACCACGGATGCATTACCGATGGTCATTTAATCGTCGGTATACATGGCGTCAGTATGAGCGCCGGTATAGGCGTCGGTACTTTACTGTAAGTTACCGACGGTTATATCGATGCTTATACCGAGGCTCATACCGACGCTTATATGGAGGCTCATACCGACGCTTATACCGAGGCTCATACCGACGCTTATACCGAGGCTCATACCGACGCTTATACCGAGGCAACTTTTAATCAGGCCCGAGAGCAAAAATTTGACATCTGCTTGCATTTTGAACCAAAGTGTGCTACTATCGAGTTTGCACGCGTGAACTACATTCCAAACCTATTGTCTACACACAACTCTCTCTCTTTCTCTCTCTCTCTCTATCTCTCTCTCTCTCTCTCTCTCTCTCTTTCTCTACATCTCTGTTTCTCTAGATCTGAAATTTTGGTAAGAATTGCACATACTGTAGCACCCTTTCTCTTTCTTTGTGTTTTCCATTTTCTAATTTCTCTTCTCTTTCGTTTTGCAGGAGCTTTTTGGCATCAAATCTTTGGAAGTCGACGAAAGGCAACATTAAGTGGACCGTGATGACAACGCTCCAAACAATTACATCGATGTAAGTGATTGTTTTGTTTTCGATTGATATAGAGTGAGAGATGAAAGAAAGAGAGACATCTAGAGAAACATAAAGAGAGAGAGAGAGAGAGAGAGAGAGAGAGAGAGATGAAAGAGAAAGATAGAGAGAGAGTGAAAGAGAGAGAGATGAAATAGAAAGAGAATGAGATAGAGAGAGCGATGCATACATACATACACACACATATGCATACACATACTCACATACATATTACATACACACATGCATATTACATACACACTCACATACATATTACATACACACATGCATATACATACGCATACATATTACATACTCACATGCATACACACATATACATACATACATGCATATTACATACAAACATGCATATTACATACACACATGCATATTAGATACACACATGCATATACATACACACACATATTCATTCTCATACTCACATACATACATACATGTATACACACATATACATACACACATGTACACACACACATGTATACATACACACATGCATATGCATACATACATACACACATATTTGCATGCACACACACATACATACATACATACACACATGCATATTACATACACACTCACATATGTATACACACACATATGTGCATACACACATGCATATGCATACACACATACACGCACATATGCATGTACACACACTCATACATACATACACACATGCATATTACATACACACACACATATATATACACACACTCACATATGTATATACACTCACATATGTATACACACACATGCATACATGCACATACACATACACACACATCACATATACATACACATATACACACATATACATGTTTTAGGGTTAGGGTTTTAGGCTTAGGGTTTATGAATTTCTCTTTTGTTTTGTTTTGCAGGAGATTTTTGGCATCAGGTCTTTGCAATTTGATGAAGGAAACCATTAAGTGGACTTTGATGACAACACTCCAAACAATTACATCGATGTAAGTGATTGTTTTGTTTTCGATTCATATAGAGTGAGATAGAGAGAGAGAGAGATGAAAGAAAGATAGAGATACATACACACATATTTGCATGTACACACACATACATACATTCATACACACATGCATATTACATACACACACATATAAATACACACTCACATATGTATACACACACATATGTGCATACACATGCATATGCATACATACATACACACACATACATACACACACATACATACACACACATATGCATGTACACACACACATACATACATACACACATGCATATTACATACACACTCACATATGTATACACACACATATGTGCATATACACATGCATATGCATACATACATACACACACATATGCATGTACACACACACACATACATACATACACGCATGCATATTACATACACACACATATTAATACACACTCACATATGTATACGCACACATGCATACATGCACATACACATACACACACATCACATATACACACATATACATGTTTTAGGGTTAGGGTTTTAGGATTAGGGTTTTTGAATTTCTCTTTTCTTTTGTTTTGCAAGAGAGACAATGTCAATTGGGCTTTGACGAGAGCGTTCAAAAGAATTACATCCATGTAAGTGATTGTTTTGCTCTTTATTATAAGTAGAGATAGAGAGAGAGAGAATAAGAGAGAGAGAGAGAGAGAAAGAGGGAGAGAGAGAGATGAAAGAGAGAGAGAGAGATAAAGAGAGAGATACAGATAGAGAGAAAGAGAGAGACATAGAGATACATACACACAAATGCATCCATATTACATACACATATGCATATGCATACATACACACACACATATACATGCACACACGTGTACACACACATGCATACATGCACATACACATACACACACATCGCATATGCATCCCCACAAACACACATATACATGTTTTAGGGTTAGGGTTTTAGGATTATGGTTTTAGGATTATGGTTTTTTACTTTTACACATATACATGCATAATACATACACACATGCACACATATACACATGCATAGACACATACACATACACATACACATACACATACACATACACATACACATACACATACACATACACATACACATACACATACACATACACATACACATACACATACACATACACATACACATACACATACACATACACATACACATACACATACACATACACATACACATACACATACACATACACATATACATACACATACACATACACATACACATACACATACACATACACATACACATACATACACACACATGCTTACATACATATAGACACACATACATACACATAGAGAGAGAGAGAGAGTCACATGCACACACATGCATACATACACATACGTGACATATACATACACACATATGCATGTTTGAGGGTTAGGGTTAGGGTTTTTGGCTTTTACATATATACACACATGCATACACACATATACACATATGAACACATAATACATATTCACATACACATATATATACACGTGCATGCACACATACACACATACACACACATACATACATAGACACACACACACATACATATACATATATATATATATATATATATATATATATATATATATATATATATATATATATATATATATATATATATATATATATATATATATATATATATATGCATACACACATACACATATGTGACATATACATACACACATATGCATGTTTTAGGGTTAGGGTTTTTGGATTTTACATATATACACACATTCATGCACACATATACACATATAAACACATAATAACAAGCATACACACATACACCTATTTCAGGTCTAGGTATTTAGGATTAGGGTTTCAGGGTTTTAACACATGCAGATAAATATTTACACATATAGAAATATATACACATAATACATGTACACATAGACATGTATATACATAGGTAGACACACATATACATGTGTTCTAGTTGTTGTTTATAAGTATCATGTCAATGTGTCCCATTTCTTTGTACACGATTCATGATTCATTTTGCTCATGTCTTTTGTATTTGAAAGTATGTTTTACTTTATCAAATCATTCTTTTGTTGCCTATCATACATGTCACATGTAGTTGGGTTTTTCTTGGGCAGAGTGGATTGTGTTTTGCTACACAACAACATGGGAATGTTGTTGTAGCAAGAGACAACACACTCTACCCAAAAAAATTTTGTAGATATGGTCGTCGGTATAGGCGACGGTATAAGCGTCGGTATCCGCAGGCACATACCGATGCTTATACCAACTATTTTGCCTAGGGGCATACCATGGCTTATATTGTCGCTTATATCGATGCATATACCGATGCTTATACCGTCGCTTATACCGAGGCATATACCGACTCTTATACCAATGCTTATACTGACGCTTTGGTTCCGACGCGTACACCAACCCTTACACCGACGTCGGGGCAAAATTGTGCCCGTTCATTTTCCTTGGTAGAACCCTCGGTATATGCCTGATATGTTGTAGTGAGGTTATCATTCAAAGTTTGTTTGGATTTATTTCATGAAGTCAAAGTCAGAGGTGTTTTACCACTTCAAGAGGTTCAAAAATCTAGTGGAGAAGGAAACAGGGAAGTATATAAAGACTCTCAGATCAGACGGAGGGGGAGAGTATTTTTCAAATGAAATTTCAGATTTTTTACATGACATTGGCATGAAAAGGCAATTCGCTTGCAGATATACACCTCAACAAAATGGGATGATGCAAGAAATACAGCCATATACATTATGAATAGGTGTCCAACCTTAGGAGTACATGGAGTAAATGAAATGAATGGTCCTAACTGTTATTGGGATGATGCAAGAAATACAGCCATATACATTATGAATAGGTGTCCAACCTTAGGAGTACATGGAGTTAGAGCTTATGAAGCTTGGTGTGGTAAGAAACCCAACCTTTCACATCTCAATGTATTTGTTTGTGTGTGTTATGTTCACATACCTCAAGAATTTAGACCCAAGTTAGACCCAAAGGCAGATACGTGTATATTTCTTGGATATGCTTCAGAGAAAAAGGGTTTTAGATGCTATAATCCTTGCACAAAAGAGCTTAAGGTTTTAGGGATGTAATATTTGATGAGTTTCTACCTTGGTATGGTAGCAAAGATGTGTTACAAGTTGATGATGCATATGAAGCCAAGAAGAAGTTCAAAGAGTAACAACAAAGCATGTAGATGAGTGGTCCAACCACTTCAAGCATACCATTAGAGGAGATTACTACATCAGCTTAGAATGGAAGGACAAGGAAAGAAGCTCATTCAAGTGAAGGGAGTAGCAAAGGAAAGGAAAAGGCAAATGACGAAGACCATCGATGGGTGAAGATGGAATCTACAAGTGATGAAGATATGGAATAATTAGAAACTCTAGGATTTAAAGCATCTACACCAAGGAGGAGGAGATTCCTACCACCTAATGGTGAGGTAAGGTCAGCCAATAGGGTCAAATACCCTGTTCAAAGGTTAACTTATGATTCATTCATTGCAAGACACTATACCTACATGAGACAAGTTATAACTTGTGAAGAACCTAACTTTTTTGAAGAAGAAAATTAGCATAGGGAATGGATTGAAGCCATGGAGGAGGAAGTCAAAGCACTTGAAGAAAATGATACTTGGTCATTGGTGCCAAGAAGAAAGGACATGAAAGTCATTGGCAACAAATGGGTGTACAATGTCATGGTAAAGAGGCATGCAAATGGGAGCATCTCTAGGTATAAAGCAAGGCTGATTGCCAAAGTTTTTGCTTAAACCTGTGGAATTGACTTTGAGGAAATATTCAAACCAGTAGCTAAGATTTCCACCATAATAAATTTGATTTCAATCTCACCCTCAAAAGTTTGGAAGATGTACCAGTTGGATTGGAAGAATGGTTTCCTAAATGGACAACTTGAAGAGGTATTCTTCATGGAGCAGCCCCAAGGCTTTGAGTATGCAGGCTTAAGAAGGCTCTTTATGGACTCAAGCAATCCTCAAGGGCTTGGAACCAAATACTTGTGGACTACTTGGTAAAATGTGGATACAATCAGAGTCATGCAAACCCATCACTCTTTGTGAAGAAGGAAGGTAGCAAAATTATTTTCATTTGTATATATGTTGATGATTTGATCATTATAGAGGATGATGAAGCCAACATCATGGATATAAAGAGGAAGCTTGTATGTGAGTTTAAAATCTCAGATTTAGGGATTTCAAGGTACTTCCTTGGGATTGAAGTACTATATAAAGAGGAAGGTATATACTTGATGCAAAGGAAATACATTCTTGATCTTTCGAAGAAGTTTGGCTTGTGTGATTGCAAGCCCATTTCAAATCCATTAGAAGTAGATGTTAAACTAAGTAACCATGAAGGTGAATAAGTGAAGGATGTGACCATGTATAGGTCAATAATTGGTTTTCTCTTGTATGCCACTATGATGAGACCAGATATTGCACATGTAGTTGGAGTGTTATCTCAATTTTTGCAGGCACCAAGAGTATCTCATCTTGTTGCAGCCAAAAGGGTACTTAGATACCTCAAAGGATGAGTGAATGAAGTTCTATATTATCCATTTGATGATGGTTTAAATGTACAAGCTTATTTTCATGCGGATTGAGCAGGTTCCAAAGATGACAGGAGGAGCACTAATGGATATGTTATCATGCTATAGAAAAAGACCACCTGATGGATGTCAAAGAAACAACCAACAGTGGCTCTTTCATGGACCAAAACTAAGTGTAGAGGCTTTGCATAAGTCTCATGTGAGCTTATGTGGCTCAAGAAGTTGTTTGTTGATCTTGATTTGCAAGTTAAGCAAGCACCTATTTTTTGTGACAACATAAGTAGCATATGCTTGGCTCAAAATCTGATGTTCCATGCAAGGCCAAAGCATATAGAAGTGCATTACCACTTTATTAGAGAGAAGATCATGTCAAAGGATGTCAAGGTGGATCATGTCAATACAAAGGACCAATATGCAGATATGTTTACCAAAGCATTGGATGGAGTAAAGCTACTACACTTTGAGGTATGCATTGAAATGAAGGACCGAGGCATTGAGACTTGAGGGGGAGTGCTGAAAATCAAGTCTCAAGCATGAAAAAGGGCTCAATCATCTTTATGTAGTAGTCCGATTCATTTGCAAGATAGCTCATTTTGTTCCTATGATTGTAAGCTTTCTTTTGGATGTAATCAATTGTTCATTAACCTTGAGTATATTTAGCTCGAAAGCTCTCTGGTTTGATCTCTGCATATTCCCAAATATATGTGTGTTGGAAGGTACACATAGCAGATTTTGGTGTGTCTTGTGCAAGGAGTTTGGCATAGTTCACATTCTCCAAAGTAAGTGATCTATGGCTTTTTGGAAAGCTTAGAACATCTATTTTTACTGTGAAAAATTTCATAAGTTCAGTCTTCAGTTCTAGAGAGCAATTCAATTTTTGGTGGACTGTGGTAGTGAACTATTTGGTCCTAGGAAGGGCCTATCATTCTTCTGCTGCAACTGGGAGTGGATATACTCCATCAGTGGTATCACAACTCATCATGGATCATTGAAGACATCAAGAGGAGGCCTTGAAGTTGGTTGAGAGCCAAGGATTGAAGCAAAGGCCAACAAGATTTGAAGAAGGATTTGAAGCAAGGGGGATCTTCTATCATCGTCAAAAGTTCACGACAAGTGGAGACTCTTGTGGGAAGGTAACATATCATTCTTTCTCACATCTATCACAATGCAAGGAGGGGTTAGGAGCCACATATAGTCTCATACAAAATGGGAGATTATAATACTCAGATTGAGAAGCTTGAAAAAAGCAGTTACTGACCTTGGAAGTTTAGAATCTCTAACTTCCTCATGGGCAAGGGTCTTTGGAGATTGGTTAGAGGTGAAGCCATACATAGATCCACATACACCTACTGAGAATCAAAGGAGAGCCATTAGAGAATGGGAAGAAAGGGAGAGGAGAGTGATCTTCATTCTTTATCAACACATAAGCAACTCCATGATAGGTCATATCCAAGACCTAAATACACCTAAGAAGGTTTGGGAGTGTTTAGAAAGGTTGTACTCTACCTCTACAAAGGCTAGGAAAATTCAGCTCAAGAATGAATTTAAAAACCTTAGGAAGTCATCAAATCAGAGCATTAACACTTCATACTCAAAGTAAAAGAGATCTCGGATGCACTTGGTTCAATAGGATGTGTTGTAGATGATGATGACCTAGTTTCCCACACACTTAATGGGCTTAGAGAAGATGATAAATGGAAGGCGTTCACAACCTCTGTGTATGTAAGGGATTCATTACCAGATTTTGAGCAACTTACTTCTCTTATGGTGACTGAGGAGCTCAGCCATGGAGGCAACAAGTCAAAGGGTAGCCAAGACCAACTCTTCTATGTAGGCAAAGGAGGAAGAGGCAAAGGCAATAGAGGTGGTTCAAGAGGAAGAGGTAGAAGCAGTTACCAACAAGGCAACCAAAGCTATCAAGGGAGTCAATCAAGCCAAGATGAAGGTCAAAAATCAAGAGGAAGAGGAAGAGGAAGAGGTAGAGGAGGAAGATATGGAGGTCGAGGCTACTCCAATTCAAATGGATGCTTCAATTGTGGGAAGCAAGGACACTATGCCAAGGATTGCTGGCAAAAGCAAAGTGGGAACAATTACAAAGGGCAAGGTAATTATGATAACTCCTCAACAAATTCAGAAAATGAGCATTTCTTAGCTATGAAGCATAAAAGTGAAGGTCAACCACATGATGAGGTGTGGTATATAGATAGTGGTTGTAGTAACCACATGTCACATAAAGAGGAGTACTTCAACAATCCTACTATCACAAAGAACTTAATCTCTGTTGGACAGATGGTTGAAAAGGGATACCAAGTCAAGTTCAACCACAAAGGATGCTTTATTGAAGACCCTAGGAATGGCTATGAGCTGATAGCCAAAGGAAAGAATGAAGGAAGAATGTTCACTCTTGACATTGGCAAAGAACAAAGCAACAAGGCAATGTTCATCACCTATGGCGACAAGAAGATTGGAGATTTGGATTTGTGGCATAAAAGGTGTGGTCACATCAACATTGAAAGGTTGAAAGACATGGAGAAAAGGCAATTGGTAAGAGGTTTACCACATTTTTCATTACAAATGTTGCATGAGATGTGTGAAGCTTGTCAACTAGGCAAGTCTACTAGGTAGCCCTTCAAGAAGAGTGGATATGTAGCACATGGTGTGTTAGAAGTTGTGCATACAGTTGTATGGGGGCCAACCAAAGAGCCCTCTCTTGTAGGTAATAGGTACTTTGTAACCTTCATAGATGAATACTCAAGAAAAGTATGGTTGTATTGTATAAGGCAAAAATCAGATGTGTTTAATGTATTCAAAAGATTCAAGGCACAAGTTGAAAAGGAGACAGATTGCTACATCAAAGTCCTAACGTCCGATGGTGGGGGAGAATACGTCTCCCATGCTTTTTGTGATTTCTTATAAGACGGAGGTATAAAGAGGCAAATCACTTGCAGGTATACTCCCCAACAAAATGGGGTGGCAGAGAGGAAGAATAGGTATATTGCTGAAATTGCTAGGAGTATGTTAAATGAAATCAATGTGCCTTTAACATAGTCGGCAGATGCTGTTTCTACTACTGTGTACTTGATGAATAGGTGTCCCACATCAGGGGTGCATGACATGACACCTGAGAAGGCATGGAGTGGAAAGAAACCAAACCTTTCACACATTAGAATATTTGGTTGTGTATGCTACAAAATTGTGCCATAAGAGTTGAGAGGTAAGATGGATGCAAGGGCTAAAAGATGTATGTTTATTGGTTGTGCTATGGAGCAAAAAGATTACAGGTGCTAAAATCCTAATACAAAGGAGTTAAAGGTATCTAGAGATGTAGTGTTTGATGAACTCAAACCATGGTATGCTTCCAAAGTTTCATTGCAGGATGAAGATATTGAAGAAGCAGAGAGAATATATGAAGCTAGGTTTCAAGATAGCTTGGAAATCAGTGGTCCAAGCATACAAAGGAGTTCAAGCATGGATTCAGCCCATTAATCAGTGAATAAAGGAAAGGCAATATTAGTAGAGCTTGATGAAGATGGACATGAAGTTGAAGACTTTGAAGAACCTATGTTAGAAGGGGGAGCTACATCAAAGGCAAAAATCAAGGCACCAAGAAAAGAAGGTTCATTCCACCAAAAGGAGAAGAAATGAGGTCAACAAGGGTAGAACATCCAATCTCAAGGCTTGTTTATGATCGTTATATTGCTAGGAATTATTCTTTCATGACTAAGGTTATCAAAGATCATGAACCTTCTACCTATGAAGAGGCCAAAGACACAAAGGGGTGGCAAGAAGCTATGGAAGAAGAGTACAAAGCCCTTGAAGACAACACATGGAGTCTTGTTCCAAGACAAGAAGGGATGAAGGTAATTGGCAACAAGTGGGTCTATAAAGTGAAGAGAAATTCTGATGGTTCAATTGCTAGGTTCAAAACAAGGCTTGTGGCAAAAGGATTTGCTCAATCCTATGCGATTGTATGAAGAAACATTCATCCCGGTTGCAAACATGACCACAATTAGGGCAATCATTGGGGTTGCTACGTCTAGGAGGTGAAGAATCTATCAATTGGATGTAAAGAATGCTTTTCTTAATGGTGATTTGCTGGAGAAAGTCTACATGACTCAACCATTAGGGTTTGAGAACCCTAAATATTCAAATTTTGTTTGTAAACTTAGAAAAGCATTGTACGGTTTAAAGCAAGCTCCTAGGGCATGAAATCAAAGGCTTGTGGAGTATTTGTGCTGGTGTGGATACAAGCCAAGTGATGGAGATCCTTCCTTATACGTCAAGAAGGAAGGAGGACTAGTTGTCTATGTATGCATATATGTGGATGACTTGATTATAACAAGAAGTGATGATGCAGGTATCACATGGATCAAGGTCAAGCTTGGAAATGAATTCAAGATTTCCGATCTTGGAGTTCTTAAATACTTTCTTGGGTTTGAAGTTATTTATGTGGAAGATGGTATTTACCTTTCTCAAAGGAAATACTTTCTAGATGAAGGACAACTTGTGGATCCAAACACTAAGTTATGTGCAAGTGAAGGACAACCTCTTGAAGATATTTCAGCATATAGAAGCATAATTGGAAGCCTTAGTAATGCTACCATCACAAGACCTGACTTGTCTTATGTTATAGGAGTTCTTTCTCAATTTCTAAATTCACCAACTGATGTTCATATGAATGTAGCCAAGAGAGTGCTTAGGTACATCAAGCACACTATCAACCAAGGGTTGTAATACCCTTATGGAGATGGATTGCAACCTCAAGGATTTAGTGATGCTGATTGGGCTGGTTCAAAGGAGGATCGAAGGAGCACATCTCGCTATGTCTTCATGCTAGGTCAAAGAGTCATTTCATGGATCTCCAAGAAGCAACCTACAGTTGCATTCTCCTTTACTGAGGCTGAGTACAAAGCTTTAGCACTTGCTACATGTGAGATCATGTGGCTCAAGAAGCTCTTCAAAGACTTGGATGTGGAGGTCAAAGAGTTCACTCTATTGGAGATAATATTCAAGCACTAATCTAGCAAGCAACCCTATGTTCCATGCAAGAGGAAAGCACATAGAGATCCATTATCACTTCATCAGAGAGAAGGTACTAGCAAAAGAAGTGGACATCAAGTACATCAACACCAAAGATAAGCTAATAGATATCATGACCAAGTTTATGGATGCAAGCAAGTTGGAGATGTTCAAGATCAACCTCAACTTGAAGGATATCAATGGAGACTAACAGTTGAGCTTGAGGGGGAGTGTTAGAATTTTAGCAATCTCAAGTGTGGGAACTCATGCTAAGTTGACATGTCACATCACTCATACTTTTTGGTGGGATATGCAAACACTTTTCCACAAGTTTTCTCAGCCCTTTACTCACCTAATTGATGGAGAAAAGTTGGGATCATTTAGAGGGTATTTTTTAATTCAAATTTACAACCACCTTTTTGAGCATTATATAAGCAAAAACATGGAGCAAAGTTGTGGCTATCCTCCCCTACCATTTGAGCACTTGTAGGCTCTCATTAGAAGTGTTTTCTCCAGGTCTAACCTAGCCCCTAGCTAAGCAAGCCCCTTGCTTGCTAGAGTTTTTCTCATAGGAAGTGATCTTTGATCACCCATATCTCTTTGTGTAGTAGATCGATTCATTTGCAAGATAGCTCATTTTGTTCCTATGATTGTAAGCTTTCTTTTGGATGTAATCTTACTATCAAGTGTTCATTAACTTTGAGTATATTGAGCTTGAAAGCTCTCTTGTCTGATATCAGCATATTCCAAAATATATGTGTGTTAGAAAGTACACATAGGTGCAAGCTACAAGTTTGGGTAGATTTTGGTCTCTCTTGTGCAATGAGTTTGGCATAGCTCACATTCTCCAAATTGAGTGATCTATGGCTTGTTGGAAAGCTTAAAAGTTCTATTTTTACTGTGCAAAATTTCATAAGTTTAGTCTTCAAATCCAGAGAGCAATTCAATTTTTGGTGGACAGTGGTAGTGAACTGTTTGGTCCTAGGAAGGGCCTATCATTCTTGTGCTACAACTAGGAGTGGATATACTCCATCAACCATGAAACTGAGGTAAAAATTCAAGGCATATTTGCACAAAAACAATCATTAAGTCTTAGAAGATGTACGCCTAGAGTGATACCTAGGAAATCAAGTTGGGTTGAGAAGAGACCTATTCGATGTTTTTGGTGCGATCAATTTGGAGATATGATCTAGGATTGTCTGGTATATGAAAGTACATGCAAACATAGACTAGTAAGTGAATATCAAAGTAAAATTTGTAAATGTGAAGATAGAACACCTTTGCATTTGAATGTAGGAAAAGGTGGGATGAAGGAATATTTTGAAGAGACCAAAACTAGATCAAAGCCATTTCAAAAGATATGGAAACCAAAGACTCATGAAGAAAATAGATCTGATGAACAAACAAGAACGCTATCCATTGAGAGTCAAGAGAAAACTATTTAACAAACCAAACGCAGACAGATAAAGGTTGGAAAACAAAATATTGAGCATATATTAAGAGAAGAAATGGAAATCAATAATGAGAATCTGATAGAGAAATTTGAGAGAAATGAAAGAAATACTAGGATATATATGTTTCATTTGATCCAAACCTTTTGACTAATGAGGATCCATTTGATCAAGTGAAAGTCATGAAATTGCAATCCCAAATAAACTTTGACAAATAGATTGAACAAGAAAAGAGTAACGAAGAAACTCAAGAAAAAATAAAAACGCATAAACGAGGTAACAAAGCAAAAAAAAGTTGCTTGATGACATTATTAAGCAAATCAAGGGAGATGGAAGGACAATTGCAAAGCCTTCTAAGTCTTTAAAAAAGAACCAGAGAGCTAGAAATCTAACTTTCCAAGATATATTTGAAAATATTGAAGGATAATTGAAGAAGAATCATAATGAAAACATATAAAAATGATCAAGAGTTATTTGATTGATGATGATGAAATATGATGATTGTTGATGATGATGATTGATGATGATGATTGATGATGATGAATGACGATGATGATGATGATGCTGGAGGATATTGATGAAACTGAGGTTGATGTTGATGAAGAACAATAGATCAATGAAATTGAAGAAAAGTTGGATCGAACAATGATGAAGATGAATTGAATGATAAGATGAAATGTTTTCAATTTGAAATTAGTTTTCCTTCCGATAGAGCACTTGCATGGTATCCTTGTGTATAATAAAGATATGTAGGAATTTAAGAAAATCATGTAGAATGAAGATAGCAAATATCTATTATGGGTTTGCATGAAGCATAAATGAGTAGAAATTATATGAAATTATTGAGTTAGCAGACTAGAGATTTTTGGGATTGAAAGCTTGGGAATGTGATGGCATGCTTAAAACTTAGTTCCTGTATATGGTGATTGATTTGAAAGCTTAGTGAGTGGGATCCTTTGGATCCTACTATTTATTTCTTGCGAGATCTTACCTCCATATGGATCATGATTCATGAAAAACCTTCATACTCAAGCCAACTCTATATGTGTGTGCATGTTGTTAGCACGCTACGATGGGATAGTAGGCGGGTGGAGCCACCTTGGCCGGGCGATCAAGGCCACGAGCCGTAGCTAGTTTCGTTGTAGGCCTGACCTATCTGTTATCATGTGCCTGCATGGGTCGGTAGGCAGGTGGAGTCACTCTGGACGGGTGGTCAGAGCCACGAGCTCACGTCAATTTCATGTAGGATTGACGTTGTGTATGTCATGCGCTATGTCGGGTTGGCAGATAGGTGCGGTAAACTTGGTTGAGCAGACAAGTCCATGAGTTGCACCCGATTTCAACATAGTCTGATTTGTGGAAATAAAAAGTAAAAAGATAAATGTTGAGGCGAGATGAAGTGAAAAGTAAAAGAAAGGGAAAAAATAAAAAAGAAAAAGAAAAGAAAAAGACATGATGGAGAGTTGGACAGTAGGGAATAAATAGGGGAAACATGGCATATTCTACAAACTACGTTAGTAGAATTCATATGGTTACTTGTCTGATTAGTGAAGTAGAAATAGAGAATGACATTTGTGAAGCTTAATTCAGCTTACTTTTCTAAAAATTTGTACTAATCCTTATAAAGCTACATGGAGTGCATGAGATCATGTTTCAAGTTTTGAAAAGAAAAACATAAAAAGTATAAAGAGTTTCAAAAGAATCATGATACACTTCTGTTGGATTTTGTAGGTTGGCCCATCGGGATGATGTGCAGGTTTAGTGGGGGCAAATGTCGCGATGAAATCCCTCAGGGAAGTGTACATCAATTTTTTTTAAATTTCATTGATTTTTTGGTTTTGGTTTGATGTTTTGACCAAGAAAGAGTAATAAAATTTGCATGTTTCTATTGATTTAATTGGCTATGAGATGTGAAATAGGTTTGATCTTTGAACCCTTTGAAACCACTTGAAAACTTGAAGTTTAGCCCATGGAAACCCTAGGTTGGACCCTTGGATTTATCAATTATCCTAAGTCCTAAATCTTTAATTTGGATCAATTTTGTACATATAGTGTACTTAGTCCTCGAAAATAAAAAAAGAGAAAAAGAAAAGGAACCAAAAAAAGAAAAAGAGAAATTGGAGAAATAAAAAGAAGAAAACCAAAAATAGAATTAAGAGATGGTTCCCAAAATAGCAAGATGATTCTAAAAATAAAAAGTTTGACCATGCAAGATGATTTTAAAAATAGAAATTCTAGGAAAGGAGGTTAGAAGTTTCTAGAAGAGAGTTCAAAGAGTAGGTGGAAAAACCTATAAATAGGGATCTAAACCTCATTTGTTTCTCCTTGTGGATCTTTTCTATGGATCATCTCTCCCGGTAAGCTTCTTAACCCTCTCTTATTCACATTCATGTTTTACTTTTGTGTTCATATTTTATCGGAGAGAGAGAGGGGGTGTTTTCCTTGAATATTCACATTAATGCTTTACCTTTGTGTTCATATTTTGTATGAGAGAGAGAGAGTACTTCTCTTTGAGAGTAGAAAGGGAAAGGGTCATCAACAGATCATTTGGTAGGTAGTTCATGCTGCTATCTATTAGACAAGGAGATTCATGAATATTTTCACTTTGAATCTATATCACTTTCCAAGACCCTGCAATTGTAGACTGCGACCTATGCCAAAGAGATTAAATTTACATTCTTTGGTGTATGTTGGAGTTTAAATTAGGGTGGATCAAGGAAACATAGGAACAGAATACATACTCATGATTACAACTGCATGGGTGAAATTAAATAGGAGTAGAAAACAATCAATCAAAGTGCCTAGATTGACCATGGCTAAAAATAACAACCTACAGATATGAGCACGGAATTATGCTGAGCATGTAGAGTCGATGATAGAGTTCTTCTACGGAGAGGAAAGCTTTGACCTATGCTCATCCCAACATGATCTATGCCTATGTTCACATGTAGACTACACGCGCCTGTCAAGTGCTTGACTAAAACCAGAGGCACAATTACGAGTCCAAAACCGTTGAGAACTCAAAATGTAGGGATGGAGATGCTTATGATGAACAAGAAAGGGATCGATTGCAGAACACTCAACATGCAGGACAAACACACACAAATCAATCGAGGTAGTATACAATGTTTTAATCAACAGAGAAAACGGGCATCTAATCAAGCTACGTAAGAAAAACAATACGCATTCTAGTTCTTAGTGTCCAGTGCTCAGAGATCTTTAGACAGTCATTTATAGGCTTTCGATTTAGAATGGAGCAGCACAATCACGTTCTTAAGGCTCTAAGGGTGTGATTAAGCGCCTTCCCTCACACATACGTGGGTGAATTTTGCATTGCTGTACGAATATGGCATCTCCCAATGGAAGGAAACTTGATGCAGAATCTTTTTTACACATTGAACCGTGTTGCACAAACGATTTGTGAAAGGAAAAACCTAGATGGGCGGTGCTGTAGCAAAATAGTGTAGTGCTACAGAGGTTGACGGACGTTGAGAGAGAGAGAGAGAGAGAGAGAGAGAGAGAGAGAGAGAGGAGAGATGATGATTGCCCATGGTAGAGACAGTTCACGAGAGAGAGAGAGAGAGAGAGAGAGAGAGAGAGAGAGGAGTGATGATGATTGCCCATGGTAGAGACAGTTCACGAGAGAGAGAGAGAGAGAGAGAGAGAGAGAGAGAGAGAGAGAGAGAGAGAGAGAGAGAGAGAGAGAGACAGGTGTGCCGGAGAAGTCGATCGGGATGAAGCGGAGGCAGAGAGAGAGAGAGAGAGAGAGAGAGAGAGAGAGAGAGAGAGAGAGAGAGAGAGAGAGAGAGAGAGAGAGAGATGTGGGAGAAGACCCCGAGGCGACACGAAATTGGTTGGAGAGAGAGAAAGGAAATGAAAGAAGCTAAAGGAAGCATAGAGACTGCGTGAGCTCTCTAAAATGAGACCGCTAATTAGAACTTAAAAGATGAAGATGGTAAAAAGATAAAGGAGCTAGAAAAACTCCAGAAGCTTGTAGGAAAATCATAGGCTTAAGACATTAAAAGGGGGTGTGTTGCAATTAGACAGCAAAGTGATCAGACTTGTAAAAGAGGAGTAAGTGATTTTCTTAGTGGTGAATTGGCAAATAGGCATACTGAAGCAAATACATCCACAATCTTGCTCTTGAAATTGATTCTGACACATTGAACTACACAAAAGCATTGTGGTAGGCTTGACCTTGATACCCATAAATGATTTTTTTTTAATTTAGGTATGCATGGGTGCATGTAACACAAGCTATGAAGAGCGTTTGTAAAGTTTTGATAGTCTATCATAACCCCTAATGATAGTGCACCAACCTTGCCATCTTGGATCACTACCCGATCATTATCTCATTCCAAACTCTATCCAAAACCTGTAAGGCTCCTTGGTTTCATGCCTACCCAACTTCCTTCTCTCTCCCCTACGTGCATCAAGAAATCATCCTTGTGTGGAGGGAGTCTTTCGCTTCCTGCTGGTCCCCAGCCAAGAGCTGGAGATGCACGGTCAATAAGTCGCGGTAGATCATGATTAGAACCAAGAAGATGCTCCAAATTGTTTAGTGTGGACATAGAAGCCCCATATCATAGACTCTGAAGACTTGAAGAGAAAGTGAACAAAGCAAAATCTCAATCCTAGGAGGGTCTACAAAGAATCAAAGCACTTCTAAGATACGAGGAAGAAATTCAAAAGGATTAATTTGCAGATTTTCTTAAAGGAGTGGTGTTCTGGCAAATCTGGCAAGCCCACCAAAGAGATATGCAACATCCTTAAAAGGAAACAAAACAAGGAATTGATTCCCCTATTGCTAGATTCAAATGGCGTCACTTGGAATACAAATTAAGAAAATATCAAAATCATTGAAGAACATTTTACGAGACTCCTCGGGATTTTTACTCTCCTCTCCCCTCATAGATGTGACTGCATGGTGACCATCTCTAGGGTATCCTCCCATAGGATCCCACACAACCTTGGATCCTTACTTGATGCCCCTATCCTAGAAGAAGAAATCATTGGAGTCATAGATTCCCTTCCTAGTGGGAAAAGCCTAGGGCCCAATGGGCTCACTAATGTTTCTGACTTCTCTAAACAACAACATCATCAAATTAATCCAGAAAAGGGGAAAATAACAGAATTGAAAACTAGAGGCCGATTAGGATGCTTCAAACGGGTTATAAGATCATTGCTAAAGTCATAGCCAATAGAATTTTTGGCCATTTGAGGGCTTGGTTAAGCGAGGACCAAAACGGCAAAGGCAAGTCTATTTTGGAAGCCATGATTCATATTTCGGAGGGTCTTGACTTCGCGGATGAGTCAAGACAAGATGTGGTTTTCCTTAAGATCTACTTTGACAAAGCTTACAACAGACTGGAAATTCACCAAAAAGATCTTACAACCGCGAAGTCAAGACCCTCCGAAATATGAATCATGGCCGAAAATTCACCAAAAAGATCTTCACACTTTTGGGAAATCGTCGACTCAAATACATGTCAACGGCCAACTTTTAAAGGTGATCAAATTAAAACAATCGATTAGACAAGATTTCCCATTCACTCCCCTTCTCTTTGCCATTGCCACGAAAGGGGTTAGCCGGCTGGTGGAACAATATGTGGAATTCGGTAATATCAAAGGCCTTTTGTTGCCCCATAACTAGGGCTAGATCACCATGAGACTTTTTGTTGATGATATGAATGTATTTTTCCACAAGGATTATTCCAATCTAGAGATGTTTTGGAGGTGCATGGAATCTTTTTGTGAAGCATCTAGATCCAAAATAAACCACTCAAAGACCACTTTTAGATCTATTCTTAGGATCCAACCTAGACTTCTCTTTGAACATGGCTGCCAAAACATTCCCCTAGGTCAATTCTTCCGCCTTCTTAGGATTCCCTTGAGTTTTGGTATCTCGATGGAGCAGTGATCGAGATGGGTCCTGGCTGGACTCGAAAACAAGCTAAACTATTGGAGGGGTATGCAAATCAATCTGGCAAGTTGCACAATGGGTATTAAAAGGTTCCTCATTTTTTTGACCATTTACTTCCAATCTTGTTGGAGACCAAAAGATCTAGAGCTATCCAAATTGGAAAGTATTTGCAAAAATTTCCTTTGGACAGAAGACCACAACAGGAGGGGGTTCCTAAAATCAAATGGTCCATCTACACTAGCCAAAGGGATAGTGGGGGGCTTGGTATTCTAGAAATTGGTTGCATGGCTAGCAAACGATTAGCAAAATGGATGATTATGGCATGGTGCAACATGGACACTTCATGGGCCAAATTGATGTTCAGAAACAAGAATGCATTGACTTTGGTGGGACTCCCAAATTGGAAGAATCTTGACTTTCTCACCCTTTTGTTTTCCTCGATTTTGGTTTTCTCAAAAGGCTCAAACCTTGTGTGCTCCCTATGGAAGAGTTGGAATAAATTCAAAAGCTTTATAAGAATTAGTAAATATAGGAAGTGGGCGGCGGATATCAGACAGAATGACTCTATTTGGTTTTTGATCCATGGTAGTAGGAATGTGGAATCTTGGAACATTCAATGCACCAAGAGGCTCTGGAATAAGGGCTTGAGATAATGGAAACATCTTTGGAATCAGGACAACAACGAATGGGTCAACTTAAAGGATATTGACTCTAGCATCACCATTATCTATGAATAATGGAATACTTTACAAAGTAGACGTTTTGCTTGGGACTATTCTAAAGTCCATCTTCTCATGGGACATGACTCACCGTGTTTCTTAGGTTTGAGATAGCATAATGGCAATTGCCTAATGGACATCATGAATATCAAAAGGAAACATTGATTATCACATCAAGCTCAACAAGAAGTGGTGTGTGTCATGGATGTGGTTATGGTGGGAACTCAAGTTCATGGCTATCTGGAACCCTCTCATAGAAAACAAAAATTCTATCCTCTCATGGAAAATTCTTCATCGGGGAATCTGGACCTACCTAAAGGCTAGCAAAATTTGTGGGGGGACTCCCTGATGCAAGCAGTGTTACCGGTCCATTGAAGATGTTGGTCACATCTTCTTTACTTGTGCCAACTTGAACAAGCTCTAGCAGATTGTTGGAAAGAAAATTAGACTCCAGAAGAATATCAACTAGAAACAAGGTATGCTAGGAGAAACGATTGGCTGCTCAGTGACCCTTTGGAATGCCATTAGAGGGGCGATCCTCTGGAAGATCTGGCAGGAAAGATACACTTATAACTTTGGCAACTCCCCAAAAAAGTGTTCGATTGAGAAATCGTTGTTCCTCCTTGTTAAAATAATCACCAATTGTAAGAAATCCCCCCCTTTTACAGATCATAATGTGATTCTCCTAATCAACAACAATCTTAAACCCAAGTGGGCCCCACATGAGCATGATGAGAAGGTGATTAATCTTCTCTAGAATGCCATCTAAACTTTGTAAGATCTACACTCGCTCTATGGGACTTGGAGGTTCCATGGGCACTAGTCCCCTTCACTTGTACTTTTCTTGTTCTTTATTTAATACAAGTCCGGGAGAGTAGGCTAAGGCCATACTTCTCTTTATTAAAAAAAATTAAGATATGTTTTTGTCCAGTAACTCATGAGCACATCAATTGGTCTTCATGAGAGTCCATGCACTTGATATAGAAGTTTATTCCTAGTTAGCAGAAGAGTGATATGGTTATGATCATCCATACAAGTGTTTAATGCATGTATGTGATTGATTGTCATTAGGTTAATGAATGTGCAAAAATAGTTAAAACGACTTCCATAGATATTCAATTTCATTGAAAAGGGGATACTATAAATAATGTATTTCCTACAAGATGATTTGGATTCTTAATTTATTTGGATTGATCTAGAAAATCATTATATGCCTAGATATATCTCCATGTAAAACTTCATTCAAAAGAATGAATGAGTATGTCTAATCATAAGGATTAACGTGTATCATCGCTTTTTAGTTCAAAAAACTAATTGAGCAAATAGTCATTGAGGTAGGACTCTCATAGAGATTTAGAATATGAAATCCTAAACTGTCCAAATACTATGAAATTTATATTAATAGAATATGTTTGCAGTAAATATAAGCTAATAAAATATGGAAGAAAATGGACATCAATTGGTAGGTCAAATAACCTATTCTTCTAAGACCAATCTCTACCAAGGATTTACCAAAGAGTGGTACATGTGTCTAAGGAACACACAAAATTTTCATATTGGGAGCTCCAATTCCAAAACGTTTTCTTGGAGAAGATACTCTAATATATGCTCTATGATATAACTAAAATTCAAAGATTTTGGAATTTATCTTCAAAGTTAGAAGATAATCTAAAAGTGAAGTCACATTGTTTTTAGGCTCAACTAAGTGCAGGTGTAGTAGAGATAGAATGATAGCTTTAAATGATGATTCGACTGAATTTTAAGTTGAAATTTTGTGACAATAAACAAAATAAGTTTATCTAGATTTGGGCACAACAAAAATGCAATGTTGATTTTGTTTGGACAGTCTAAAGGCTTCTATAAGATCACCTTGTACATTTTTAGAGTTGGTCATCAATTGTTCATCCCTTCTAGTGAAATGGTTATAAACCTCTGAACAAATACGAAAATCAACTGATTTTTGAGCCTAAGGAGATTTTGGGAAAATCCACATAAGACTAAAATATTTCATAGATTTTACATAAGTAAATGCTTGTTAAAATTAAACTTTAATCTGTTATTATTGGAAATTGTTTATGCAGGAGATGTGGTAAAAGATTTTCCACAGGTTTTTATGATACTTTTTTGATATGGTGTGATCACCATGGGCTAGCCATGCCCTAGATGCCTATTTATTGATCATTGGTTTATGGTGCCCATTCTTCGTAGGACACAAGAGACTCTATAGAAATTTTCAAAATATATATAGTGCCATGAGAGCATGGAACAAGAGAACTTTAGTAGTTGTTCTCATTTCATACATTTGACTGACGTCACATGAGTTGATATTTGATACAAGCCGCATCTTTCACAACTCTATTTGAGTTGAATTTTTATATACTTTTTCATTTCTCAACTCAAGATGAGTTGATGTTCGAGATACTTATGAGTGAAGGACTTTGTTCTTTCCGTCAAGGGAAGGAAACAATTCAGGAACACTTCATGATTTCATTTATTACTATTTAGTATTGTGCGTACTCCCCGATTTATTCTTATCATTCTTTTAGAGAAGTGTTTTACTTTGATCTCATACACACATCTATGTGGGGTATAAAGTTTGGTGGTATGGGACATCAAATATTATATTCTACTTAGGTGTAGGACAGACGGTATTGGAGAGAAGTCTATGAGATTGTATTTTTTACATGATTTGGAGTTCATTCATATGATCTTCTTATTTTTAGACAACAGAGGGGCAGCAGAGACAGCCACTATGTATGTGATGCAAACAAGGCAAGTCCGTAGGCAAGAAGCCTAGAAGCGGAAAGGCAAGGTTTGCATGTAAGAACTGTGAATAGGCAATTGCATAAAGAAGAAATTTATAGAGTGCATACTACTTTATTTGATATGCATCAGGAGAGGCCATGTTGAATACCTAGTGTGTATGAGGTAAGATAGATGCTTGGCCTAGTGGTCTATGATTGTGCACACATCTACTTACCATTTTTCGGTGTTTTTAGTGGACTCACATTATGGTTCTCATTATATTTGGGAGTGTCAGATTATTATAGTTGTTTACTAGAGACACCTCATTCCTAGTTGGAAATGGTTTGATCATGGTGATGAACAGATGGTGGTTAGAGATAAAGCAAGCTTCATCCACTTGGAACATCTTGCATGTTATTATTGAGAAGGCGGTGGTAGTTCCACTAGTTGCTATACTTTCTTAGCACATCTTCACTTGGCATGATGCATTAAGTTCCATAGAGTAGATTGGGATTTAATTTTCTATGGGAGATATTTTGATCCATAGTTTGGATTATTATATATGATAGATCGAGATTGTGATCCGTGGTTTGGGTCATTGATAGATTGACATCTTGGTCCATAGTATGGATCATTGATAGATTGTCATCCTGGATTTAGAGTTTGGACCATGGTGATAATTTCTTGAGTTTCATTTCATTATAGTAATTAAATCAAGTAGATTTACTTGAGATTAGATATTAAACACCATTTGGAAAAGATTTCCATTTTCTTTTAGTATTTTGTGATTGGGGACATAGTCATATTATTTTGGATCAACATACTATTTTTTTCATTACTCTAGTGGAGCAAGTGATTTTCCATGATTATAACATGTGATAAGCTATCAATGGCTATATTAGGGAGACAAAAAGCAAGTTTCCAAGGTCTCGATAGGTGGTAAGCCGTCACAAGTTAGTAGTCAAGGTCTAAGCATAGGGAGTCAGAGGATATTTCCAGTACTTATGTTGTGCACATATGGACTCATTGGGCCTCAAAGGGATTCATATAGTATGCCCAAGGCAAGGACTAATAATTATTGATGGAAATGCTAGATAGAAAAGGGAGAGACTAGTTGTCTACTTTGTTTGATTATCCCATATTTGAGACACCTAGCACACTCTAATCTTATTACTTGGGATCACAGATATTTGTTGCCTAGGTTTATAGTTCCGTCCATATCATTGAGGACAATGATCTTTAGAAAGGGAGAGAGTGTTATATTCCAGAGATGTACATGCTTGGAGGAACAAGAAGTTTCTTAATCGAGGAAGATCCAAGGCCAAAAGCCAGAGAGTTCATACAAGGTACCTACTCATGATGGCCAGATGCATAGAGGCACCTTAGAGAGAGCTCTAGATGGTGACTAGGCAAGGGCTATAAAAAGGCTAGGAGGTGAGTCCTAGACATGTCATTGTCCACTTCTGACCCAATAGGAAATCTTTCTCAACAATGTGATCTACACATCTAAGGTTATTTGTAATAGATGGCACATAAATGACTTTTCTTAGTAAGTTCATGTTATTATTGAATGTCTTCACATTTCCTATTTCCTCAATGGGATATATTGTGTCATCTCTTTTTCGAACTCATGTTTTCTCTTTGGGTATTCGAAGTCTAAGAGTAGAGCTACATTTCTTGCCATATAATTTAAGCATCCTTAATCTATGTAGAACACATGCTCATCAGACTTACTCCCATTCATTTTCATGTTCATGAGTAAAAGTGATTCCTCTTGAGCTTGTTCATCTCTATAGTTGTTTTAGCCTTGTGTAACTTTGTATCCTCCTTGATAGTTTCATTTTCATATGATTTATTATTGTATCCTTACGATTTGTTGAACATCCCTCCTGAGTTTCCAAAGCCTCCTCTCTTGTATCCCCTTCTCCTTTGAGTCCTTGTTTCTTAAATCAATTTTGTGTGATGTGATTTGATAGAACACATATGGCACAAGCTAATATGCTTTGAGCTTTCCCCCTACCTTGTATACCTCCTCTTCCTCTTCTCCTTAAACCTCTACCTCTACCTGCAAAATTGAATTGAGAGGTACTTCCTTCATCGTTATGTTTCCTACCTTTTCCTTTGTTCTCCTTGTCTTCGTTGGTATCTATATAGAGGGCATGGATTTGATTAATTTTTTGTTCTCACCATTCCTCATGAGATTTTCTTCATGTATGAAAATTTGCCCCATGAGTTTGTTACCTCCTCTTCCTCTTCTCCTTAAACCTCTACCTCTACCTGCAAAATTGAATTGAGAGGTACTTCCTTCATTGTTATATTTCCTACCTTTTCCTTTGTTGTCCTTGTCTTCGTTCATATCTATGTAGAGGGCATGGATTTGATTAAGTTTTTGTTCTCACCATTCCTCATGAGATTTTTTTCATATATGAAAAGTTGCCCCATGAGTGTGTTGAAGTCATGCACTTGCATATTCATGTAGAGATCCATGGTTGTGGTGAAGGCGTCCCATTTGTCACCTGTTTTCATCCCATCGATGACTTGCCTCACAATTTATTTACATCAATAATCACTCAAATGATCCCAAGTTGATCGTTCATCTTTGTGAAAAACCCAATGAAAATTTTCTTGGGAATCTTCTTGAGTTTTAAAAACTCTATCCATAGATGATTCTTCTTGGCTTTGAAGAAGAATAATGCTTCTAAAGAATTGCATTTCTCTTGAGAGGTCTTACGTTTCCTAATATGAGGGAGTAAAAATCAGAGATAGGTTTGACAATGTATGACCTTGCCAAAGCATCCTTTGAACACCATGCATTCAACATTTCCTATACCTCTTGAGTTGGTTGCCCCTTTATTATCGGCGCCATCTCATCCCTTCAGATGTATTCATATGAAATTCATGAGATTCTCTACACCTTTTACTTTTATCTATGACTACGATAAACCAAACTTTTAGCCTTTAAAATCTCTCAAGGCGTTTAAATTTATACTTCATAATGTTGAAATGAAAAAGGACTACTCCTACTCTACTCACATGCACACATCTAACAAGCTAAGGAGGAAGAAACAAAAGATAACAAAACATGATTAATGAAATAAATAGAAATGAACTTACAAAGTATGCTCTATGAGCATGGAGACTTCATGAGGAGAGGAAGCACACTCTTGGCAATGAGCTAGAGTGGAATGACTTGTGTGGAGTGAAGGAAGGCCTTGCTTATATGGAGTTTGGGAGAATTCCCTTGCATGTGGGATAAGTGAACTTGCATGAGAATGAAACTAGATTTGGACAAAAGGATGGAGCATGGAAGTCTCAACACCCCCCCTCCATGTGATGACCCTTTTGTTTTGAATATGGGGGACTAGTGACATATGGGATCACTTAGTCCATTGGTTTTTTAAGATCTAAGGACATATGGGATCCTTAGACATAACTTGGACATATGGGATCCAAGTTTGGGACATATGGCATCCCTGGGATCTTGGGACATATGAGATCCCAAGACATATACTTGGACATTTGGGATCCAAGTGGTTTTTAATGGGATCTAGGGACATATGGGATCCCTAGACACGTACAAGGGTTTACATCATGGGGTAGGTAGTGCTTTTGTTGATTCAATTGCTCCATTTGCTACATTTTCTCTTGGTTTGATGAAGTCTTCCTTGTGATCCATTGATGGGATCTTTTGTAGGATCCTCTTCTTGTTGTTGATGAAGCTTTTGAATTTTGAGCTTTGTAGCCTTTTGATGTGTAGAGCTTGATCCTCTTTTCCATATGCTTGAGAAACTATGTATTTGCAAACCATAGGGAAGGTCTTACCACTCTTTTAAGGTGGTAGTGTCTATTCCCTTTACAATGGGGGAAAGAATCTTTTGAAAAGATTGAATGCATATCTCATACAAGTGTGATAAATTTACTCACCAAAATGACTAGATTCACGTCTCTCACAAATTTCCTACTTCTCATGCAATGAAGTAATATCCTTCAATGTGTAAGAAAACTACGGCCATGCTTTCTTGTGATGTGCCTTAGCCAAGTCATGTACATTTTTCAATAATCGCCAAATGGAAATAAAGACGGGCAGATTTGGCAAATACAATTTTTAATTGTTTTTATTCTAAACTAATCTTCTGCAGCCTTTTTGATATGTGTACTATGTGCCATGATATCAGCACTTATGTCAACTTGATTTTGAATGATCGATAACCAATTTAGGAATGCAATTGGTGCTTTCTCTAACACTCTCAAACGTGCTTTGCACCTTCTCTTTGGCTGTATGTAGCCTGACCACTAGGCATTGCAGCCCATTTTTGAGCTTCCACCCAATTTCCATAGCCAAAAGCTTCTGGAATCAACACACCAGACACTGTAAGCATTGCCCATATGCAGTGGATGAGTTCAGAGTCCCCAGGCAAAGATCCATCGAGATGCGCGGGGCGGGGCTATCCAGGTAGCCATTCAGCGTCCATGGAGAGGCGGGATCCATTATTGCCGAATGCACCCATTGCCGTTGCGAATACCTGTGAGCCAAAGAACTTGAACCTTGTTATGGGCAAGGAGAGTGAGGGGGCGATTTGGGCAGGGGAAGCTACTATAGTAGATGCCATTGCTATGCTTAGTCCGGGTTCGTCCTCTCACAGGAAATGCCGGTATCTACTGCTAAACTGGACCATCATGACAACATTGTTGTTCAATACATGATCTTCATGAAAAACAGATAGCACCATCGATTATCCCGCTTGTGCAGATGAACATCAAGAATACGATAATGAGACAACTGTGCGGCATATCCCGCTCGCGTTGGCGACAAGAGATGTACCTTTCCATCACGGGCCTGAGAACACCACCGTTTCTCTGTTGTTGCCATTTCTTTCATTTGTTCTGCTAAGTCCTATGATCGTAGAGTTTTGACCAAGGAAAAATGCCGAATAGGAAAGTGGCAATGCCTTCGTGAAAGAGCTGAAATCGGAGATGGCTTGAAAAAAGCCAATTGAGAATACTTGTTGCTGCTCGAATTGGATGATGAATGATCCATATGGACAGCATGAGCTTGTGAAACATTTCTAAGGGTGCTCGTCGTGCCCTCTCTATCTTTTCAATTATTTCAGGAGGACTACACAAGAGATTCATAGTTGAACTAGTTTCTATTCAGAGCAGCACGATCACATGAATGGGGAACCTGGATTGCAGATGCGAACTACGCAAGAGCAAAGAACCACGGTGGCTTATAGTTATAGCATTTTGTGCTATTTCCCTTTTGGTGAAGTGTGCAAGTCTTGTTATCACTGAAACTTCCATTATTCAGACACCCAAAATGGGTCGAAATGGGCACAGATGAATAGAGATACAATAGAACCATTCCTTCTGAGCTTGGCATAATTCAACCCCTCAATGGCATCATCCATGCAAGTTTTCAAGAACAAAATGAAATACAAGTAAATCCGCTAAACGAGGGGATATTGACTATATGATCATGATGAAAAATGAATGACTTAGTGCTTAGTAGCACTATTATTATAATAAAGTGCAAGGGTAGGAGGGAGGGATTAAGAGAAGAATAGATCTTAACTAATGAAAATAAAGATGATGAAAACACAAATTGGAAACGAAATAAACCTATGCTCTGATACCATGTTGAAATGAAAAAGGACTACTCCTACTCTACTCACATGCACACATCTAACAAGCTAAGGAGGAAGAAACAAAAGATAACAAAACATGATTAATGAAATAAATAGAAATGAACTTACAAAGTATGGTCTATGAGCATGGAGACTGCATGAGGAGAGGAAGCACACTCTTGGCAATGAGCTAGAGTGGAATGACTTGTGTGGAGTGAAGGGAGGCCTTGCTTATATGGATTTTAGGAGAATCCCCTTGCATGTGGGATAAGTGAACTTGCATGAGAATGAAACTAGCTTTGGACAAAAGGGTGGAGCATGGAAATCTCAACACATAATTCATGAGAAGTCCATGTGCATTTAGCCAAGTACATAGGCTTGCTCCTTGCACCAGCACACACACACATACACACACACACACACACACACACACACATATATATATATATATATATATATATATATATATATATATATATATATATATATATATATATATATATATATATATATATATTCTCATAGATCATGAGACATGTATTGGACATAGATTCTCATGGCAGAGACTTGTGCTATAATTTTTGAGATCCAATTGCCCAAGTCATTTGAGGGGATGCAAGAATAGGTATATCAAAGTACATGCAATCTTGTGTCCAAGGGTTTTACTTAGTTTGATGGAATTCTTGAGTTTCTTTTTCTGTTAATACCAATTACACCTATATTAATAGATGATAGATTACAAGAGTAAGAAAGGAGATACAAAGAAGGCCAAATATTTTGTCCCCTACTAAGGGGAAGAAATACTCAAACAGATTAACGAGTTCTATTATGGCTTGATGTGTTGTATAGGAGAGACATTTGGGTATAAGCTTATTATCTATTTGAGATACTATATGGTATTTAAAGGGGATAGGCTCTTTGCGGTTTTGATCCTTCTGGCCAGAGAGTCCAAGGAGGACTCAAGGGTAGTGCGGGCTGTCCAAGATTTTAGAGTAGAGCTCTTGATGTGTATTCTCAAAGATTTTCGAGTAGTGCTCTTGAATATTTACTCCCTCCAAATCTTGTAAAGGACCTCTTTTTCTATTGCATTCCATAGCGCAGGATCAGCCAATCGCCTCCCCAAGAAGAGCTTGTTTCCAATTGAAGAGATTGTAGAGTAGTGCTCTTGAATAGTTACTCTCTCCAAATCTTTGAGAGGACCTCCTTTTTTTCAATGCATTCCATAGGGTATAGAAGCAGCCAATCGCCTCCCCAGGAAGGGTTTGTTTCCAATTGCTTTTCAAGGAGAGTGTGTTTCCAATTGATTGTCTGAATATACTTAAGATTGTTTCAAGGAGAGTTTGTTTCCAATTGATTTTCAAGGAGAGTATGTTTCCAATATACTTAAGATTCTCTTTGACTTTTCTCAATACAATGTCACTTTTTTAGCACGGAAAGAACGTGTGTAAGGTTTTCTCACTCGGATGGCACATTTTACAACAAGGCGCGGTACCATAGTTTTTGGCGTCCTTTACATTGGTCGAGAGTAATCAAATTATGTCAGCAAAATACACACAGCGCATTGATGCTTCCGTGACACTATCCAATGTTTTACAAAAGTTTCGGAAATTTTCTTAGGTTTGGAGCTATGACCCATGCGTAGGTTGTATGCATTTTTCTGTTTTAAGAGTGTCAATTATCGCTTCTTATTTAAATCTGAAAAAAAATAAATATGACCGTTATTTAGATCTCTGAATGCATCATAATTATTCGCCTCTTATTTAAAATTTGAAAAATTCAAATACGACCGTTATTTATATGTACAAAATGATTGGGGCTTTCCTCGTCCCTTGTCAAATAAGTGCTGTATATATTCACGTGGATTTCAGGAAACTTTTTTTTTATAAATAAAAGTAAGTTCAGCCTTGGCCTACTCTTCCGGACTTTAATTAAAAGAAAGGAAGAAGAACTTATAAGTGAATGAGACTAGTGTCTTTGTTTGACACCCCCCGCCCCCCAATCTCACACAGCAGTGATAGAACTTGCAGATCTAGAGAGTGTTACAAAGGAGGTTAATAACCCTCTCGTGCCCCTCATGTGGGACCCACTTGGGTTTAAGAAGTTGTTGTTCTCGATGAAAAACACTTTATGATGCCTGAAGGGTGGTGACCTCTTGCAGTTGGAGATTCTTTTGCTGAGGAAGAATAGAGACTTCTCGATTGACCACCTAAAAGAGTACCACTGAGAACATTTAAACCACCTTGAGGAAGAGCAGAGGAGGAACAAAGACTTCTCGATCCACCACTTAAGAGATTTCATGAAACATAAAATAGTACTCATGAAAACATTTAAACCACCTCTATACGGTTCTCAAGATTCACATCATACTATTCTATGAGACATGAGAGTCTATTTTCTCTGCTTTAAGTATGAAATCCTTACAGTACAACCATTGAAAGTTTTAAGCTCCTTCAATGTTCCATCAAATATCTTACTACAAAGAGACCACAAATGTTCCTGTTTGATGTGGATGGTATTATCCAGACTTTGGATCCTACCATGTGGATGTTGGCTCATCGCTTCAAATCATAGGCATCGAATATAATGAATATTAAACAAATAGACTATTTGTTTATATATATTTGTCTGAAAATCGTTCTTTCAGCTCTACTATGACGTCTCTGTAATATCATATTTTGTAATCATACGGTTTTCTTCTTCTTTGCAGTCCATGAAAACTCTCTGACTTTGCGGAGGATGAAAAATGTTGTTTGTTTTTCCGTTCTTATTGGAAAAGGTTACATCACTCACTAACGCATTCATGTCTTAATGGACAGTTAATGAGCATATTCAAAGATAACAGCTTTATGGTCAATTTGTCATGAGAAATCTGTTTTTTGTTTGGATTTTCCAATCACCACGTACTTTTTCCAATGAATTTGTCATGAGAAATCAATTTGTTTCGATTTTTCAATCAATTTGTTTTTTCCTGGGATTTCTAAAAGTAAAGAGGTTCCAGTATTATTCATCTCAAGAAACCTTTAGATTTAGTAGGTGTGCTTTTCCTGATATTCAGAAGTTGAACGCAACACACTGGAGACACTCCAAAGTTGTAACATAAATATTGTTCCACAACAAACAACCAATAGATAAAGAAACCGATTATATTGTCCTTTTGAACCAATCTGAGAAAAACATATTCTCAGTCTGAAGAATCTATATTTCTTGATAATTAAATAACGGAAAACTTGCGAAATGCTTCAAAATAGAAAGTAATTCCCTTTTACGTTAAAGCAAAGAAAGCATTGAACAATCATTAAAGAAAATTAAAAACTACAGTAAACGAACATGTTTATCCGTGGAACATAATATGGTGTGGTACAATATCCAAAATGAAGGTGCTTGAGAGCAGAAGAATGGTAAAGACTACTATCAAAAAGATATGCACGAGAAATATAGAAACTCATATTTTGAAAGATGAACAACAGACTATGAAGAGATGTATATGAAAGTCGCCATTATATTATCAGTGGGAGAGCTATGAACGGACCTCTGATATCCTTGATAATTATATTGATTTTTGTTGGCGGATTTCAAAAGAATCTTTTGTAATTACATCAAGAAGATTAGTGTATGCAAGCTGACTACACTATTTTGTTCCAAAATGGTCTCTTGCATGAGAACATTTATGAATTGAATATAGCCAAGAAAGATATGTAGCAAAACTCTTCCCATGATTTTACATTATTACTGATGAATTTATTCAGCATGTAAGATGATACAAACTTATTCGGTGATGAATATGAGAATACCTTGAGAGAGGAAATTTATGTTTGTGATGCTAAGTATGAAGAGTACTTTGATACTATGCGAGGCGAACCTTGCAGGATTGTAAGGATTGATATGGATATCAGAGATCAAAAGGGACTTGATTAATAAAATTTCTCTAAAAGTGTGCATAACTTTGACGCTCTACATGTCGATAATTCTGCGAGCCGAGCAAGATGGTTGCGTTTTGTGAGAATCTGGATGATAACATGAATGTTGATGATATAAACAATGGATTTCGATGACCTTGAACCTGAAATAGAAAATGGCTAAAATTGACAAGCTTTATGAAAACTTGAGATATTAAAAAGAAACTGAGACTTAAATAAGGAAGATACTAGATGGTTAGATATCCTTTCTTTAGTAATTAACTTAATATTTCCTCTTTGGATTCCATATCATTCGATAAAATGTTATATATATTCAAGGAAGATTGGGAATTGGTATTTTTATTCTCTCATTATATATGATATTTCTACTAATAATGAATGTGTTGACATGAATGGATAGATGGATGGTGACAATCAAAGATAAGTGTTTGGAACTGGATGGGTGATGGAGAATGCGATAAGAAGAATCATTATAAGTATCTTCTTTTATCCCTAATGAGAAATGGAGAATGTCAAAAAGGGAAAAATGAATATGATTATGTTTTAGTACATTCTATAAAGTTTGAGTGTTTTCTTTTATCATCTTCTTATCGTTTTTTTGAGTAATGTACCATACAGTTTGTAGGAATAATTCAAGTTTCTATCTTCGCATTGAGTGGAGTTATGTTCAAAAGAACTGCGGTTAACAAGATATTACAAGGATTTGGAATGTTTGGGTTGTGTTGAAATGGGCAGGCAACAATCTTTTTTGTGTAGCGTTTGTCAAATGAATAAAAATAAAGTTATATTTGACACTTATAAGAAGTAACTATGGAAAGATGGTTTTTACAAAGAAGCATCATTATAAAGATTAAAAGGCTTGTTGGTTTATAAATAAGCATACTCTCTTTGAAACAATTTAATGACTATATTTTATGGAAAGTATGGAAACATAACACTTATATGAAAATAATTGCCTTGTTGTGAAATGATGTTTCCCCATAGAACTATAATTGTCAAACTGCAAAGGGCAGCTTGCCCCTTCTTTGCGGTCTGAGGGATTGTAATAACGAGTCGTAACAAATGTGAAGTATGTCAAAATGAGAAATCATTGTTCAAGAAACAAGACAATTGTGCCTTGTGTTTCAAAACCCTTTATATCAGGGTACATATATTTAAAGCATCAATTGAAAACATGTAGTTTTTAGACATTTTTGTCATTTTTTTAAAGTTTTTGAGTTCCAAATGTTCCCAAAGTTTTTATCTATTTAACATTGGAATTTCTAGAATCTATATGAGAAATGTAAAAGTGGTTAAAAATTTCAATATAGAAGAAAGATAAAGATTGAATGTGTATTCGATGAACGATTTTAGATAGTGAATCGAAAATGCTATGCAACATGATTTTATTGTGCACTCTTCTTTGGACCATTTGTGAAAAAAAAAATGTGGTAGATTCTCAAATCAACCGATAACTTTCTTGATCTGTCATCCTTGGGCCTACATAAATATTACTTTCTAGTGGATGAATAAAGCTTTGAAGTTTATCTTCATTACATGCTTGGACCACATTCATGGATCTTTGTGTGCCAAAATCCCACTTGAATGGAATATGAATCGGCCAATGGCCTACCACATTATTCTTTATAATCTCTTTTTGATGGTTAAAACAATCATAGCACCAAAATACATCTTGATCCCCAACATATTTTCTTGCAAGCTCAATTTGCCTCTCCTTTTCAATAATTACTCTTGAATTTTGAGGTGTGCGCAAGCACGCAAACACCACAAGGAAGAAAGAGAAACTTGAGGCACAACACACAATGTTGAATGTATTACCAAGAGAATGTACAAAGGTAAGTGGCCCATTAGGGTTATAGGCATATATAGAAGCTGAGGGGAAAAAACCTCCTGAAGAGGGAAAAAAGTGACCCTGCAGTCCTAGTTTGTTCACACATCACTACCTATATATATATATATATAAACAAATCCCCCTTGGGAGGGATGCGGCGAAGAATAACTCAGATTTCATGTATAAGGAAGTGGAAAGCTATGTGGAATCAATATAAGAAAGAAATTAGGCCCAAAGCTCTGCCAAAAGCTTCAAACTTCTCCCTTGGCAGAGACTTTGCGAAAAGATCTACAATGTTCTCTTGAGTGGGCACATATGCAAAACTGATCTCTCCAGTAGGGAATCTCTCCCTCACATAATGATAGTGCACCTCAATGTGCTTAGTGCGAGCATGCAATAGAGGGTTCCTCACAATTTCTAATGCACTCTGAGTGTCAATGAAGATGTTGGTGAAGGAAGACTCAACAACACCCAAAGTAGCCATAAGTCATCTGAGCCATGCACACTCAACAGTTGTTGTGAAATAATCTTTTCTTTTTGCCTCTTAATTTGAGAGCTTTCCAAGAAATATATTGAACTCTGTTGTCTGCACATCCATGATGAGGTCATAGGTAGCTATGAATTATTGAGATCCCCTATCATTCCTTATTCCATTTAGAATCTGCTTCATAATGGCTTCATTTTCAATCAACTCCCCAATAAAAGCCGACTAATTTGCAATGTCCTTGATTTTGGTAAAAAAATCTATGATTGTTTGCTTAGGTGTCTTCTTCATTTGGTTGAACTCATTCCACAAATGATTTTCCTTGTCTTGGTGTGAGGAGAGTAGAATGTCTCACGTACATCCCAAGTTTCTTCTAATGTTTTATAAACTCTTATGTGTGGAAGCAAAAAATCATAGATAGACTCCAAGATATAAGATTTAGTTTGAGCATCTCTTGCACACCATAATATGAGCTTATCTATCTCTTCTGATGGTGGTTCTCCTTTGGATCTTCATGGATGCATGGCTTCATCACCCTTTACTACTCCATGGATGTTTCTTCTTTGTGGATAAGATTCGATATTCATTTGCTAATCATCATAGTTGTTCCTTTCAAACTTCTTGACTATGGAAGGAAATCCATCACCCATCTTGAAGAACTCTAATACCAATGGAAATGCTTGAGAGAAGAGGAATTGATAGAATGTGCAGCTTAGGGTGATAATTTTTTATTCACCATAGAACTAAAATATCAGCCTGTTATCACTTAGAGACTTTTCCTCATCTTATAGGCTTCTACTTAATGGAATAGGAAACCTTAAATCCTTTTGATCATCACAAAGAACAAGTTAACAAAAAATAGGATATCAACTTGAGAGGTGACTATGGAAAACCTTCTATTTATGGAGGAAAGTTCAACTTCAAACACTCAATGCTCTAAGCACCATTGCAATTGATATAAATCATATTAGAGATTTTTTTCGTGTAGTGTAAAGACTCTAATATGCTCAAGGATTATTACTATAAACAAGGCATTCTCTCTTTATGATCTTAGCATTAATAATGGGTCACCTCGACTATTGAGGAAAGAGTAGGAATAGATCCCAAGGGAAATAAATTACTCTAGCACGAAATACATAAATCCAATTCGTAAAAAAAATTGAACAATCCAATTAGACGACAATAAAGATCCAAAGAGTGCTTAGTCTTGAGGACTCGACTCTAAGCTATCAGAAAGAAACTCTACAATCTTGTTGACTTGAAGGAGACGACACAGAGAAGAAGTGTTGTAAGCAATATGTTCAAAATCTTGTTTGTATTTTTTCTATCATTTGTTACAAATACATGGAATGTTTTTATGCTTTTCTTGGATTCTTCTCATAGTGATACACCACTCTAATCACCAAAAATTCTTTCAAAATCCACCTAGGATTGAATTAGTTGTGACTTATGCCTTTTCCTATCATCATGGAAGTATAATAAAATTAAAACTTCTTTTGAAATTTTTGTTGGATACCAACCTTTTTGGGATCGTGGCTTTTAGGGATTTTACATTCATTGTTTGATAAAGGTAAAGAGTTCGAATCCAAAAATAATCATTGGTGCTCCTTCCACACATTTTCAAATCTTGTTGTTAGAACACAAAGATATGGCTTTTATGAATGTATAAGGGATTTGTAAAGTGTATGAGTGGATAAACGTGTGGACTAAGCACAATATATCACTTATTGTAGTCGATAATTGAATATTCAAAATATCTAAATAATAATACATACATAAGAAATTCTTTCAGGTATAAGAATAATAAAGAAATATTTCAAACGTTAGCCATATAATTTCTTAATTGAGGATGATTCTTAAATACACAGATGATCACTTTGAATTTGAACTTGTACAATCAATAACTTTCACTTAAGATCACTTCTTAAAAACATGCTCCATCGTGAACTTTCATTTTGTTTAATCCTCACATTTTTTTCAGTTCCCAAGTGATGTTCTGCACATCACCTCCATTGGGATATCCTTCCCAAAGGAGATATATAGACATCCTTTCTAGCTTCTGCATTTCTTTAGTGTAATGACTTTGATGATGCCAAACAATTTCAAGGGAGCACTAAATTGTGTGCTCTTACTAAAAATGAAAAATATTTTAGATATATAATTTTGATAATAAGATCATATATAAAGGGGAAATTATAGAGGAATATACAAATATTACAACAATTTCCACAAACCTAAGACTGATAGGTATAAATAAGCCATCTAGAGAAGATACAAAGGATCACACAACTCAAGACCATAAGTATGAGAAAAGATATTTGGATTACAAGAATTCCCTTGAGGATATGGACTAGGTACAAGAGAAAACTACATTCGAAATAAATGGAAAAAATATCCTCTGTGAGTTTACAAGAGGATGAGAGAGGATGTCTACAATACTAGCCTAGACAATACTAGAACAAGGCACAAAACTAAACTTTACTAGAACTTGGAAATTAATTACTTCGAGATCCACAATCTATGAGCACCCAAAACTAGCATCCACTAGATTGAGGACCGTGAAGCTTAATAACTCCTTCTTCTCAGCTCCATATGTGCAACTAAAAGTGATGTATTTTTATAGTCAAAGAGTGAGTTTGAATTTTGAATATGCCACCTAAAAGTGTTCCTAAGAAATTGTGACATACAACTCATAATGCTACAATATTAATTCAATCAATCTATTTTACTTTTATCTCAAGAGTTAAACTCTATGCTTCTACAAGAGGTGATCACATATGCTCTATGAGTGATCAAAACTTATGTGAGATAAACCTTTGATGTTTGGCAAGCATCATGGCTTGCCAAATGTATCAACGGCTCCGCCTCAAACCTAAGATGCTTGAGTCTTCACTACTTAGGTATATCTTGTAATCCAATCATGGATTTAAACCTATTGAGCTTGCTTCCATCCAATGATTATGTCATCATGTCTACACATTAAATATTTGTAGATACATAGGACAATTGTATCTCCTTGTGGGCAATCTTTTCCCTAAGAAAATGATAACGGACTTCTATATGCTTAGTCCTAGTGAACCCTAAAGGCTTAAGCTATTACCAGGCGCGTTTTCTTTAGCATTTAGGTTTGGTACGATAAATTTGTGTATAGGGTCTTAATCCACATTGCTTCTTGTGTTGCATTTTCCAACCCTCTATATTCCGCTTCAGTTGAGAAAAGATCTTTAGTAGGTTGCTTCATTGATGACCAACAAATAAGCTTTCTACCTACAAATGATAGATATCTATATGTACTTCTCCTATCATCCTTTGAACCTACCCATTCTAGATCAGTGAATAGCTTCACATTTAAATCGGATGTATAAGGATAATATAGACCTTTATTAAGTGTTCCCTTCAGATACTTCAATATCCTTTTGGGTGCATCCATGTAAGGTTTCCTAGGAGTGTGCATAAATTCACTAAGCACACTTACTCCATAGCAAATATCTACTCTAGTTAGGGTAGCATAGTTCAAGCTTCCAACTCGACTTTGGTAGCTTGTAATGTCTTCAATTAGTTCTCAGTCATGAGCACTCAACTTGTGATTGACCTCCATGGGAGTACTTGCAACCTTAGTGTCTTGCAATTGGAACTTTTCAAGCATGTCCTTGATGTACTTCCTTTGTGTAAGGAACATTTCTTGATCTGTGTAGACCACTTTGAATCCAAAAAAATAAGTGATCAATCCAAGATCACTTATCTTTCTTGCATTTGGGATTTAATCTTCTTGATTCCATTAGCATCATCACCTTTAAGAATGATGTCATCTACATATACACACAAGTATATAACTTCAGATTTACTTTTCTTAATGAGAACTGAAGAATCATCCTTGCTTAGTTTGAATCCTTTTTCCTACAAGAATGTAGAAAGTCTATGGTTCCAAGCTCTAGGAGCTTGATTTAGTCCATAGACAGCTTTCTTGAGTTTGCATACATACTCAGTATGTGGCTTATCTACAAATCCAGGAGGTTGTGCCATATAGATTTCTTCTAAAATCCAACCATTTAAGAATGCATTTTTGAGGTCCAACCGATAGATATTCAAATTCCTTGAAGTAGCTATGCTCATGAGAACTCTGATTATTGACATCTTTGCCATAGGAGAGAAAGTCTCCTCATAATCTATGCATTTGGTTTGAGCAAACTCTTTAGCCACAAGTCTCACTTTGTACCTATTTATTGAACCATCAAAATTCTTTTTTACCTTATAGATCCACCTAGATCCAATGATTTTCAAGGATGGCTTTTTGGGAACTAGGTCCCATGTCTGATTCTCTTGGATGGCTTCTATCTCTTCCTCCATTGCTTGATTTTTTGTTGGCTTCTTCAAGTGTTGATGGCACTTGTGAGTTGATATCCTAAGAAATATAGATTAAATGCTTAATGACCAAAGATGTGTCAAATCCATACCTTTCTAGCTTCTTCTTTTCCCTAATTGATCTCCTTATTGTTTGTTGAGAAGATTCTGCACTATATCTCAACTTGTGCATCTTCTCTTTGCCTTTATTGTTCCATGTCTTGATGTTCCTCTTTGGTGTCTTCTTCTCATCATCATCATCACTTGTATCTCCATGTAGTTGATCATTTACCTTTTGTAGTGATGGAAAGTCCTCCTCTTAGTCATAAGATAGCTTGAATTTTGTGCAATAATCTGCAAACCAAGAGTTATTCTCATCAAAGAAAACATCTTTGCTAACAATAAAGCCTTCAATACTTGGATTATACAACATATACCCTTTTTTATTTAGATCACATCCATGGATACACATTTCCTACCTTAGGATCCAATTTACCTCTGATTTTTGATGGAACATGTGCCTAGGCTATCCATCCAAATATCCTGCAATGATCAAGGCTAGGTATTCTTCCCTTCCAAGCTTCATAGGGTGCACTACAACATATCAGGCATATACCGAGGCTTCTACCGAGGAAAATGAACGGGCTGGATTTTGCCCCAACGTCGGTGTAAGGGTCGGTGTAGGCGTCGGAACCAAAGTGTCGGTATAAGCGTGAGTATAAGCATCGGTATAAGCGTCAGTATAAGCGTCTGTATATGCGTCGGCATAAGCGACGATATAAGCGATGGTATAAGCGACGATATAAGCAATGGTATGCCCCTGGGAAAAATAGTCGGTATAAGCATCGGTATGTGCCTGGGGATACCGATGCTTATACCGTCGCCTATACCTACGACCATATCTGCAAAATTTTTTTGGGCAGAGTGTGTTGTCTCTTGCTACAACAACATTCCCATGTTGTTGTGTAGCAAAAGACAATCCACTCTTCCCAAGAAAAACCCAACTACATTTGACATGTATGACAAGCAACAAAAAAATGATTTGATAAAGTAAAACATACTGTCAAATACAAAAGACGTGAGCAAAATGAATCATGAATCGTGTACAAAGAAATGGGACACATAGACATGATATTTATAAACAACAACTAGAACACATGTATATGTGTGTTTGCCTATGTATATACATGTGTATGTGTACATGTATTATGTGTGTATATTTCTATATGTGTAAATATTTATCTGCATGTGTAAAAACCATAAAACCCTAATCCTAAAGACCTAAACCTAAAACAGGTGTATGTGTGTATGCTTGTATATATATATGTGTAGGTGAATATATATATGTGTATGTGTGTGTATGCATATGTGTATCTATGTAAAAATCCTAAAACCCTAATTCTAAAAACCTAGACCTAAAACATGTATATGTGTGTATGTGTGTATGCATGTGTATATATATGTGTATGTGTATATGTATTATGTGTTTATATGTGTATATGTGTGCATGCATGTGTGTATATATGTAAAATCCAAAAACCCTAATCCTAAAACATGCATATGTGTGTATGTATATGTCACATATGTGTATGTGTGTATGCATGTGTGTGTGTATGTGTGTATGCACGTGTATATATATGTGTGTGTGTGTGTGTGTGTCTATGAATGTATGTGTGTGTGTATGTGTGTATGTGTGTATGCACGTGTATATATATGTGTATGTGCATATGTATTATGTGTTCATATGTGTATATGTGTGTATGCATGTGTGTATATATGTAAAAGCCAAAAACCATAACCCTAACCCTAAAACATGCATATGTGTGTATGTATATGTCACGTCTGTGTATGTATGCATGTGTGTGCGTGTGACTCTCTCTCTATGTGTATGTGTGTATGTATGTATGTATGTATGTATGTATGTGTGTCTGTATGTATGTATGCATGTGTGTGTATATATGTGTATGTGTATGTGTATGTGTATGTGTATGTGTATGTGTATGTGTATGTGTATGTGTATGTGTATGTCTATGTGTATGTGTGTATGCATGTGTATATGTGTGCATGTGTGTATGTATTATGTGTGTATATGTGTAAAAGTAAAAAACCCTAATCCTAAAACCCTAACCCTAAAGCATGTATATGTGTGTTTGTGTCGATGTATATGTGATGTGTGTGTATGTGTATGTGCATGTATGCATGTGTGTGTACACGTGTGTGCATGTATATGTGTGTGTATGTATGCATATGCATATGCATATGCATATGCATATGCATATGTGTATGTAATATGTATGCATCTCTGTGTATGTATCTCTATGTCTCTCTCTTTGCATATGCATATGTGTATGTAATATGTATGCATCTGTGTGTATGTATCTCTATGTCTCTCTCTTTCTCTCTATCTATATCTCTCTCTTTATCTCTCTCTCTCTCTTTCATCTCTCTCTCCCTCTTTCTCTCTCTCTCTCTCTCTCTCTCTCTCTCTCTTACTCTCTCTCTCTCTATCTATCTCTATTTATAATAAATAACAAAACAATCACTTACATCGATGTAATTCTTTTGAACGCTCTCATCAAAGCCCAATTGACATTGTCTCTTGTCAAATTCCAAAGAATCAATGCCAAAAATCTCTTGCAACACAAAAGAAAAGAGAAATTCAAAAGCCCTAATCCTAAAACCCTAACCCTAGAAGATGTATATGTGTGTATATGTGTATGTATATGTGATGTGTGTGTATGTGTATTTGCATGTATGCATGTGTGTGTATAGATATGTGAGTGAGTACACATATGTGAGTGTGTATTAATATGTGTGTGTGTATGTAATATGCATGTGTGTATGTATGTATGTGTGTGTGTACATGCATATGTGTGTATGTATGTATGCATATGCATGTGTGTATGCACATATGTGTGTGTATACATATGTGAGTGTGTATGTAATATGCATGTGTGTATGTAATATGCATGTGTGTATGTATGTATGTGTGTGTGTACATGCATATGTGTGTGTATGTATGTATGCATATACATGTGTATGGACATATGTGTGTGTATACATATGTGTGTGTGTATGTAATATGCATGTGTGTATGCATGTATGTATGTGTGTGTATATGCAAATATGTGCATATGTATCTCTCTCTCTCTATCTCACTCTATATTAATCGAAAACAAAACAAATCACTTACATCAATGTAATTGTTTGGAGTGTTGTCGCCAAAGTCCACTTAATGTTTTCCTTCCTCGAAATTCCAAAGAACTAATGCCAAAAATCTCCTGCAAAACAAAAGAAAAGAGAAATTCATAAACCCTAACCCTAAAACCCTAACCCTAAAACATGTATATGTGTGTATGTGTGTATGTATATGTGATGTGTGTGTATGTGTATGTGCATGTATGCATGTGTGTGTATACATATGTGAGTGTGTATATATATGTGTGTGTGTATGTAATATGCATGTGTGTATGTATGTATGTGTCTGTGTACATGCATATGTGTGTGTATGTATGTATGCATATGCATGTGTGTATGCACATATGTGTGTGTATACATATGTGAGTGTGTATTTAATATGCATGTGCGTATGTATGTATGTGTGTGTGTACATGCAAATATGTGTGTATGTATGTATGCGTATGCATGTGTGTATGTATACATGTGTGTGTACACGTGTGTATGTATGTGTGTGTATACATGTATGTATGTATGTGAGTATGAGAATGAATATGTGTGTGTATGTATATGCATGTGTGTATCTAATATGCATGCGTGTATGTAATATGCATGTTTGTATGTAATATGCATGTATGTATGTATATGTGTGTATGCATGTGAGTATGTAATATGTATATGCATGTGTGTATGTAATATGTATGTGAGTGTATATGTAATATGCATGTGTGTATGTAATATGTATGTGAGTATGTGTATGCATATGTGTGTGTATGTATGTATGCATCTCTCTCTCTATCTCATTCTCTTTCTATTTCATCTCTCTCTCTCTTTCACTCTCTCTCTATCTTTCTCTTTCATCTCTCTCTCTTTCTTTCTCTCTCTCTCTCTCTTTATGTTTCTCTAGATCTCTTTCTTTCTTTCATCTCTCTCTATCTCACTCTATATCAATCGAAAACAAAACAATCACTTACATTGATGTAATTGTTTGGAGCGTTGTCATCAAGGTCCACTTAATGTTGCCCTTCGTCGAATTCCAAAGATTTGATGCCAAAAAGCTCCTGCAAAACAAAAGAGAAGAGAAATTAGAAAAGGGAAAACACAAAGAAAGAGAAAGGGTGCTACAGTATGCGCAATTCTTACCAAAATTTCAGATCTAGAGAAATAGAGATGTAGAGAAAGAGAGAGAGAGAGAGAGAAAGAGAGAGAAAGAGAGAGATGTGTGTACACAGTAGGTTCGGAATGTAGTTCGCGTGCGCAAACTCGACAGTAGAAAAATTTGGTTCAAAATGCAAGCAGATGTCGAATTTTTGTTCTCTGGCTCGGTTAAAAGTTGCCTTGGTATAAGCGTCGGTATGAGCATCGGTATAAGCGCCGGTATAAGCGTCAGTATAAGCGTCAGTAACTTACAATAAAGTACCGACGCCTATACCGGTGCTCATACTGATGCCGTGCATACCGATGATTAAATGACTGTCGGTATTGCATCCGTGGTTTTTCAAGCATTTTCAATGGTCATACCGACGCCGAGGGGTGACCGTCGGTATGGGCAACATCGGTATGCCCCTCATATGTTGTAGTGGTGTCATCCCATCTGATGTGTTTGATGGGAGTTTGTTAATGAGATAAGGGGTTGTAGGCACAACCTCTTTCCATAGAAAATTGGGTAATTTCTTCTCATTAAGCATGGACCTTATAGCTTCAACTATGGTCCTATTTCTTCTCTTTGCCACTCCATTTTGCTATAGAGTGTACCTAATTGTGATCTCTCTCTTGATACCTCTATCTTGGAGATAGGCATCAAATTTATGGTAGAAGTATTCTCCCCCTCCATCTGACCTTAACCTCTTTAATGTTTTCCCTCTTTGATTTTCAACAAGAGCAAGATATTTCTTGAAACAATTGAATGCTTCATCTTCATGAGATATAGGATGGTGCATCTGCTACAATCATCAGTAAAAGATAAATAGTACATGGATCCTGAAATTGATGGTTCTTTGTTAGCTCCCCAAACATCTATGTGGACTAGCTCTAATAGGTCACGATGGATGTGACCTTTCTTCATAAAGGGTTGTCTATGTGACTTCCCAAATTGACAACCACTACATTTGTATATCATATGTTTCTTGGAAGTATTAGGTAGGCCAAGCACAGTTTGATCCTTGCATATTTGCTTCAAACATCTTTCAACAATGTGAGCTAATATTTTGTGCCACGTTTCTAATTCTAATAGGGTTTGTCCTCCATACTCGAATAGAGCTACATTTCTAGTATCTTGCAATTCAAATGTAAAGAGTCTATGTGTCTTTTCTCCCTTTGCAATTCTCTTGAATCCTTGTTGAGGGTCTTCCACAAATGCTCCATTCCTTGTGAACCTTACCTGCAACCCTTTCTCTACAATGTTTCCAACACATGAAGTTCTTGGTTATGGTAGGTATGTATGATACCTTACTGAGTAGATTCATATTTCCATCTAGAGTCCTTAGATTTCCAATATTTTCAACTGAGTGCCTTGTGACATCTCTTGTTTGAACCTCATGTCTATTCTTTGGATCCTCCAACTTTGATATTAGAGTCACATTCCTTGCTACATTACTAGAATAGATCCTCATCTATTTTATCTTGCTTCATCACCATGCTCATCAATAGGAGTGAGTCCTCTTGTGTCTCCTCTTTAGATTTATTTTTTTACTCCCTTCTTCCTCTATATACTAATTGGATATTGGTATATTTGTAGTTGTTGTAGCCATTGAAGTTGTTTTGTCTTCCTCTTCCATAGCTTCCTCTATTGAGGCTCATTCCTCTCTCATTTCTAGTAGTACTAGAAATAGAGGGGGTGTAGGGATGCCCCTGAATTGGAAAAAAATGGGAACCATCACTTATGCAATGGTAGCGTCCCATAAGCGGCAGACCCGTTTTCTTTTAAGAGCTGTCATTGCATAAGCGATGTTAACGTCGCTTATGTGATGCTAAAACTATGCGTTGCAAATAGCGTCGCTATTTAGCGATGTTGATTGCAACATTGGGAAACTCGCTGTGAGGCTTTAGCATCGCATAAATGACGTCTTGTGTTCCAAATCGTAGCATAAGAGATGCTCTAGAATGTTAAAAAAAATCTCGATTTGTCCCGGCAGAAATTGGGCACATAGAGAGAGAGAGAGAGAGAGCGAGAGAGCGAGAGCGAGCGAGAGAGAGAGAGATCGACACACTCCTTAAGCTAGGTATGCACACACACATACACACATACATATGCATACACACACACGTATACACACATAAAGACACACACATACACATAGACACACACACATACACACACACATATACACATTACGTTACATACACACATACACATGCATACACACACACATATATACACACATAGACACATGCATACACACATAGAAACACACACACATACACATACACACACATATACACACACACACTCACATAGACACATACACACTTACGATACACACACACACACATGGAGTCACATTTATGTTGAAGAATCACTCACAAATTTGACATACAGATAGACATAAAGATGAAGAAAGACAAAGAGAAGCAGAAACAAAGCATTCAGAAAACCAAGCCTTAGTCAAGGGACAAATTCACGACTGTAATATAGTTCATACAAACTTCCAGAAATACGAGTTTTGAATCTCGGAACAAAATGCATATATATGAGGTAGAAGATCATAATATGTGAGCGAAGAAGAGAGTAGAGAGAGCACATAGAACCGGAATAGAATAGCGCATATAGAAACTAAGGATAATGATATAGAAGACGCCAGAGATTGCGTATGTAGAGATGAATAATAGAACTTGAACTGTCAGGTATTCATCTGAGAAAGATGGTAAGGAATAACTACTCAGAGTAGGAGAGTTTCCCATAGCTATGAGCAAAGTGAGGCCAAGCTAATTTTTGTACACATCTTCTCTAATAGAAAACACATGTTCATGTGGAAGTTTGAGCGCATTCTTCGTATATGAAGAAATCTAAGTGATTTCATGTTACTGTGAAAGTTAGTTAACAGTTACAATTTTCTCAGTAAATGTTTTTTGGTACTTCTACAAGTTAAATCTCGCAACATAGTGTAAAGTGTTTCATGAGAGATAGCTCATCTTGAAGCCAGTAGTCTCAACTTTAAGTTGATCAAAAAACTTCTATGAAACTGGATAAGTATGCACAGTATAGTGTCTGGAAGTAAAGACATCCTGAACTGGTGAAGTTTTTTCTTAAACTTCAGATAGTGTTCATTCACTGAAGGAAGCTCAGATATAACTTCCTTACTTCATCTACAGTCATTTGAAGTAACTACAAACCGAATTGCAGTCGGTAACATTCTGATGAGATCCCGGTGACAATCCGGTAGAGTTCAGGTGAGATTCCGGTGAGTTCAAAACACAGTTTTAATATATTTGAGTGAGAGAAAGTTTATCTAACAATAAGCAAATAAAGGATTGTAAAGGTTAAAGTAAACCAAATCAGAGTTGAAGCCGGAAAGAAAAGCAAAGTTTCTGTAAAGTGAAATTTTGAGTTTCACTAAACACAGTTTTGAAGTTTTCACTTTTAGAAAACTTGCTAAGTTATTGATGATCATAGAGGTGTTCTAATATCACTCTAGCTTAGTTCTTGTTGTGACGTGGAAAAATTCCGTAGCTTAGTTTGTCAAGATTTTATGGCGTCGACATCAACAAGTGGTATTAGAGCAAAAAGATTCTGAAGAGCAGAAAGATTCTCAAGAGTAAACGAAAGTGAAGATACAAGAGAATTCGAAGAACTTTCACAAGAAGGTGAAAGCTGAGATGATAAAAAACAAACGGCATCAAGAAACATTCCGAAGTAATTCTCAAGGGTAAAGGTTTGTAAAAGGTAAAACGTTTTAACATTACACTCACCGAAAGTAACAAAAACAAGAAGATTATGGCAGATCATATCTCTATTGAAAAATTGGACAGAGATAATTATCCTGCATGCGTAATGCGCATGGAAGCCTTACTTATGAGTAAGGACTTAATGATATATGTGAGAGGAGAAGAAAAGAAGCCAACTTTCGAAGACGATAGTCAACTAAAGAAAGAAGAGTTAGAAGCCTTGAAGCTGTGGTAGAAGAAAGATGCAATGACAAGAGCTTATATCTACAATACCATTACAAATCATCTACTACCGCACATTAGAGGTCTAGAGAAAGCAGAAGATATATGGAGTGCATTGGAAGATCATTTCCAAAACACTACTAAAGCTAGGAAGGCTAGCTTATGGTCAGAGTTTACAACGTTCAAGAAAAAGCAAAGTCAAAGCATTAGTGATTATGTCACTAAGATGAAAGACTTGGCGGATAGTCTTGGATCTATTGATGAAGATATTGAAAATCACAGGTTGATAGCACAAGTGCTTGTAGGACTGAGAGGAGATGAAAGTTGGAAACCTTTCGTACTTTTAAGTCATTTTGTACTAGATTTAAATCAATTGCTTGGACTAATGTTAACGTTTGAGCAAGATTTGAAGACAGATGGAGATAAAGGACATAGTTCGGCTATGTATGCAAAGAATAAGAAGAAAGGTGATAAAGGTAAAGAAAAAGATGAAGAAGAGATGTCTACTCAAGCAAATTTTGCAAGAGGAAGAGGTAACGTAAGAAGTAAAAGTAGAGGTAAAGGAAGAGGTAATCAGACTAACAACAAGAAGACTTGTTGGATATGTGGATTAAGCAATCATTTGGCTCATGATTGTTGGCATAGTTCTCAAGGATCAAGTCATAATCAGAACAATAACAGTAGAGGCAGAAGCGGAAAATATCAAAGAGGAAGACAAAGCCAAAGAGGCAGATATGGTAGAGGTGGAGTAAGAAGTTGGAGACAGAATCAATCTCACAACACTACCTACTACAACTATGCCAATGATACGTAGAATGACAGTCATACAACGTTGATGATGAACTCGATAAGTATGTCAGAAAATGAAGACCTCAAGGTATTTTATATTGACTCTGATTGTTTAAATCATTTATCACGAAATATAGAATTGTTATCAGAAGTGGAAGGAGGAATTTCAAATCATACAATACAAACAGGTGATAACACAAAACATAATGTAAGGTCAATTGAAAAAGTAAAGTGTAAGAATGGAGCTGACCTACTAACAAATGTTTTGTATGTGCCAACAATCCTGAAGAATCTGATTAGTGTGGGACAGATAGTAGAAAAAGGTTTTCAAGTCAGGTTTACAAATGAAGGAGTATTTGTTGAAGATCCAGAGAATGGATACAATCAAATTGTCCATGGTAAAAAGGAAGGTAGACTTTTTACTCTTAAAGTACAAGGGAATGTTGGTCAAGTCTTGATCACACATGGTGATGAGGTATTTACAAAGTTAGACCTATGGCATAAGAGGTTAGGACATTTTAATGAAATAGGAATCAAAACTATGGTAGAGAAACAATCCGTGAGAGGATTACCAAATATGAAGAATCAACATATGATTCACAAGTGCGAAGCCTATTAGTTGGAAAAAGCCCACAGGTTACCATTTCAGAAGAAAGGGTACAAACATGATGATGTGTTAGAACTCATACATATAGATGTATGGGGACCAACAAAAGAAGGATCTATCAGCGGCTCAAGGTATTATGTTCTTTTTATTGATGATGCAACAAGATGGATAACTCTTTATATTTTGAAAGAGAAGTTAGAAGTATTTGAAGCTTTCAGGCATTTTCATGCATATGCTAAAAGACTTACAGGACAGAAACTCAAAAGACTAAGGTCTGATGGAGGAGGAGAATATTTTTCTCGAGAGTTCAATGATTATCTGTGGAATGCAGGTATCAAAAAATAAATAACTTGTAGGTATACACAGCAACAAAATGCAGTAGCAGAAAGAAGAAATCAAAATCTAGTTGAGTTTGCCAGGGCAATGTTAAAGGAGAAGAATTGTCCAAATTATCTTTGGGCTGAGGCTGTAAATACAGCTACATATCTGGTAAATAGATTACCATGTATAACTTTAAATGGGATGACCCCTTATGAAGCTTGGTGGGGCAAGAAACCAACACTTGATCATTGTAAAGTGTTTGGATCAGTTGCTTACGCTTATGTACCATCACAACTGAGACATAAGCTTGAACCAAAAGCTGAAAAATACGTGTTCATCGGATATGATGAAAAACAGATGGGTTATAGGTTATGGAGTCCTCTAACCAAATAGTTTATTGTTTCCAGAGATGTAACATTTGATGAAGGAAAGAGTTGGTATACAGATAAATAATATAATGAAGAAACAATTAAAGAAGAGTTAAGAAGGAAAGAAAAAGGAAAATCACATATGCAGTTGAATGGAGATGAAGATCATATGCAGGCAAGTACATCCAGGATTGGATAAGGTATGAGAAACAAAGATGGACGAAGATTTGATGAAGATGTGTATTCAAATACACATGAAGAATATGAGCTAAGAAGGTCAAACACAGTAAGGAAACAACCAACAAGGTATTCGTATGTCACTTCTTATTTGACTCAGAAGAACTATGCTTACTTAGTAAAGGAAGATGAAGAACCTCAGAATTACAGTGAAGGAAAAGGTAAGGAACAATGGGAAGAAGCAATGAAGGAAGAGTTTAATGCCCTTGAGGAGAACAAGATTTGGGATCTTGTTCGAAAACCAAATGGTAAGAAAGTGATTGGAAATAAATGGGTCTACAAAGTTCAGAAACTTGCAGATGGAAGGATAGCCAGATACAAAGCTAGACTGGTGGTCAAAGGCTATGCTCAGATGCATGGAATAGATTATGATGAGACATTTAGTCTGGTGGAAAAGATTTCAACCATAATGACATTGATTGCTATAGCAGCATCAAAAGGATGGAAGCTAAGTCAGCTGGATATAAAGAATGCATTTTTATATGGATATATATCAGATGAAGTTTACATGGAACAACCTGAAGGGTTTGTAAGTTCCAGTTACCCAGATCATGTTTGCAGATTAAGAAGAGCTCTCTATGGATTGAAGCAAGCTCCAAGAGCTTGGAATTACAGACTTGTGACGTATCTCAATGACCTTGGATACCAAAGCTCAAAGGCTGATGCAAGTCTACTCATTAAGAGAACAGATGAAGGTATGATCTACATTTGTATTTATGTAGATGACATAATAATCACAGGAACCTCAGATGAAGGAATCAAGGAGGTAAAAAGATTGCTTGAAAAAGAGGTCAAGATCAGTGATCTAGGAAAGTTATCATACTTTCGTGGAATGGAAGTTACATATACAGATCATGGTGTATATGTTTCGCAAGAAAGGTATCTCCTAAACTTGTTGAAGAAGTTTAACATGGAGAATTGTAGAGAAGCTTCAACACCACTTGAAGTGAATCATAAACTCAGCAAATATGGTGGTGCAGAGTTCAAAGATATGAGGAAGTATCAATCATTAATGGGAAGCTTAGTTTATGCTACACTTACAAGACCTCATCTCAGTTATGCAGTGGGAGTTCTCTCACAGTTCATGCATTGTCCGAAGGATCAACATTAGGTTGCATGACAAAGAGTTCTTAGATATATCAATAGAACTATAAAGGAAGGATTATATTATCCTTTTATGTCAGATATAAAGCCGAGAGCATACAGTGACTCAGATTGGGCAGGAAGTCAAGATGACAGAAGGTCAACAGATGGGTATATGATATACCTGGGAGATAAGCTTGTAAGCTGGTGTTCAAAGAAGCAGCATACAGTGCTTTATTGTCAACAGAAGCAGAATATAAAGGACTTGTGGAAGCAGCTAAAGAAGTAATATGGATGCAGACCTTGTTCAAAAGTATGGGTATTGATCAAGGTATAACTATCATACATGGAGATAATATGAGCTTGTTATATCTTGCAGCAAATCTAGTATTTCATGCAAGAACAAAACACATAGAGATTCAATATCATTTCCTGAGGGAAAAGGTAATGGAAAAAGAGATTGAAATAGTATACACATCTACAAAAGATCAGATAGTAGATATTATGACAAAGAGCTTCGACGGAGTAAAGACAAGCAGACTCAAAGAAATGGCAGGTATAAAAGAAAAGAAGAATATATGAAAGATCAGAAAATGCAAATTAGTGATTGAGGGGGAGATGTTGAAGAATCACTCATAAATTTGACATACAGACAGACATAAAGATGAAGAAAGACAAAGAGAAGCAGAAACAAAGCATTCAGAAAATCAAGCCTTAGTGAAGGGACAAATTCACGACTGTAATATAGTTCAAAGAAACTTCTAGAAATACGAGTTTTGAATCTCGGAACAAAATGTATATATATGAGGTAGAAGATCATAATATGTGAGCGAAGAAGAGAGCAGAGAGAGCGCACAGAAGCGGGATAGAATAGTGCATATAGAAACTGAGGATAGTGATATAGAAGACACCAAAGATTGCGTATGTAGAGATGAATAATAGAACCTGAACTGTCAGGTATTCATCTGAGAAAGATGGTAAGGAATAACTACTCAGAGTAGGAGAGTTTCCATAGCTATGAGCAAAGTGAGGCCAAGCTAATTTTTGTACACATCTTCTCTAATAGAAAACACATGTTCATGTGGAAGTTTGAGTGCATTCTTCGGATATGAAGAAATCTAAGTGATTTCATGTTACTGTGAAAGTCAGTTAACAATTACAGTTTTCTTAGTAAATGTTTTCCAGTACTTCTACAAGTTAAATCTCACAACATAGTGTAACGTTTTTCATGAGAGATAGCTCATCTTGAAGCCAATAGTCTCAACTATAAGTTGATCAGAAAACTTCTGTGAAACGAGACAAGTACGCACAGTATTGTGTCTGAAAGTAAAGACATCCAGAACTGGTGAAGTTTTTTCTTAAACTTCAGATAGTGTTCATTCACTAAAGGAAGCTCAGGTATAACTTCCTTACTTCATCTATAGTCATTTGAAGTAACTACAAACAGAATTGTAGTTGGTTCGGGTAATATTCCGGTAACATTTCGATAACATTCTAGTGAGATTCGGGTGACAGTCCGGTAGAGTTCAGGTGAGATTCTGGTGAGTTCAAAACATAGTTTTGATATATTTGAGTGAGAGAAATTTTATCTAACAGTAAGCAAACAAAGGATTGTAAAGGTTAAAGTAAACCAAATCAGAATTGAAGCCCGAAAGAAAAGCAAACTTTCTATAAAGTGAATTTTTGTATTTCACTAAACACAGTTGTGAAGTTTTCACTTTCAGAAAACTTGCTAAGCTACTGATGATTATAGAGGTGTTCTAATATCACTCTAGCTTAGTTCTTGTTGTGACATGGCAAAATTCCGTAGCTTAGTTTGTCAAGCTTTTATCGCGTCGACATCAACAATTTACACACACACATACACATGCATACAGATACACACACACACACACATATATATATATATATATATATATATATATATATATATATATATATATATATATATATATATATATATATATACATATATACACACATAGACACACACATACACACATAGACACACAAAGACATACACATATAGACACACACATACGTACACAAACAGACACACACATACATATGCAAACACACATACATATACACACATACACATACACACATACACATACACACATATATATGCATACACACACATGTAAAGAGACATACACACACACATACACATACAATTATACATATGCATACATACATGCTTACATGCATACACACACATACACACATACACATACACACACATATATGCATACACACACACATAGAGAGACATACACATACATGCATACATATGCATACATAATGTGTATGCATATGCATACATAATGTGTATGCATATGCATACATACATACTTACATCCATACACACACATACAAACGCATGCATACATATGCATACATAATTCACATGCATATGCATACATACATGCTTACATGCATACACTCACAAACACATGCATACACACATACACATACACACATACACACAAACACGTACACACACATACACACACATAGAGAGACATACACACACATACACATACATGCATACATATGCATATGCATACATACATACTTACATGCATACACACACATATGCATACATAATGCACATGCATATGCATAGATACATGCATACACATACACACACATAGACACATACACACACATAGACACAGACACATACACACACATATACACACAGATTTACACACATACACACATAGACACACACACATACATACACACACACACATACACACATAGACACATGCACACATAATGCATATGCATATGCATACATACATACTTAAATGCATACACACACATACACACACATATGCATACATGCATACATAATGCACATGCATATGCATACATACATGCATACACATACACACATAGACACATACACACACATAGACACATACACACACATAAACACATACACACACATAGACACATACACACTTACACACACACACATCCAGACACATTTACACACACACATACACATGCACACAGACACATATATATAGATACACATGTATATACACACATAGAGACACACATACACACAAAGACACACACACATACACATACACACACATATACACACACACATAGACACACACACTTACACACACACACATATTTACACACACACATACACATGCATACAGACACATATATATAGATACACACACATACACACACATACATGCATATGCATACATAATGCACATGCATATCCATACATACATGCTTACATGCATACACACACATACACACGCATACACACATACACATACACACATAGACACACACACACATACACACACACATACACACACATATATGCATACACACATACATCGAGAGACATTCACACACATACACATACATGCATACATATGCATACATAATGCATATACCTATGCATACATACATACTTACATGCATACACACACACATATGCATACATAATGCACATACATGTATACATGTGCATACATAATGCATATGCATAAGCATAGATACATACTTACATGCATACACAGACATACACACATATACACACACATACACACACACATATGCATACATAATACACATGCATATGCATAGATATCTGCTTACATGCATACACATACACACATAGACACATACACACACATAGATACATACACACACATGGACACATACACACATATACACATACACACACATATACACAGATTTATGCACACACATAGAGACACACACACATACACAGACACACTTACACATGTTTACACACAGACATACACACATAGACACACACACATTTACACATAGACACACACACACACACACATACAAACTTACACACACAGAGATACACATACACATATATGAACAAACACACACACACACATAGACACATACAGACTTGCACACATGCATACACACATCCACACACATTTACACACACACATACACATGTATATAGACATATATACACAGATACACACATATATACACACATAGACACACACATATACACAAACATACACACATAGACACATACACACTTACATAGATAGATAGACACCTCCACACACACTTACACACTTACACATACACACTTACACATACACATGCATAGACACATATATATAGATACACACGTATATACACACAGACACACACACACATATAGACACACACACATACACACACATGGACACATACACACATATACATGCATAGACAGACACATAGAGACATACACATAGAGACACATAAACACACACATAAACCTACATGCATACATATGCATACATAATGCATATGCATACATACATACTTACATGCATACACACACACTTGCATACATTTGCATCCATAATGCACATGCATATGCATACATACATGCATACACACTCACATATACACCTACATACACATATACACACATACATATGTACACATACATATATTGATTTCTAACCCATTTTGTGTTATATGTACAGGTATTATGGATCCTAGTAGAGAGAGAAAGGCGAAACGCACTCTCATAAAAAGTCTTATGAGAGCAAGAGTTCCGCCTCATACTCTAGGGATAAGCATGCATGAGTACTCAGAGATGCCTAATGATGAGCTGGATTATACGATCTAGATGCTTATCCAATGATTAGAGGAGGGCTCTTATGCAGCTCCACATGCACAAAGACAACTATCTCCTCATAGGTATGTTTTTTTTTTCATAAAATTTTTTAATGATATTATAACACATATTTTTATTTATTTTTATCTATCGATTTTCAGGACACCTATACCACCTCCAGATTATGATAGCAGAGCAGAGGTGCCCATGAGGACATGCATAGGCCCCTTAGGGCTAGAGTATGATATAGAGCCAGAGGGGAACATTGTGTACATAGGGAATGGCTTGGAGTTCAAGAGAAGAATGTGAGCATTATGGGACTCTTACTTGCACCTTGTCCAGTTACAGTGGAAGTAAGTATAAATTTTACATATAAACTGAAATAAATATCTTATGTTTTATTTACATGATTTTTTTTATTTTTGTAGTGAGCATGATGAGAGGGATAAAGAATACCTACTTAGTTCACTTGAGAGAGAGTTTGGGACACGATGGTCACATAAGTGGTGTCTAAAAGAGATACATACACTTATGGCTCATCGTCGCGATCATGCACGGTACACATTGCTTTTATTTATATATACATGGATATGAGTATCTATGTTTATGTATGTATGTATGTATATGCGTGAGAGAGAGAAAAAAGAGTGAGATTAGAGGTAAAAATACATGCATACACACATATACATCATACATGCACATTTACACACATATACACATACATGCACATTTATACATACACACACATACATGCACATTTTTACACACACATACACATGCATGCAGTTACACACATATAATGAATAGACATAGACATATACACATACTCACATACACATACATGATCATATGTACACACACAAAGACTCACATAATCATATTTACATGCATGTATACATATATACATACATACACACACACACACACACACACAACACATGCATACGCACATATAAATACACATACATACACACACATGCATATGCACATATAGATACACACATGCATACTGATATATATATATATATATATATATATATATATATATATATATATATATATATATATATATATATATATATATATATATATATATATATATATATATATATATATAAATAAACAAATAAATAAATCCTATTTCAGAAATCCTAATTCAAAAACACTAATTTTGATATGAGGGTTCTAGAACCCCTAATTTAGAAACTCTAATTCAGCCTTTTAGCGATATGATTGAAGCATTTGTACGCATTGCATCTATTTCTCCGACGTCCTACTAGAGAGATGTCTCTTCTCCCAACCTTATGCCTTTATATATAGCTACAACAATCAACGAGGATCATAATATATATAAAGATATATACACATCATTTAGATACACATACATAAATATAAAATGGAGTAGATACATTATGCATCACACATACATGCCTAAATGCACACATAAATATATATACATGCATACATATTTACATGTACACAATTACACATAGACACATATACATATATACATGTACACATCACATATACATGCCTACATGCACAAATGTATACTTATACATGCATACACAATTATAAACACTTGCATATATTACATGAATATATGAATATTTTACACAAATACATATGCATATATACACATATGCATACTAACACGTGTATACATATATCACACATATGCACACACATACATATACATGAAATACATAGATATGCATACTTACACATGTACACATAGAATACACATGAATACTCACACATATGCATACATACATGATAAAAATTTGCTCCTTGAAGATAAAGCTATATATAAAATAATTATGCATACCCTCAAGCTTCATGTTCTAACTTAAAAGAACATGATTTCATTTCTCTAGTAGGATTCATCGTTATTCAAGTTGAATAAAGAATCTATTATATGATATCCATTTAGAAGCTTCAAGTTATTGAACGATACATAGAGTAGATTTACTATCTAATCTGCTCATATGTTTTCATTATTGCCATCATTTTGGTAAGACATTACTATAGTCTCATCTTCATTATCCTTATTGATTTCATTTATTTCTTCTATTGTTAAATCTGTGTTCTCATGAGTCACATCATCTATTGATGGATTAATATCAATTTCTCGTAATTCCTCTTCCTCATCATTAGAATCAGCATGTAGAGTATTATTCTCTTCATCAAAAGGTTAGTATGATTATTACGTATAATGATTCTAATTTCTGTTTCTGATGATGTATCAATATCTGATGGTGAATCATCAAGAGGACTTTCTTTGATCTTTCTAACAATAAACTATTCAAACAATGACCTACCTCTAGGTTGAACATGAATGACTTGCCACCAAGGGTGAGCATCTGGGATTTTATAAAAAAATGCTTGTTCAATATGCCTAGGAAGAATATATGGTTCTTTAGTAGATCACATTACCTTGGAAGAGTAAAGTACCCAAAACCTAGATAATTCGTTTCTTAATGTGGAGTTTCTACCTTTATACTGGACTCAAAACTAGTCAACCTTCAAAACGACCTATCAACATATATAACAACAAAACCCATTTTTAGGTGCTTAAAAAATAACTAACTCTATCATAAAAATATAAACTTTCTTCTACCTGTTTGAGTGTACGTAACCAAGTTCACCATCTATAAGGTTCATGTCTTTTGAGCTAGCACGTGATAGTTGCTTGAAAGAAGCAACAATACTAGAATCCTCTGTTTTACGTAAAGAGTCAATGGATTTGATTCTAATATGCTGTCCAAAAGCCCACATATTAGTGAACGTTCGAGCATGCAAAAAGAAATTAAATTAGTAAATAGAAACTAATTAACATATATGAAAAAAACAAACTATTATTAAAATAAAATTACCTTTCATTCACAACCTATCATTAACTCTCTCTACTCATTTGAGATTTCTTCATGATTTGTGTTGGCATGTTGCAAACGACTATATAGCCAATCCATGAAAGAAGATATATTTGTAATCTCATTATTATCGAGATTACACCTATATCTTTTGTTTCTTCGCCTTTTACTTCGGAGATTTTGAAGTCATGTTCGTACTCACTAAGGAATGTTTGCATGCATTTACTATTATATGCTACAAAAGTAGAAACATCATTTTTTGTTGATATGTAAATAAAAATGGAACTACCTTACTTGATAATACCTCATCTGTTATTTTTTAAGAAGACTCGTCTCCCCATGCACGTGGAGCTTCTTCATGAACTCTTTGAAGGTACTCACTAATGTAATACATGTACTCTTCAAGCATCCAACCCCTTGCCATGGATCTTTCTGGTTTCTCTCTTTGTCGCACATAACCTTTTAATATTCCCATAAATCGCCTGACCCAAAACATCCATCGAGTGTTGACAATGCCTACAATCTCTATTTCATCTACAAGCTGGACTAATAAATGAAATTGAACATCAAAAAATGAAGTAGGAAGCTCTTTCTCCATCAAACATAGTAGCTCGTTGCATTCACATTTTCTTTGTGGGATTGCGTTTTTTGTCAATCTCTTTTGATGTAATCCACCTATACATATAAAAAAAATTATAAAGAAGTTGACTCAAAAATAAAAGATATCCAATATTCATACATATTAAATATAAAAGTATCATAATTACCTTATAGGTGATCCAAGATGATAGATCACATCTCGTACTCCTTTTGTTGTACATCCATAGATAACCAAAGGTAAAATATGTGTCAAAACGTTATGTAAGTCATGGGTCTTTAACCTAGATAAGAACTTATCATTTATAGTAAACATGTTTTGGAAAGATGCTCCATATCATGTAGGAGTCCTAATCAATTGAATCCTATTATTGATAGTTTGTATCTCTTTTGTTGTAAGTACCAAAGGAGCAGGTGCATAAGTCCTTTCTTGTCGATGTCTATGAAAAAGTGGCCATAACTTTGGTTTTAAGTTTTGATCTTTCAAATAATTCCTTGATGCTATGGTATCTTTTAGTCCAAGAAGATGCTGCCATAGTGAATAAGGAATATTCTTCAATATATGCATAGGATCAAATTAGATACCAATCCTCAATAAAATTTGCCATGCCATCATCTTCATCATTGTCGCTCAAATCTTGTACTTTAGCTTCTTTTGAATATAGATCTTTCAACCTTGCATATTCCATATGATCACTTTTGCATAGCCTGCTCATAGAAGCTTCTGGTAAATGAGGTCTTACTGGCAACTATGAATGGTGTGGAGGAATATCATCAACATCATACGTTGGAATCTACACACATGAATAAAATTCATTAGTATTCCATAAATGAATCAAAAGTAAACTTTAAACATAAAATTAAATATATATAAGTTATTAAATATGGATAGAAAATTCTCATTCGCTCTAGCTAAAAGGTATTCTTGGAGGTCTACGCCATCCATAATTCACTAATAGTTCATCACCAACATGTAATGTAGTAATAGCATTGACAAATATGTATCTTGATACATCCCTACTCATGTACGGTGATTCATGAATATTTTCATGCTCCTCAAATATGCAATTAGTTCTTGAAGTATTATGTAACCCTCGACTACTATTTATTAAACCTGTTATATTTCCATGTGTGTAAGGTCTTCCATCAATATATAATCTTTCATTTTCTACATGCGAAATCCATCTACAATAAGGGATGCTACATTCAAGCATATTCGATAAGTACTCATGCTTTGAACATAACGTGCAAGTGGATGCCAATCTCCCCATCCATATACAGGACCACAAAATGACATAAGAGTGACTTCATAGTTCAGAGGCACATACAAATTCTCTAAAATAAAGAAACCACGACCAACATTAGTAATAGTGGATGGAGCAATCATATTGCGCTTACCGGAAAAGTTGAAAACCTCTCCATCTAAAGGAAGTGGTCCTCTTTTCCATCCTCCATATCTTCTTCTATCATATGTTTGTACTAGAGAACGATCACGAGCTCAGAATGGATAATCTCCCGCCATTTCAGTCTCTAAACCAGGAGGTAGAGGATTTCTAGAGACCTATGCTTGTAATTGATGAACAACAAGTCCATGAGATGTACAAGGTATATTAACATTATGAGAAAAACTATCATCATCATCATCGAGCAAGTATTCTTGTATATCAACAATAATTTGATTTTGTATATGGTTTTTAAATAAAATTATGACATTAATTTATAGAAAAAATACATACCCAAGCATTATCAATTTGACCTTGTGATGATGCATGCTCAAAAGTACCATACTCTGCCTCATGTTCAATACATTCCAATCATCTATATGTATATATGTGCAATACATATGTATGTGTATGTGTATAAACATATACAAATGTATGTATATGCATGTGTATATGTATGAAACATGCATGTGCGTGTGGATGCATTTCCATTTGCATCCATGTGCATGCATGTGAATATGCATGCATGTGGATGTGCATATACATATAATTAAGTATATGTTAATGTGTGTATGTGTATATTTATATATGCAATAATGTATGCATGCAAGTCTTTTTATGTGTTTGTAGAAATTTTTGTGCATATGTGTGTGTATGTGTAAGCGTATGTGCACATGTATGTAGTTGTATATATGTGTGTGTATGTGCATGTGTATATGTGTATATGTGTGAAGGTGCATCTTCATCGTGGAAACTATATATGTGCATATCAATAAGTGTGAGTATGCTAACTGATGAAAATAACACAATTCAAATGATAAAGAATGAAAATTGTACTTACAATAGCTAGCCATATGTTTTGCTTGGTTAGCTTCTTAAATAACCTCCAATAAAGAGAGAGAGAGAGAGAGAGAAGAGAGAGAGCGAGAGAGAGAGAGAGAGAGAGAATTCAAAGAGAGGACATAGAAAGAGAGAAACAGAGACAGAGAGAGACAATAAGATAGAGACTAGGCAAAACAACAATTCTGCATATACTTGTTTCAACTCGTAAGCACAACGCAATTGCGAACATTGGAGAGCTCTTTGATCAGGTGCGTAAACATGCTGATCGAAGAGCCTCCAACGTTTTTATTTTTTTTTGTCAACATACTATCGTGTAAGCGATGGTAATGCATCGTAAAAAGCACTGGAATTGGCATCACATAAGCGATGTTGTAGCATTGCTTATGTGATGCAAAAAAGTGTCTCTTATGTGATGTTTTTTTAAACCATCGCTTTAGCGATGCTCTATGCAAGCATCGTACATTCCGTCATGCCACACATCAAAGAAAACATCCTTTGGTTTGTCATTTAATCGACGGTCCACGCTTGATGCTTGGTGTGATGCTTTTTGAAATTTTATAGCGATGAAATTATGTCGCCTTAACCGTCGCTATGTGCCCGTATTCCTTGTAGTGTAGGATTCCTAAAACAATTCTCAGTTGTATGGTTAGTCAAGCCACATATGGCACATGGAGAAGAGTTTTGGAATCTCAGCTTGCCTTATACCTTGGAGCCTCATCCTCAAATAGTTATATCAAAACAGATAACTTTTAGAGTTGAAAGGATCTAGAAACTTTCTATTTATGGACTAGCTTCCTCTCAAAGAAATACTTAATGCTCACTTAGTGATTACAATTGACCCAAGAGCTTTTATACATAGCTATATGAAGATTGTAACTCACTATTAGAAGTCATTCCGCTAATTTAGGATGCATATATGATGTGAAATGATATTAAGAAGTTGGGGTGTAATCTTGAATTTTTAAGAAGATGACAATGAGCAGAGATAGATTGTTGGTAGAGAATGTATCTCACAATATTCTGAACCCAATGATATGAAAATGTATATACTACAAGTAGAAAGATCATGCTACCTATTCCAAGTTGAATCACATCAAATAGAGTAGTATACACAGAGAAAGCGACTGATGAAAGTCACTAAAATGATTATTCTGCAACAAACAATAGTACATAGAGGATGACACACTAAATGAATCAAATGTATGTATTTATGAAAGTATGATACAAGGGAAATGATGTAGGATTACTCATACATATGTGGGCTTAGTGTAACCACAATCTTGAAGCTCAATAGCTTCTTCTTCTCTACTCCATATCTATGACTAAAAGTGATGTATTTTTATAGTCATAGAGTGAGTTTGAATTTTGAATCTACCACCTAAAAGTGTTCCTAACTTTTTTGTATTCATTGATTTGATTCTAAGCACTTAGGTATGTGTGACAGACAACTCGTAATGCTACAAGATTCCTTCAATCAATGGATTTTACTTTTATCTCAAGAGTTAAACTCCATGCTTTTACAAGAGGTTCACATATGCTCTATGAGTGATCAAAACTTATGTGAGATAAACCTTTGATGTTTGGCCAAGCATCATGTCTTGCCAAATGTACCAACAACTAAAATCCAAAAGGCACCACATTCAATTCAGTTATATTTTCAAGTATCGTGGTACTTTGGATGACGTGTATCACCAATCATGCATCGCTTGGAACTCTTAGCTTAGAATGTCTGTAATGCTGCAAATTTACAAGATTAATCTTTGAGGCGAGTAAATTATTGTGAACATCTCACATTTTTATTGAACACTCACACAGGGTAACATTAGACCCTCCAAGTATTGTGAGGCTCAAATGGAGAGAGTTTGGAAGGCTTTTTTTGGCTACAAGCACATAGGGGTGGCAAGGAGAGCATAAGAACTCACTTGCACAAACTTTCTCTAATTTGGACTTAAAAGAGTCTATGTATCCTAACTAGTTGAGCTTGGTATCATTATACCAAATTCTTCCTTGGCAAGTATCATGCACCACGAATACCTTACTCCTAGGCATATTGTGATACACAAGTATGGTGTATCACCTCATCGAGTATCCTACATCCTTCATACTTCTAAGTGTTTTGTACCATGTAACTATGGTGTGTATGATGTATCAACTTCATCCCAAATATCCGGTATCGCTTGATACTCATATCTTGTATCATTAGAACATCCATGTATCATATTATCCAACACAAATCTCGTGTATCATGAGGCTTGCAAGTATTGTGTATGAGGTAAATTAGGAACAATCCCTAATTTGTTCTAAGTTGAACATTTGAGGAATTCCATTACTCAACCAGTGCGCAAAGCCATCTCCAAGAATTAATAAAAGAACATAATTACAAAATCAAAAGATTAACATCAACAAAATTTTTCAAGGTTCGAGACTCTTAATGAACCTCAAATTGCGATGTATCGTAGGGAGTCAAAGAGGTGACATATCCTCAATAGGGAGTATAATGCTAAAGATTATTTCTTCCATCTACTCTAGCACCTCTGTTGACTCAAAGAAGAATCTATTATGGCCTCTTAAGATATGCATATCTTTATCGAGTTACTAGAGCTCATCTTTGTGTTTGAGGGAGAGTAGAGAACTTCCTTGTAGTACGTCTCTATAAACTTGCATGATGTTCCTATTCGCTCAAATAGGCTCAATAAGTCAGTAGCAAGACTTAGGAATTCTTGGATTCTTAAGTTTTTCCAAGACCAGATGTGAGATTTGAGGGAGGATTTTACATGAACAAGGAAGGGAAAAATGTATTTAGTCACTAAGCATCCTAGTAGAATCAATGAAGGAGCAAACATTGAGGAGCCTAGTAACCCCATCAGGATTGATAATAGAGAAGAAATATCTACTACAAGAGGAAGGCCAGTAGTATTTAACATTTGGAGAGGGATAAAATCCCTCAAGATGATGACTTCATGGACTTCCACTTGATAGCTCAAACTGAGAAAAGCTACTTCACCTATAAGGGGTATAATATCAACCTTACTACCATCTAGAGTGAATCAAACAGAGAACATATTAGTTGATGATCTAGAAAACTCTAGATTACAATACTTGGTCATGTGAGTATTCCCATCAAGGGATGAGGAAAGCGACTCCCTACATCTTAAAGGGTAGCAACCAAGTCAACAAAACCCTTTCATATATCAAGCTAGCCAATAGAGTGTCCTAAAAAGACCACATGTTCATTTTACAAAGCCAAATATTAGCACCATACCCAATACTCATTTGGGAAGTGACACAATGACCCAACCACCCTTTCCTTTAAAGCCCACCACAAGGTACAACACAAAGAGTGCATGTCATGGTGCAAGTTGCTTAGCGTCCTAAAGGATACACAAGGCTAAGACCTATTCACGTAGGCAAGCAGAAAAGAAATTGTTGGTGCAAATATCTAGGCCCTCACACTTGGCATAGCATGGAAAGCAATAAGTGGAAGCATTGATGAAGCATGATAACCTTAGCTTGTAATACTAGATCATTTACCACCTCTAAAAGGTTTTTAATCTTGTGAGAATCTTGTACGTACATATATCTCATGAGTTAGGAGAAACATGAGTTACAAATTTCATTTGATAGAGTCACTCCTAATTCGAAAGGAGAACTTTTAGGTGGAGCCTAGTTTGAAATTCAAATTCAAACTTGAGATGAAAAGCACTTATAAAAAGGCTTGTAAATCTCCCAACCTTACAGCCTTATCTTAGAGGTCTTCCACTCATCATCTGTAGGATTTGATTAGCTTACCCCATAGACTACTCATTCCACTATCATTCGGCATGATCATAATGCCAATGATCTTGTAAAATCATGTGCTATAATAGATATACATCATTGATCATCTCTGTATATTTCTTTGCTATGTCTACTCAGAACAGTGAACTTTGCATGACTATAGCGCAATGAATTCTCAACCATTTTGCATGTTCTATAGCTTGTTGGAAGCAACACAAAGTATATTTTATACGATTAAAGCTTTAAAGATTTTGGTTTAGTCAATTGGCAGAAATCGCCATCGAGTTGCTCACTAGTCATTCAATGCACAGTTCCTAAAACGTCGGGGGTAAACATTGGATTGCTAAATTGATTTCTTAGTGTATGATTTATCATTTTAGATGATTTCACTTGTAATCATGAGCTATTTAAGTAACTAACTTCACTCAAAAGCAATTGAATCAATTGCTATTGTGTTGTGAGCACTGAGAAAAAGATATAGTAGGTGTTTGGACCAAGTTTTGTGAAACAGGCTATTTACAAAGTTATCTATTTTGATTCAATTGTTTGAAGGATCAATTCCAAAGTACACAAGTAATTTCTTAGTTTCATTTGCAAGCTAAAAGGGCCATCAAAACCACTCTGAAGTTTGATAGGGCAGGTAGAAATAAACTTTTAGTAGTACCACCTCACCTGCTTGAGGTATCCATCCATCTCTTGCAACAGTGGTATCAGAGAAAGTTAAGGTAAAATGGGACATGGTTTCCCTTTTTTTATTAACAAACTTGACATGCATAATTATCCAGCATGGTCCTTGAGGATGAAGACATATCTACAAGGAAAAAGTCTCTATGGATACATATCACGTGATGAGGAGATGTGCACATTGAGAGCAAAGGTCAACCTACAAGAGAGGAGCTAGAATGACTCTACTTATGGTATGCCAAAGATGATTTAGCAAGGTCATATCTACTTAACTCTATCTCTGAATTCCTTCTTCCTCACATTAGGAATTTTAAACCTTCCCAAGAGACTTGGGATACATTATCTTCATATTTTTCTTCCAACACAAGAGCAAGAAAAATCAATTATGGATTGAGTTTACCACTCAAAGGAAGCAACCCAAGCAGAATGTTTCAGAGTTTGTGACTAAGGACAAAGATGTGGCTGATTAGTTGGCAAGCATAGGGGAGGAAAATTAAGAGGAGCAAATAGTGAGACAAATTATTAATGGCATGAAGGAAGATGATAAGTGGGAAGCTTTTACAACTTCTATGGACCTTTACATGGACATGCGAATCCCAGATCTTATCACACTCATGGGACAACACTTTACCCATGAAGCCAAGCTCAACAAAAATAGAGACCCATCAAGAGGTAATAATTATTTTGCCCTCTACATAGATAAAGGAAAGTCTAAAGATAAAGGAAAGAGCAAAAAGGCTGGAGATGAAGGTACTCCTTCTCAAGCTAATTATGCAGGGAGAAGTAGGAACTCAAGAGGAAGGGGCAGAGGAGGTAAACAAGGTAGGGGGAGACCTTTCAACTCTTGCCCATGCAACATATGTGGACTATCTAATCACACAACATATGAGTGCTATAGGAACTTCAAGAATCAAAGAGGAAGAGGATTTCAAAGAGGTTGCTACTAACAATGAAGATGAAGATTCAAGCATAATCAAGGATACAACCATGCCTACAAATATATATATATATATATATATATATATATATATATATATATATATATATATATATATATATATATATATATATATATATATATATATATATATATATATATATATATATACATAGATAGATAGATAGATAGATAGATAGATAGATAGATAGATAGATAGATAGATAGATAGATAGATAGATAGATAGATAGATAGATAGATAGATAGATAGATAGATAGATAGATAGATAGATAGATAGATAGATAGATAGGTAGGTAGGTAGATAGATAGATAGATAGATAGATAGATAGATAGATAGATAGATAGATAGATAGATAGATAGATAGATAGATAGATAGATAGATAGATAGATAGATACATAAATAGATAGATAGATAGATAGATAGATAGATAGATAGATAGATAGATAGATAGATAGATAGATAGATAGATAGTGTTGAAAGTTTTCAAGCTCAAGAGTGTGGGAACATGCCCCAAATTGAACCTTCCACATCATCCACAATCAAAGGAGGCTGATTTCCACGAGTTGGAGGCATCCAATTATGCCCATAATGGAAAGAAGTTGATTAGAGAAGATTTATCTCACCTCTTGATGTGATTGGACCTCACTTTTGACATGTATATGCTTTTGATTGGTTAAAGAGGTTAGTATGTGGTCTTTAAAACCTCTAATGAGTTGTATTATGACTTAGAGTCGTAAAAATACGTGCCCAAGCTGCCCCCTTGCTTAAGCACACCCCCTACTAGCTGTTCTCTGCATATTTTGCAGAAATTTCACTTTTACACACTCTATCTATCTAGATGTTTTTGGCAGACCCCCCGGTCTTGTAATTGTTGTTTCTCCTTCATCCAGAATCCATTTGCAATGATTTTTATCTTGTTGGAAAGCTTATAAGTTCTACTGTGTCTCGTATAAGTCTCATGTTCAGTGCCTGCACTTGTGCAGAGAAATGTCCAGAACAGTGTTTGTCTAGTTAGCTCATACTCTGTGAAGAGATCAAGTTGTCTGTTTTGTTAGAGTTGGTTGAGGCATCATCCAGTATCCAAATGGAGTGATTTTAATCTCATTTGAAAGCTCTTAAATTCTAGTTTATGCCTGCAAAATTTCATTTTCAGTCTCTACATATACCCAGAGAAACTCACAAAATATAGAGCCTATGTCTGAAACATTTCAGGATCCTAGGAGGGTTCATTTGCTTTTGTTGTGCACATAGGAGTGCTTATCCTCCAACAGTGGTATCAGAGCTATAAGTGGAGTATCAAAGAGAGAAGAAGGAGCTACTGAAGTGAAGTAAAGACTTCATCAAAGTTTTAAGGAAGGAAGCAAAGAACGGGCACGTCAACAACAAGGGGAAGCAAATACATCATCAAATCAAAGACGAAGCTTCATCAAGAGGAGTAGCTCTATTTTTTGAGGTAAAAGCCATCCTTTTCAACTTCATTGCATCAAGGGGGAGGTTCAAAAGAGTTAGGAGGCACCATGGCTAATCTCAATGCTCAGATTGAGAAGCTCGAAAAAGGAAACTACCAACCATGGCGATTTAGAATAAGCAATTTTTTGATGGGGAAAGGTTTGTGGGGACTTGTGAGTGGTGGAGGGCCAAAACCCTACATAGATGAGGTAAATCCAACCAATGACCAGAGAAGAGCAGTAAGAGAGTGGGATGAAAGGGACAAAAGGGTCATTTTCATTTTATCTCAGCATATTAGCAACTCTATGGTAGGGCATATTCAAGATTTGGATACATCGAAGAAGGTGTGGGAGTGCTTGGAGAGATTGTACTCAACCTCCACAAAAGCTAGAAAAATTCAGCTCAAGAATGAGCTAAATAATCTTAGGAAAAGCCCCTCTCAAGGTGCTAATGATTACATATTAAAGGTTAAAGAGCTTGCAGATGCACTAGGGTCAATCGGTTGTGCCCTAGATGATGACGATCTTGTCGCCCACACCCTAAATGGACTTAGGGATGATGAAAAATGGAGGGCTTTCACAACTTCAGTGTATGTAAGGGACTCTCTTCCTGATTTTGATCAACTAATCACTCTCATGGTGACAGAAGAGATGAACCTTGGTGGTCATAATGCCAAGGATAGCCAAGGGCAATTGTTGTATGCAGGTAGAGGAAGAGGAAGACACAACCGAGGTGCTACAAGAGGAAGAGGAAGATATCAAAGCAACCAAGGAGGTCAAGGACAACAAGAAAATGCAGGTCAAAGAGGTGGAAGAGCCACAAATAGAGGAAGAGGTGGAAGATTTGGGGGAAGAGGACAAGCCACTTCAAATGGATGCTTTGTATGCGGTAAGCCCGGTCATTTTGCAAATGAATGCTATCATAGAGCTCAAAGACAAGGGAATCAAAGAAACAACAACAACAATTATAGAGGGCAAGGTAATTATGCAAACACATCATCCAACCAAGGGAATGATTATTTACTTGCCATGAGGTATGGTGAAGATACAACTCAAGCTAGTGAAGATGTATGGTATGTAGACAGTGGATGTAGCAATCATATGTCATGTCTAAAGGAGTTTTTTAGTAATTTGCAGGTCCCAAAGCATCAAGGGCATGTGGAAATATGTGATAACTTAGAGCATATCATTCAACATGTGGGAGATATCAGTTTGGAAGGAAATCAAAGAGCAAAGTGCTTATCAGAGGTATTACATGTCCCTACTATTACCAAAAACTTGATTTCGGTAGGCCAAATGGTAGAAAAAGGCTATCAAGTTAGGTTCAATGAAAGAGGATGTTTTGTTGAGGATCCAAGGGCAGGTTTCAAGCTCATAGCAAAAGGAAAAAAGCAAGGGAGAATGTTCACAATGGACATAAATCAGCCACACCATTCAATGTATGTCACATATGGAGACAAGAGGATAGCAGATTTGGATCTATGGCATAAACGAATAGGTCACATCAACCTACAAAAGCTCAAGGACATGCAAAGGAGGAGCTTGGTAAGAGGCCTACCAAATTTTACATCTAAAATGTTGCATGAAATTTGTGTAGCTTGCCAACAAGGAAAACAATCAAGGCCGCCCTTCAAGAAGAGTACCTATGTAAGTGCAAATGTTTTAGACCTCATTCACACGAATGTTTGGGGTCCAACAAGAGAAGCATCCTTTGCTGGAAATAGGTATTTTGTAACCTTCATTGATGACTTTTCAAGGAAAGTGTGGTTGTATTGCATTAGAAACAAATCAGATGTGTTCCACTACTTCAAGAAATTCAAAGCACACGTGGAGAAGGAATCTGGCAAGTTTATCAAAACTTTGAGATCCGATGGAGGGGGAGAGTACTTCTCCCATGAATTTTCTGAATATTTGCAGGTCAATGGCATCAAAAGACAATTTACATGCAGGTATACCCCCCAACAAAATGGGGTAGCAGAGAGAAAGAACAGACACATAGCAGAGGTAGCAAGGTGTATGCTCAACGAAATGAATATGCCGCATTGTTATTGGGGAGAGGCTACATATACAGCCACATACATCATGAATAGATGTCCTACATTAGTTATACATCATCTAACCCCTGAGGAAGCATGGAGTGGAAGAAAACCTTGCATTTCACATCTTAGAATCTTTGGTTGTATATGCTATGTACATGTACCTCAAGAGTTGAGGTCAAAGTTAGATGCCAAATCTGAAAGGTGTATTTTTTGGGATATTCTATGGAACAAAAGGGGTATAAATGCTATAATCCCATCACCAAGGAGCTGAAGGTAAGTAGGGATGTTGTCTTTGATGAGTTGAAGCCTTGGTATGCATGCAGAAGTCCATTGCAGGTTGAAGACATAGGTGAGACAGATTTGAAGAATGATGATAGAGTTCAAGAAAGCATGGATTTGAGTGGTCCAAGCAACTCATGCAACACAAGGACACCCTCACCATGGAGTGGAAGGCTTACGGAAAGAGAGACGAGATCTGAAGAAAGCAAAGTCAAAGGCAAAGAGAAGATTTCAGTTGAAGAAGGAAGCTATGTGGACGAGAGCATGTTGGAAGATGAAGAGATAGAAGAAGTTCAAACTCCAGGAGTGGCCAAACAAAGAAAGAAGATGGCAACCACACCTAAAGGAAGTGAAAGAAGGTCTTCAAGAGTAAGATATCCAGTACAAAGGTTAACCTATGATAATTTCATTGCAAAGCATTATGCATACATGACTCAGGTAATCAAGGACAAAGAACCAACTAGTTATGAAGAAGCTAAGGATTGCAAGGAATGGCAAGAGGCAATGAAGGAAGAGCTCAAAGCACTTGATGAGAACCATACTTGGTGCTTGGTACCAGCTCAAGAAGGCATGAAGGTGATAGGTAATAAGTGGGTTTACAAAATTAAAAGAAATTCAGATGGTTCCATTGCTAGGTACAAAGCAAGGTTGGTGGCGAAAGGCTTCTCCCAAAGCTATGGGATAGATTATGATGAAACTTTCAGCCCCGTAGCCAAGATGCCAACAATTAGGACTTTGATTGCAGTGGCCACATCAAGGAAATGGAGCTTATATCAGTTGGATGTGAAGAATGCCTTCCTCAATGGAGAGCTTGAAGAAGTAGTCTACATGAGCCAACCTCAAGGATTTGCTAGTATGAGGTACGCAAATCATGTTTGCAAGCTAAGGAAAGCATTATATGGACTAAAGCAAGCCCCAAGGGCCTGGAATGAGAGGTTAGTGGATTATTTATCAAGTTGTGGATACAAAGAAAGTGTTGCAGATCCATCACTTTACATGAAGAAGCAAGGAGACAAGACGGTATACATATGCATCTATGTGGACGATTTGATCATCACAGGAAGTGACATTGCAGGTATTAAAGATATCAAATCAAAGCTAGGAAAGGAGTTCAAGATATCTGATCTTGGAACACTAAAGTACTTCTTGGGAATAGAGGTAATCTATGCACACAATGGCATCTTCTTGATTCAAAGAAAATACTTGTTGGATGTGCTATACAGGTTTGGTATGAGTGGTTGTAAGCCACTTTCTCAGCCCATGGAGCCCAATACAAAGTTGGTTGCAGGTCAAGGAGAGGCTATACAAGATATTACACTATATAGAAGCATAATTGGTTCATTAATTTATGCTACATTCACTAGACCTGATCTTGCATATCTAATAGGTGTTCTCTCTCAATTTTTGCATGCACCTACTCATGATCATCTCATGGCGGCAAGAAAGGTGCTTCGTTACATCAAGAACACCATCAACCAAGGTCTATTTTACTCATATGATGCTGATCTAAGTGTGAAAGGATATAGTGATGCTGATTGGGCAGGTAGCAAGGATGATCGAAGGAGTACATCGGGTTATGTTTTCATGATAGGTACAAAAGTGATCTCTTGGAGCTCTAAGAAGCAACCCACTGTTGCTCTTTCATCCACAGAGGCTGAGTACAGAGGTTTAGCATTGGCTACATGTGAGCTATTATGGCTTAAGAAGCTACTTAAGGACTTGGAAGTAGAAGTGGAGGAGTTTCCTCTTTATGGAGACAACATTTCAAGCATCTATCTAGCTAACAATCCCATGTTTCATGCAAGGAGCAAGCACATAGAGGTTCATTACCACTTCGTTAGAGAAAAGGTGATGGCAAAAGAGCTAGATATAAGGTATGTGAACACTAAAATGCAGGTTGCAGACATGATGACAAAGTTTCTTGAAGGTACAAAGCTTGGAGGATTCAAGGAAGCTATCAACATAAGAGACATAGGCTGAAGCAACAAAGGAAAAGACTTGAGCTTGAGGGGGAGTGTTGAAAGTTTTCAAGCTCAAGAGTGTGGGAACATGCCCCAAATTGAACCTTCCACATCATCCACAATCAAAGGAGGCTGATTTCCACGTGTTGGAGGCATCCAATTATGCCCATAATGGAAAGAAGTTGATTAGAGAAGATTTAGCTCACCTCTTCATGTGATTGGACCTCACTTTTGACATGTATATGCTTTTGATTGGTTAAAGAGGTTAGTATGTGGTCTTTAAAACCTCTAATGAGTTGTATTATGACTTAGAGTCGTAAAAATACGTGCCCAAGCTGCCCCCTTGCTTAAGCACACCCCCTACTAGCTGTTCTCTGCATATTTTGCAGAAATTTCATTTTTACACACTCTATCTATCTAGATGCTTTTGGTAGACCCCCCGGT
>CM035432.1:103497888-103502888 GCA_020310875.1 Ceratopteris richardii
TGGAATCTCTCCGTATCTGCAATGTGCTTCCTTCCAACCTCTTGGTCTTCATCTGGGCATTCATTTAGCCCATTGATTCTCATTCTAATGAAGCTCACTTGAGCATCATCCTTCTCCACAGCTATGCAGTGCCTGAACATCTTTAAGGAGCAAGCCAGAGTCGTTCCTGAAACAGCAAAAAACCTCTTAGAGGCTTCAATCAACAATGACTAATGAAAATTGTGAAAATTGAAATTACCTGTGCCCGAAAAAAGGTCTAGGACCCAGTCATCATCATTGGAAAATAGCTGAAGCAATCTCATTATGAGTTTTTGTGGCTTCTGATAAGGGTTAACCAATGTCATGTCCCCAGCTACATGACGAAGTTTCTTGGTAACGGCTGGGAACATGAGCACATTTGAGATCCCATTCTCATTGCAATGCTCCCTGACTCTCCTTTTGCTTACTTCATCATAATAGCCCACTGTAATGCATTCAGTGGCGCTCACAAACCGATGCAAAGGAGTGTGATTTACGTTTGTCTTCACCCTGCAAAAAAGAACTATGAGTCACATAGGGCATCATTAAAGCCATGGAGATAGAAAGAAGATTACTTACCAAGTGAGGCACTCCACAGCATGACATCTTGCCTTCAGAGCAGTTGAAACAGAGAAAGACTGGTCTCTGCTATGGAAAATTACTATCCTCCAAAGAGGAGACATAGTCAACTCTGCAAAATCAGTGACCATCTTCCGAATCTGAGGGTGTTTGAAGGGTTCATCATCATTAACTGATCCTAACATCCTAAATCCATAGGGTATGTCCGCTATGAGAAGGGAGAAATGTTTTCTAGGCACAACAGAACAAATATTATTTACATCACTACAGAACACATTGTAATATACAGGCCTAAGGGGGTCTAGGGGATTGGAGAAACATTTAAGATCGGGTTCATCATCAAAATCCATCTCCTTCGCTTTCAGTCTAGATTTCTCATGCCTTGCTCTTTGAATGTGAGCAAGGAATGCAGGGGGGCAATCATCTAGTACCTCTGTAGACTTACTTTTCCTTGGTTTCTGTAGAACAAATTGGAAAAACAATTAGAAGAGCTCTTCAGTACAGCAAACAGAACATAAAGAACGGATGTATGGCATTGATTTCTTGTTGGGGTAGATGCTAGGCATCGAGCTTCTACTGAAAATTGATGCTTGGCATCGACCTAGGGACCTAAGTCGATGCCTGGCATCGACTTTTGCCACGAGGTCGATGCCAGGCATCGACTTTTGTTGCAGGTCGATGCCAGGCATCGACTTATGCTGCAAGTCGATGCCAGGCATCGACTTATGCCCCCAAGTCGATGCCAGGCATCGACTTATGCTGCAAGTCGATGCCAGGCATCGACTTATGCCCCCAAGTCGATGCCAGGCATCGACTTATGCTGCAAGTCGATGCCAGGCATCGACTTATGCCCCCAAGTCAATGCCAAGAATCGACTTATGCCCCCAAGTCGATGCCAGGCATCGACTTATGCCCCCAAGTCGATGATATGCAATGCATCAAATTGGTTAGGATGAAATATTCTGATAAGAGAATCTACCCAATCACGAAACAGGATGAAATATTCTGATAAGGCTTTGTAGGATGATGTGGTTGGATAGTCTGCTTGGACCTCTGTCCAAGAAAAGCAACCCAGCCTCTTCATCATCACCTCCTGAATCTTCATGTACACTTTATGACTACAGACACATAAATATAAAAGAGACTAGGTTAGACAAGAAGCATGGGAGGAGGGAAAAAGGATCTGAGAATAACATACATACTTATTGAGCTCAGTCACCATCTCCTCGAGGCTTAACTCCTTCGAGATTACCCTTGACAAAGTTGATATGATCAATGTATCATCCTTGATTCCTTGAAGGGCCCTCCATGGGGTCAGCTTCATGTCCTCAGGAGCCTCCTCAATTGAAAGGTCAACTTTCCTTCCCTTTCCCCTCAGATCAATTTGTGGGTCTGGCCTCGACTTTCGTTGCTTCTGGCCCTTGACCTCCTTGTGCTCCCACATTGTGAAAATTCTATCCTGAAGATCCCAGATCTCACCTGATCTGAATGCCAGTTGAAACCATGGATCATATTTCCTCAAAGCATCTGACTTTCTATTCTCATCCAATGCAATTCCAACCTCAATAAGGCATTGCTTTCGTAGATTGGGATGTATTCTCCCAGCTTCCTTCACAAGACAATCTTCGTATTCATGGTGGAAGAACCGAATTCTCTCTATGGAGGACATTTTCTGCCTGTAGTCATTGTCGTTGTTGTGATCCCAAGCAAGAAGCTTGGCTTCCTCAGTTGTAAGACCAGCATATATCTTACACTCTGCATACCTAAAGAAAAATGTAGTAGGGTGCTCCTTCACTAACTGTCTACGAGCCTCTGCAGAGTGTGAACCTCCAATCACATAATAAGTGTAATCCTCAAACAAACCCTCATTGAAATCCTCCACACAGCTGCACTCATTCGGATCCACCATGACAATGAATGGCACAACAGTAGCATGAGGATTTATTTTCATTTTCTTCTTAAGATTCTGGACATGCAAATTATGTGGCTCCCTGATCTCAAGGGGCCTCCTCCCTGTGACTGGATCCACTAGTGGCCTGTGGATAATATTAATAGGCAGGTGGAACAACTGCCCCTTCTTCACAACTTTTCTTCTAGCTATGTTCTCCCTCATCTTATTCTGCTCAGTGCCAAGCACACCAGATGCAAGCTCTCCACCAGGTGCAACAATTATGTCCCCAGAGCTAGAGCTTGAGTCAGAAAAGTCCTCTTCTGAAATTATCTTCTTTTTCTTTTGGGGCTTTTTCTGCACACTCTGCTTACCCCTTGCCTTTACAGGGGTCGTCTTCTTGTGCTGTGTTGGCATGATATTGCCCTGTATCCATGGCATCAGGTCCTTGATGAAATTCACTGAGTCTCTGCATATCTGAGCTAGCTCTTCTGGAACACAGCACTCTGGGCACAAGAAATCCATCTTGCATATGACATTTCTTAATCCTTTCGATGTCTCCACCAAGAAAAGCAGGTTGTCAGAATCTTCATCTTCATAATCCAATTTGTAAACAAGTCCATACTGAAAACCTTGTGTTGTCGTGATCTTTCCTCTGCCATAGGCCCCTGCGAACACAAGGAGGACTGCATTCTTCTCTTCAACGTACTGAAGGCACCATTCGAGATTTGTCATGTCCCGAAGTGGACGATCTGTCCTCATGACCTCGGTCTCCCTAGACCTTTCCTTCATATTTGGATCCTCCACAGGAATTTTTATGCTACTCTGTCCACTTGAGGATATTCCTAGTGGGTTGCTGGCCTTCTCAGAGGATAATGGTGCAACAATTTTCTTTGGCTTTGCTTGGTGACCACTGCCTTTGTCACGTTGCTGGTCAGCAGAGCCCATGGTGACTCTGAGCTTCTTGATGGGCCTTTCATCCTTGTACTCCGCATCCCTGAAGGCAATTGGAAATATCAGATCAAACATAAATGTGGTTTCAAAGGCCCAAGTCCATGCAAGGCATGGATTTTGAGCTTCAGGTCGATGCCAGGCATCGATGTTTAAGTGCATGTCGATGCCAGGCATCGACTTTGTGTGCAAGTCGATGCCAGGCATCGACTTGAGGATGAAAGTCGATGCCAGGCATCGAGTTGGGGGTGCAAGAGTCGATGCTTGGCATCCACTTTTGGGCCCAAGTCGATGCCTGGCATCGACTTTTGGGCCAAGTCGATGCCTAGCATCGACTTTTACCCTCAAGTCGATCCCTGGCATCGACTTGCACACAAAGTCGATGCCTGGCATCGACTTGGGCACAAAAGTCGATGCCAAGCATCGACTTGGGCCCAAAAGCCGATGCCAAGCATCGACTTTGCACCCAAAAGTCGATGCCTGGCATCGACTTTTCAGTGCATGTTGATGCCGGCAAGTCGATGCTTGGCATCGTTTTTTTGGGCCCAAGTCGATGCCTGGCATCGACTTGGGGCTGCAAGTCGATGCCAGGCATCGACTTGCACCGACAAGTCGATGCCTGGCATCGACTTGCACCTGCAAGTCGATGCCAAGCATCGACTTGGGGCTGCAAGTCGATGCCAGGCATCGACTTGCACCCACAAGTCGATGCCTGGCATCGACTTGCAATCCTAAGTCGATGCCTGGCATCGACTTGGGGCTGCAAGTCGATGCCAAGCATCGACTTGCACCGACATGTCGATGCTTGGCATCGACTTACACCTTAAAGTCGATGCCAGGCATCGACCTGTACATGCTTTGGATCCATATTTCTAGAGGTAAGAAAAATAAATACCTAGAAATCAGATATTTACACAGACATACAGAGGGAATCTTTTTGGAATCTTTATTTATGTTATGATTTTGTCTACCTCTTCGTACTTTTGCCAACATTCTTCTTCTCCATCAGACTTGGCTTGCTGGTATGCTGACCTCTGTGCTCCATGGCTGTCTGTGCTCTGTTGCTCTCTCTTGCTCGTGGATTTTGAAAATGCGAATGATCTCCTCCTCTGGTATTTATAGGAAGTAGTTTGATGTTTTATGTTATTTAATGTACTTTAATAAGCTTTTGATTTCATATCTTCTTGATGTGACATTTGATGTGATATCTTCACTTGATCTCGGATTTCTACTTATTTAAAAAGGTCATTCATCTTCAGTCTTCTGTGAACTCAGTGAAGATGAGCTCAATCTTTTCAGTGGATGCTTGGGCATCAGCTTCCTCTGCTCATATTGATTCATTGTTCTCAGTTGAACCTTTCCAGAGAAGTGATGATCCCTATGATTTAGAACGTGCTGATGATTCCATGTTTTCTGTTGAGTCATTTAAGTTATCCAATTCACAGTGCAATGCTGCTCAACCAAATGCACCTCTTGATCTCCCATCTGATCCAACCATTGATCTCCCTTCTGACTCAAGTGCATGTGGAGCAACGAAAAAGCAAAGCAAGCTCAATCTACGATT
>CM035432.1:103521557-103524057 GCA_020310875.1 Ceratopteris richardii
GAAAAGAAACAGGACTCGCGCAAATGTAACCTTTCGAGAATTCAGCTCAAGCTGGAGGAGGGCTTGCAAGAAGAGGCTAAAGCTGGACAAAGCAAAAGCTTTTTTAGTACTGGATATGGCAGTAAAATTGACAGATTGGAAAGCGAAGATAATTTACCTTTGTTAGTGAATTCCTGTGTGTGTGTATGATGCACAGCATCATTGAAAATTTATAGTTTCCTTCAACTCCATGAAATACAAAAGTTACAAAAGTAGTAGATATAGACTTCCTGATCATCGATACACAAAAAGAAGTAATAATGAAAAAATACAGAGACCCTCGACATTTTACTTGCATCTTAAGCTTCATTTCTCGATTCGTCTCAAGTTATATGAATTTTAGATCTTCCGCATATGAAAAAAAGACATACAAAATGTCTACGAATGAACAATAGAATGAAAGACCGTGGCGTTCTCGAAATGTCAAATGCTCCATAGAAAGGTCTCCTGCTTCGGAGGCAAACTCAGCTGACATGGAAAAGAAACAGGACTCGCGCAAATGTAAACCTTTCGAGAATTCAGCTCAAGCTGGAGGAGGGCTTGCAAGAAGAGGCTAAAGCTGGACAACGCAAAAGCTTTTTTAGTACTGGATATGGCAGTAAAATTGACAGATTGGAAAGCAAAGATAATTTAACTTTGTTAGTGAATTCCTGTGTGTGTGTATGATGCACAGCATCATTGAAAGTTTATAGTTTCCTTCAACTCCATGAAATACAAAAGTTACAAAAGTAGTAGATATAAACTTCCTAATCATCGATATACAAAAAGAATCATCGATATACAAAAAGAAGTAATAATGAAAAAATACAGAGACCCTCGACATTTTACTTGCATCTTAAGCTTCATTTCTCGATTCGTCTAAGTTATATGAATTTTAGATCTTCCTCATATGAAAAAAAGACATACAAAATGTCTACGAATGAACAATAGAATGAAAGACCGTGGCGTTCTCGAAATGTCAAATGCTCCATAGAAAGGTCTCCTGCTTCGGAGGCAAACTCAGCTGACATGGAAAAGAAACAGGACTCGCGCAAATGTAAACCTTTCGAGAATTCAGCTCAAGCTGGAGAATGGCTTGCAAGAAGAGGCTAAAGCTGGACAAAGCAAAAGCTTTTTTAGTACTGGATATGGCAGTAAAATTGACAGATTGGAAAGCGAAGATAATTAACCTTTGTTAGTGAATTCCTGTGTGTGTGTATGATGCACAGCATCATTGAAAATTTATAGTTTCCTTCAAGTCCATGAAATACAAAAGTTACAAAAGTAGTAGATATAGACTTCCTAATCATCGATACACAAAAAGAAGTAATAACGAAAAAATACAGAGACCCTCGACATTTTACTTGCATCTTAAGCTTCATTTCTCGATTCGTCTCAAGTTATATGAATTTAAGATCTTCCTCATATGAAAAAAAGACATACAAAATGTCTACGAATGAACAATAGAATGAAAGACCGTGGTGTTCTCGAAATGTCAAATGCTCCATAGAAAGGTCTCCTGCTTCGGAGGCAAACTCAGCTGACATGGAAAAGAAACAGGACTCGCGCAAATGTAAACCTTTCGAGAATTCAGCTCAAGCTGGAGGAGGGCTTGCAAGAAGAGGCTAAAGCTGGACAAAGCAAAAGCTTTTTTAGTACTGGATATGGCAGTAAAATTGACAGATTGGAAAGCGAAGATAATTTACCTTTGTTAGTGAATTCCTGGGTGTGTGTATGATGCACAGCATCATTGAGAATTTATAGTTTGCTTCAACTCCTTGAAATACAAAAGTTACAAAAGTAGTAGATATAGACTTCCTAATCATCGATACACAAAAAGAAGTAATAACGAAAAAATACAGAGACCCTCGACATTTTACTTGCATCTTAAGCTTCATTTCTCGATTCGTCTCAAGTTATATGAATTTAAGATCTTCCTCATATGAAAAAAGGACATACAAAATGTCTACGAATGAACAATAGAATGAAAGACCGTGGCGTTCTCGAAATGTCAAATGCTCCATAGAAAGGTCTCCTGCTTCGGAGGCAAACTCAGCTGACATGGAAAAGAAACAGGACTCGCGCAAATGTAAACCTTTCGAGAATTCAGCTCAAGCTGGAGGAGGGCTTGCAAGAAGAGGCTAAAGGTGGACAAAACAAAAGCTTTTTTAGTACTGGATATGGCAGTAAAATTGACAGATTGGAAGGTGAAGATAATTCACCTTTGTTAGTGAATTCCTATGTGTGTGTATGATGCACAGCATCATTCGAGTATTTTTGGACTGTATATTTCATGTTTGCTGTTTTCTTTTTTGAGAGTACAATGAGTCGAAAATACACAATCACACACCCAACCTGTTAACGTAGAGGCACCCATGATGAGAGACTCATGGAAATGTCCAGCCAAGACTTGAACTCTGGACTTTCTCTCACAGCTTCAAGATGTCAGCCACTAGGTTACGTGGGCTCAGACCATGTTTAG
>CM035432.1:103531557-103539057 GCA_020310875.1 Ceratopteris richardii
AGAAAACGAGGAGTTTTAGGTGGTTTTTTGCTCTTTGACCACACAAAAACAAGGGAAGACTAGGCCTAGCCTATGTGATCTAGGGACTAGACTGTGGCCACCACCCTCTTCTCATTGGTCCATCACTAATCCCTCCTTAATCTAAAAGGCCCATTCAGGGTTCATTTTTTCCCCTAATGGGATTAGAAATTCAAACCAACACCTTTAGGGCTTTGTTCGCAACAACTTTGGATAGGTTGACCGATAAGTGGTTAAATGAATTTGAGGAAAACCAATTTACAACACAGAAGGATATGAGGATCATGTTTTCTTCCATGTTGTAAATGGGGAACTCTACCGAGCAAGTGCTAGATGACCTCAAGAATCTAAACCTAAGAAAAGGAGAATACTTCCTAGAGTTAATGACAATAACTAAGGCAAAATTAGCAAATCCATCAGCATCCCTATGCAATTCTTTAATCAATAAATGGTTAAAAAAGGCACTTCCATTGAGCACAAGGCATAATCTCCATGAGCTCCTAGCAGCAAGTGCTCTGATAGAAGATTTTGTTGCAATCAACACTAGGATCAAGTAGGCTTGAGTACACTTTGAGTGGTGGCCTGATTTCACGGGACAATAACGATTTGCAAATTTTGAAGAGGATATTGTAGCGAAAGTAAGGAAGGAAATTGAAGAACTAAGGGAGCAAGAAATGAAAAAAACTCTCTAGTGTAATATTTTCCATCAATAGGAGCATTGCCAAACGGAATGTCCTAATAAGGTAATCTGCTAGTTTTGTAGTAAGTAGGGGCATGAGGCCTGCAACTCTTATTATCCAAAGGGGATGGCTGAACTACTAGCACCTAGATATTGGGGGAAACCTACTATAGGAGCGTCATCCATTGTGAGAAGTGGAGATTGACATGCCTGGGACTCACCTCCCGGCCTATTTATAGCCCTTGCCTAGTCACCATCTAGAGTTCTCTCTAAGGTCCCTCTACTCATCTGGCCATCATGAGTAGGCACCTCGTATGAACTCTCTAGCTTTTAGCCTTGGCTATCCCCCGAGCAAGGAACTTCTCGTTCCTCCAAGCATGTACATCTCTGAAATATAACACTCTCCCCCCTTCTAAAGATCATTGTCCTCAATGATATAGAAGGAGCTATAAACCTGGGAATCAAAATCTGTGATTCCAAATAATAAGAGTAGAGTGTGCTAGGTGTGTGAAATACTAAATGCTCAAAAAAGTAGACAACTAGTCTTTGTGCTTTCTATATATCATTTCCACCAATCAATGGTAGTCCTTGCCTAGGGCATATTATAGGAATCCCTCTGAGGCCCAATGAGTTCCTATGTGCGCAACATAAGTACTCCGAATATCCTCGGACTCCCTATGCCTAGACCTTGAGCACTAACTTGTGACGGCTTGTCACCTATAGAGACCCAAGCAACTTGCCTTTATCTCCTTGAAATACCCACTGACAACTTGTCATATGGTACAATCATGCAAAATCACTTACTCTACTAGAGTAATGAAAAAAAATAGTACGCTAATCCAAAACAATGTGACTATGTCTCAATCTCTATGGAAAAATACTAAAGATAGATAGAAATCTTTTCCAAATAGTGTTTTATCTGTAAGCTCAAGTAAATCTGCTTGATTTACTATCTCTATGCTCGATTAAATCTACTTGATTTACCTACTGTAATGAAAATGAAACTCAAGAAAGTCTCAGCGTGATTCAAAGTATGAATCCAAGATGAGAATCTATCAATGATCCAGACTACGGACCAAGATATCAATATGTCAATGATCCAAAATAGGGACCAATATATCAATCTCTCACACCCAAACTATGGACTAAGATCTCGATGTGTCATATATAATAATCAAACTATGCATCAAAATCTCGATTTATCATAGATGATAATCTAAACTATGGATCAAAATATTTCCCATACAAAGTAAATCCTAATCCACTCTTTGGAATCAAATCCATCATGCCAAGTGAAGACGTGCTAAGAAAGTATAGAAACTAGTGGAACTACCACCGCCTTCTCAATAATAACATGCAAGATGTTCCAAGTGGATGAAACTTGCTTTATCCCTGACCACCATTTGATCATCACTATGATCAAATCATTCCTAACTAGGAATGAGGTGTCTCAAGCAAACTACTGTAATAATCAGGCACTCCTAGATATAATGAGGACCATAATATGAGTCCACCACATACTCTGAAAAATGGTAAGTAGGTGTGTGCACACTCATATCCCACTAGGCTAAGCATCTAGCTCACCTCATACACACCATGTATGAACCATGGCCTATTCTCAGGCATATCAAATAAAGTAGTACGTACTCTATAAATTTCTTCTCAATGCAATTGTCTGTTCATAGTTCTTATATAAAAACCTTGCCTTTCCGCTTCTAGGCTACTAGCCTGCGGACTTGCCTTGTTTGCGATCACATACAAAGTGACTGTCTCAACTACCCCTCTGTTGTCTAATAATAAAATGATACCATAAGATCATATAAATGAACTCCAAATCATATAAAAAATACAATCTTAGAGACTCTTCTCACATACTATTTGTCCTACACCTAGGTACAATACAAAGTTTTGATGTCCCATTCCACCAAATTTTATACCCCACATAGATGTGTGTATGAGATTAAAGTCGAACACTTCTCTCAAAAATGATAAGAATAACTCGGTGAGTACTCACAACCATTAATAATAATAAATGAAATCATAAAGTGTTCCTGAAGTGTTTCCTTCCCTGGATGGAAAGAAGAGTATATCACTCATAACCATCTCGAGACATAAGAAACTATTCTTAAATCAACTCCACTAGAGTTGTGAAGGATGCGGCTTGCATCAAATATTAACTCATGTGACTTGAGTCAAAGATTAACTCACAAGAAATTGGAATTTATACAACTTGTATGAATCCAAGTATATGAAATGAGAACAACTAGCAAAGTTCTCATGTTCCATGCTCTCTTGGCACTATCTATATTCTTGAAAATTTCGACAGAGTCTCCTCTCTCCTACTAAGAATGGTCACCATAAAACAATGCTCAAAAGACAAGTATCTAGGGCATATCTAGCCCATGGTGATCACACCATCTCAAAAAATATCATAAAAAACCTGTGAAATGTCTTGTCCTTTCAACAATGCCTCCTGCATAAACAATTTCCAATAGCATCAAATTAAATCTTTATTCTAACTAACTTTTACTTATCCAAAATCTATGAAATTTTCCAGCCTTTTTTAGCTTTTTTCAAGCTTTTAGTAGGCACAAAAATCACTTGATTTGGATATTTGCTGAGAGTTTTATAACCATTTTACTGAAAGGGTCGAACACTTAATGACCAACTCTAAAAATGTATAGGGACATCTTCTTGAAGCCCATAAACTTCCAAATTTCAATTTCTTTGTTCCCAAATCTAGGTCAACTTACCTAGTTTGGTCTCACAAAAGTTCAATTCAAAATGAAATCAAATACTCATTCAAAAGTATAATTCTATCTCTGCTACATCTACGCTTAGGTGAGCATAGAAACATTACTGCTACACTTTTATAATATCTTCTAGCTATGAAGATGACTTCCCAAATCCTTGAATTTTGGTTATAGCATAGTGTCTTTACTGGAGTAGCTTCTGCACCAAAAATGTTTCAAATTGGAGTTTCCAATAGGAAAATATCATGTTCTCATCAGATACATGTATCACTCTTTAGAAAATCCTCGCCAGAGATTGGTCTGAGAAGAATAGCTCATTTGACCTATCACGTGATATTCAATTTCTTCCAAATTTTAATAGCATATATCTACTACTATCTTAGTTTACTCATATAAGTTTTTGGACATTTGGATCTTTCACAATGACCAAATTACTAAGCCTATATACCTGCAAAAGTTTAAAAATGTGTAGAGGCTAACTTTTACGCTTTTGTTTATATCTCCTAAATGGAGAAACGTTTCATCTTGAAATTTTATACACACCATCTGGAGGTGAGTAGCTAATTTAAGAAACAAAAATCACTCAGTTTGAGTAAATTAGATAAGAGAACCAATCACCTCTAGGTGACATGGTCTCTGTTCATTTCACAAATTCCAGAGGCTGCACTTTCATGTGCAAAGATTATTTGGACTTTTAAATGATCTCTAAAAATAATGAAAATTGATATGCACAAATTGAATCTATCAAGATTTCAGTTCCAACAAAAATCAAGCCATTTGGATCTACCAATCAAGACAACTGCCCTTTGTAATAGGCCTATGTCACTTGTTTCAGGCCTCTACCTCTACAAGCAGCACTAATAGTGCAGAGGTCATTTGACCTATCTAACAGTCTTCAAATTACTTGAAATTTGGTCAGCTTCAAAAAAAGCCTAGGAGCTACGTGCCCTTCAAATTTCAATAAATTTGGGCATTCCCTCAAAGAGTAGCATCCAAATCTCTATGAGGTTGTTACCTCGCTAACTATTTGCTCAATCATTTTTCAAATCTAAAAAATGACGAGACATGTTAATCCTTATAATTAGATATAATCATTCATTTTCTTGGATGGATTATGACATGGATATATATATCCATGCATATAATGATCATCTAGATCAATGCAAATCAATTAACCATCACAAATCATCTGGTTGAAAAATCAACTCTTTACATAGTATCCACCTTTTAGTGAAAGTGAACATTTATGGACATCATTCTATTCATTGTGCTTCTTGCACATTCATTAATCTCATCGCAACCAATCATATACAAGCACGTAATACTTGTATTGATGATAATAATCATAGCACTCTTGTGCGGACTCGAAATAAAAGTCTATATCAAGTACATAGACTCGCATGAAAAACAATTTATGTGCTCATGCGTTACTAGTTGAAAACACATTTTAGTTGTTCTTGATGTATATGACTTATCTTTCACTTTCAAAAGGCACAATTAGCCTATGCATGGTACCTCAATCACATACCTCATGCTCACCCTAACTTATCGTGGTGATACATAAAAGTGATCTTCTATAAACAGAAAATGCATCATGCACTTCAACTTTTTTTTAAAGTAATCATATCATTTATTTATGCATACATCCACTTATGCATCTTCTTCTCTACGTCAATCAATTTATATGCTTTTGGCTATGCAGACATAAGACTTCCTCTCTCACACAACATCCTCTCTCACACAACACAACATCACTCTAGTTCTCACATGGCATATAATGCCATGTGGCTACAAACTTTTCGGCAGCATTTCGCCAGGAAAATGAAGCCTGAAAAAAAATAATAATAGTCTTCACAATGATAGGCATCAGCCTAGTTGTTGGAAAACCACTCCATTTGCTCCATAAACCTGCAAATAAGAAAGTTTTCCACAATCTGTCGTTGGGCACTACATGCCCTCATTACAATGTCTTTTTCTGCCTTCAATACCTGCAAAGATTCTAAAACACACAAACAAGATTTGTGCGTGCTTTTATAAATCAACATAAGTTAGTGTAACTTCATGTGCATAGATAACTTCCTGTAAAAGCTAACTTTCATGGACATTCCCATGATATTTTCATAACATCGGAAGAAAATACAATGCAAAATTATAAACTTTGATGCAAAAAGTGTTCAAATGAATACATTTTTAAGCCAAAATTTAATGCAAATGTATGAAAAACAATTCTCTCCTATCCAAAGTGGTTCAAAATATTATTAGAAACTTCAAATTATCATAATTTGAACACTCAATTCACTCAAAAAAGGTTTCTCGCTAGTCAATAGCCTTCTAAAAGCTTGTGCAGAGATAGCTTCCAATGGTCCAAATATGGATTATGACCAATCAAAAGAAATTTTTTGAAGTGTAGAATCTATACCAAGTTGAATTTCTTGATTTTTATATTCTATGAGAAAGTTATGGCCAAAGCAATGGAGTTAGGTGAGTGGACAGCATACCTCCTTGAAGAAGTATGCAGAGAATTAAATGCTCTCTACAGGTGGCTTTTCAATATCCAATCATAGGTTTCAGCCATTCATTTGAAAGCTCTTGAAGTCTTTTTCCTATTCTAACTGGAATCATCCAATTTGGATTTCATATGCGAGAGTTATGGCCATTTGTGTGAAGGTAGGTATGCTAATCTTGCTCTTTCTCTTACTTCCTATCTTTTTTTTTGTCTCTTTCTTTACTCCTCCCTCTTTCTAAGCTTTTCATTATCTCTCTATTCTTCACTTTATCTCACTTAGGATGTCCTTCTTCTTCTCTCTTTCTTGTTCCTCTCTTTCTCCTTCTCTCTCTTTCTCCTTCTCTCTCTTTCTCTCTTTCTTTATTCCTTTCTCTCTTTTGTTTTTTTTCTTCTCTCATAAATCTCTCTTTCTTCTTCCTTGTCTTCTTCTTTTCTTCTCTCACTATTTCTTTATCTCTCTCTCTATCTCTCTTGACATGTCTATCTACCATTATCTCCTTCTCTTTCTCTCTTCTTCATTATCTTTCTATGCCTCTTTTTTCATTTCTCATTTTCTCTTACTCCTCTTTCTTTTCTCTCTCTTTCCTTCTTCTCTTTCTATTTCTTTCTTTCTCCTTCTTCTCTTTCTATTTTTTTCTTTCTCCTTCTTCTCTCTCTCTCTCTCTCTCTCTCTCTCTCTCTCTCTCTCTCTCTCTCTCTCTCTCTCTCTCTCTCTCTCTCTCTCTCTCTCTCTCTCTCTCTCTCTCTCTCTCTCTCTCTCTCTCTCTCTCTCTCTCTCTCTCTCTCTCTCTCTCTCTCTCTCTCTCTCTCTCTCTCTCTCTCTCTCTCTCATGTCACGTGCGTCGAGAACATAAGATAAACTAAGTTGTAAAGACTATATGCACAACATGTTGTACGTAGCTCAATGAATGAAGTACTTACCTCTTGGCATAGAGATTATGGGTTCGATACCTGTAGTTTACCGTGGGTCACTATATAAGAAATACGACTTTCAGCATCCTTTTGAGTAGCGCCATCTTTTGCACAAGTCTCAAGGTTGAGCGCTGCCTTTGCATAAGTCTCAAGGCTCAAAAATTTCGATGTTCTCCATGCACAAAGGGCAACAAGATCGTCCATGGCTATTCAAAGTTTTTTTTTCCTTGCCGAAGATGAAGATGACTCCAAAATTAGCATGGAATCCTTCCAAAAGTCACCAAAGGAATCTCTTTCTTCCATCTCCTCAAGGTCTCTCTAGATGAAGCTCTGATACCAAATGTGAGAAGTGGAGAATGCCATGCCTGGGACTCACCTCCCAGCCTATTTATAGTGCTTGCCTAGTCACCATCTAGAGTTCTCTCTAAGGTCCCTCTACTCATATTACCATCATGAGTAGGCACCTCGTATGAACTCTCTGGCTTTTGGCCTTGGCTATCCCCCGATCAAGGAACTTCTCGTTCCTCTAAGCATGTACATCTCTGAAACATAACACCCATGGTTCCTATGAGTCAACGAATGGAAGTAGCACTTGGATCTATCCTTGGTAATATTCATGTAGTTCCTACCTT
>CM035432.1:103544057-103671557 GCA_020310875.1 Ceratopteris richardii
AAGGAGTTGTATGCAATTGTCCATGCTTTGAAGAAGTGGCGTCATTATTTATATGGTGCCAAAGTCACGATAGTGTTTGATCAAGAGAGCATCAAGCGACTCTCTAGTCAAACAAACCTTAAAGGTCATAAGGCCTGATGGGCAGAGACCCTCCAAAAGTTTGATTATGAGCTTAGGTATAGGAAGGGAAAGTTTAATGTAGTGGCGGATTCACTTAGCCACATGCCTATGCTCAATGGATTGAGTTTTACTCAGATCACTAGTGAGCTATTTGAGCATTAGAGGGAAATGTAGGCTTAATCCTACATATTCTGAGATTTGGGAAGCCATAGAGAATGGGGATCGTGATATATGGGTTTCCAGTGAGGATGGAGTATCGACGAGTACTCAAGTTTCGAGTTTTCCTTGCTTTTTTTTATCATCGTTGTCTTTTATTATGGTGCGAGCTTTGGTGGATCTAGCATCACAATGTGATTTACCTTGGCTAAAGCCTTTACTTCCTCCTTTGCTCTCCATAGCCTGCTTTGGGATCCAGACCTGCTTTTGTGCTCTTTGAGCATCCATTAATTGTTTGGGTATCCACACTTGTATTACCTTTGATTTCTCATGTTGTAAGCTTCTATCCTTGCTACTTGCTAGCTTCTTAGATTTTTTGTTTAGTTCCTATGCCTTCTTGTATTTGTATCGTTGAAGTTGATCCTTGCAAATCCACATTCATGTGATGATTTTTCCATGTTGTTGTCAAGTCTTTCTTGAGGGTGGAATTTCGGCTAGCTTCTCACATTTCTTTATCAAATAATTCAGGTCACTAAGTTGCTCAGGATTAGTCTCTTGACAAGAAGGGATGGGTTGATCACATAAAATAGAACAAGGTATTTCATTGATGTTGTGGTTAGGTAGAACAATGGAATTAGCTTATGAGGGTTTTGATGGGAATTTTTTTGCATGTTCACTTTGATATGGGACATAGGGTTTCACATGCATGCTATTTTTAGTGGTTTCTCATCTAGTAGACTAAAAACCTCTTTTTGTCCTATTTTTGCTTTTAGATATATATATATATATATATATATATCCTTGAGCTAGGTAAATTGTAACCTCGGATTCAAAAATCCGATCTTTCCCCAAGACTAGTTCTTCTAGAAGGTATGGATCTTTGTAGACTAAGATCCTTTGCTGCATGGTATTGTTCCCTATGTGGAAAGATAGGGATACTTCTCCTAGGCATTCAATGATACTACCCCAGATCTATATCATGTGGGGATGAGTTGTACCTTTAGTTTCTCAAATAATGAAGCTTGTATACTCCTTAAAGTTGCTCCCATGTCAATTAATGAATCCAATAATTGATAATCTTCCTTACCAACCCCTAGGTTTAAGTATGGGCATCATATTAAACTTCCTAGGGTTTTTACCTTCTTAGTGTAGTATTCTTCCATGGGGATAGGATCTTTTCATCGTAAGTACCCTTCATCACATTCTTTTATCCATTCTTTCCTTTTCCTTATTTTCTCTAAGGCTATTAATATGGCTTCTTCACATATCCTCTCCTCTTCTTTATTTTTGTTTTGTGCACCTAAGAGTCTTACTAACATTTGTTTTCTCAAGGGCTACATCTCTATATCCACTTATGTAATTGGATAAGACATCTCCATCTAGAGTGGCTACATTAATGGCTTCACTTGTGGAGATTATTATAATAAACAGTCCATGTCCTTGCCATAGTTGGTTCGGAATGCGTTCCAAATGCGATTGGAACATTCGGAATGTTTTGTACGATATGTGCATTCCAATGAGCGTTCAAAACATGTTACTTAAAAAACAAATTGCCTCATATTTCATAATTCAGCCTATTATCACATATAATGCATACATATTATATATATATATATATATATATATATATATATATATATATATATATATATATATATATATATATATATATATATATATATATATATATATATATATATATATATATATATATATATATATATGGATATGATGGCACACACATGGATAAATACACATATATATAATACATATATATAATATGACACACATGCATATATACTTAGTTTCCATCACATATGCTATGTGACACACACATGTATACATATGAAATAGTGTTGTAGTTATTTGCATGTTCTTTTAGTGTATAGACCAATACTAAATCTCCCACTCTAAGGCCTTTGTCTATTGAAGTTTGAGGTGTGCGGAAGCACATGAACAACACGAGGAACAAGAAGAAGCTTGGAGCACAACACACAATGCTGAATATATTACCAAGAGAATGTACAAAGATAAAGGGTTATAGGCATATATACAAGTCGGGGGAAAAAAACCTCCTAAAGATGGAAAAACGTATCTTGATGGTCCTAGTGTGTTCACACACATCACTACCTAAATATATCAACAAATTCCCCTTGGGAGTGATGCAATGAACAAGGCACTAGCATTAATGTATAAGAAAGTGCCAAGCTATGTGGAATCAATCCACAAAAGGAAGTAAGCCCAAAGCCTTGTGGAAATCTTCAAACTTCTCCCTAGGCATAGCCTTTGTCAAAAGTTATGAAATGTTCTCTAGTTTTGGCACATATGCCAAACTAATCTCTCCAACAGAGAACCTCTCCTTGACATAATGATAGTGAAGCTCAATGTGCTTAGTGCGAGCATGGAACAGAGGGTTCCTCACAACTACCAATGGGCTCTCACTATTAGTGAAGATGGTAGTGGCAAAAGAATGACGAGCACCCAAATCAGCCATAAGGCATCTCAGCCACACACAATCAACAATCCCTATGAAAGCTTCCCTATACTCAGCCTCACAACTAGAAGTGGCCACAGTAGGCTGCTTCTTGCTCAAACAAGATATACGTGAGCTACCAAGCATGAAGTAAAAGACATTAGTGAACACACGAGTGTCATAGCAACTAGCCCAGTCAAAGTCTGAAAAAGCATGTAAATCTAGCCATAGTGATCCCCCCTTGGGATAAAACAATGCAAGTAGTCGTTTACCACTGAAGTTGTAGAAGATGCGCTTAACCGCCTACCAATGCTTGACAGCTCAGCAATGCATAAAATTGCTCATCTATCAGATAGCAAACTAAATATCTGGATGAGTAATGCATAAATAAATCAAGCAGTCAATAGCTTGCTGATAAAGAACAACATGAAATGCATCTCCATCATCATGAAGATGCAACTATAAACCTATCTCCATAGGAGTGGCAATAGGTTTATAGTCTTCAAGGCAAAAATGTTGCAACAATGTGTCAATATATATTCTTTAATAGAAAGCTATTCCACCATCAACTTGCATAAATTAAATGCCCAAATAATGTTGCAAGTGTCCCAAATTTGACATCTCAAATGAGGCATACTAATCAGCCTTAAAATCAACAGTATGCTTCTCGATAGGAGCAGTGAGCAACATGTCATCAACATAGACAACAATGATCAAAAGCACATCATTTGCACTCTTAATGTATAAGTTGGGCTCAATTGGAGTCTTCTCAAAACCATGAGCAATCAGGTAGGCATGTATCTTTTCATACCAAGCACATGGTGCTTGCTTCAAACCATATAGTGCCTTTTTCAACCTTCATACTTGGTTTTCCTGCCCTTTCTACACAAAGCCATGGGGCTGAAAACATACACTTCTTCATGAAAGTCACCATTAAAAAATGTAGTTTTAAAGTCCAATTTATGTACATTTTAACCATGATGAGTTGCAAATGCACAGATGCTATGAACATTATTCAATCGGCATGAAGGAGCAAAGGTCTCATCAAAATCAATGCCTCTTTCTTGAGCATAACCCTTTGCAACAAGCTTAGCCATATACCTGTCAACTGTTCCATCATCCTACACTTCATCTTGTATACCCGGTTTAATCCAATGGCCTTCTTGCCAGGAGGCAAGTCACATAAAAATCAAGTACTATTTTTCATATTAGCATCATATTCTGATTACATAGCAGCCATCCACTTTTTGAGTTTTGTGCTTCATCAAAGAAAAAAAAGCTCATTCTCATCACAGAGACTAGAGGCAGCCATAGCATAGCAATCTAACGCAAAAGAATCACTATGAGATCCTGAACGAGTACAATATGATAGAGATGCATCTAATTTGCTATTAGGTAAAGTCTATAGCAACCATTTTGGCATAGTTCTTGCCTCCTCAATATCAGCTCTGTCATCAACAAGTGCATCATGTAAATTTTGCATCAGAAATGGGATGATCTGGATCATCACATGAAACTTGTAAGGCTAAGAATTTGCCTCATTAGAACTAGCACTAGACTGTCCACCTATAAAACGAGGCAGCAAAGTATGATACATGACTTTGGAGCTAACAGATGTCTTCTTAGTACATGAAAGTAATGGTTCAATAGCATCTTCTGCAAAAACCATATCACGGCTAACCAAAATGCATTTAGTCTATGGATGATATAGACGATAGCCTTTACTTTTAGAACTATAATCAACAAAAATATAGTTCACTGCATTATCATCTAATGTTCAAGCACTAATGCATATGCCAAAATAGCAAAAACACGCAGGTGAGTAACAGATGGCTTATGACCATGCCAAGCCTCAGATGGAGTGATAGACTGCAGTGCTTTAGTCGGACACCTATAAGGTACATATGTTGCACACATAACAATCTCAAGACAAAAAACTATGTGGTAAAGCCTAACTCTTGACCATACACCTCGCCATCTCCAGGAGTGACGTTCCTCATTTTAGCAAATCCATTTTATTGAGATGTATACAGCATTGTACACTCGTGTTTTATGCCATGTTCAGCCACAAATGCATTAAAAATAGAAGACATATATTCCCCCCTCGATCAAAATGGAAGCTTCTCATTTTACATGCTGATAGATTTACAGCCAAATTAGAAACTATTTGAAGCACATAAACACTTTGGACTTTGCTTTCAATGGATATAGCCATGAATGCCTGGAAAAATTATCAAATGAATGAAATTCATGAGGTAAAGATAGTTTCCAAAAGGGGTGGCTGCATAAGACCACAGACATCATTGTGAACAAGCTACAATTTCTGAGTAGCTTGAACTAAACCATCTTTTGGGAACAAGGAATGCTGCCTTTTTCCCAACATACAGCCGTCACAAACATTTTTACCAGGTGCCTCAAGGTTGGGCAAAGAGGACACCATTTCAAATTTTTGCAGGTATAACAAACTAGCAAAATTCAGATGACCAAAGCGTGCATGCCAAAGCTTTACATCTAACATAGCCTGAGAATCTTGAATTGCACATGCTCAGTCATTCATAGATTTTGCATAATCTATGAGCTTATACAACCCATGACATAAAATACCAAAAGCAATAATGATATCACCATTTGATAGATCATGAATTGTACATCTCTCATCAATAAATATTACGACCAAGACAATCTTGGCTATTGCTAAAACTAATAATAGTTTTTTTTTTATCCTTGGCACAAATAAAGCATCTGACAATGTAAAAGAACTACCATCAATAGTATTCAAAATGATCTTGCCAACTCCCATAATATGATAAGAGAATTTGTTGGTACATGTGACAATATTCCCTATAGGGATAGGCTCAAGTGAAGTGAAGAAACTACACTGCAAGGTAATATGTTTTGTTGCCCTACTATCAAAGTACCAAACATCTCAGTCTACCGCATACATATATTGTTCATGAGAACATGGTTCATAACTACAAACAGTGGTAAATGTCCATTCTTCAATCTACACACGATTAGTAGACTTTGTTTTGGGTGTAGAGGTCTCTGCAACAACCATTCTAGCCTCTTTTGTCTTTGCCTCTTTTGCAACCAATTTAGGATAGATCTTTATGACATGATCATTTTCTTTAAAGTACTTGCAAAAAAAAATTTGTTTTTATGTTTTCTTCTCATCTCTGTCATCTTTCTTTGATTGTGCAAAATTAGCAGATTTTTGCTTACTTGTAGATGAGCTCCACATACCTCTGCCCTTCTGACTAGCCAGGAAAGCTTGACTTTCAACATGCATAGTGGACTTGTTCTGCTTGGATTGGTCTTCCTGCAACACAACAAAGACCAACTCCTGAAATGTTAAGGCATATGGATTACCTTTCATCATCAATCAAAGAGTCGAAGCAAAACTTTGATATGAATCTCGACGACCATTCAGAATAGTCTGCACATGTGAACTATCAAGCAAGATTTCATTAGTAGAAATCAACTGCTCCTTCAAATCTTTGATCTTTGTCAAAAAATTATCCATGGAATCTCCTTCATTCATGTGCTCACTCTCCAACTATTTTGTGAGGTTAACAACATGAGCCTAATTCCTTGCCTAGTATAAAGTAGCTAGTGTACCCCAAGCATCCTTTACTATTTTGTAGGAGTGAATGTGGGGAATAATGGCACATTTGATAGACAAGGCTATCAATGCATGTGCTTGAGCATATATGACACCCCATCAAAGTTGCTTTGTTGTAGGTGTAGCAGGAACCACAACACAGATAGGAAACTGAAGAATATCACCATCTTCAATGCCGTTTGCATCACCTTCAACAACTCTTTTTGCAAATGAAATAGGATGTTTTTCAACACCCTACACAATATTCAATAGTCCTTCTGCAACCAATACATGATGCATCATATAAGCCCAAAATGAGTAATTGGTACCATCCAACTTATCCTCAATAACTAGCATATGCAATACATCACTACTTTCAGCCTAGGCTAGTGACTAAAATACCCTGATGCAGAAAAATGATTGTATTTCAAAAATTTGAACAAAATTACCCTGTTGAGTTTTGGTAAACCTATACCAGACTTTGAGATGGTCATACTAGCAAACAAAAAAATGTATATATGTTTGGCACAAAGCCTACACAAGCACTATGATAGTGCCTTCGAAGGCCAAAACGAGCCTAGATCGTGATTTCAGCACCACGAAGTGAAGTTTTTTTGAACTCCTAATTTCCTTGAGTATGCTCACCAAAATTCATGCGATTCTGAGACTTTCACCAAAGGGGTGTCGATCACCTTGTACATGAAGTGATGACCTGCTCTAATACTAATTGTTGGAGTTTGAGGACTATGGAGGCATGCAAATGGCACAAGGAAGAAGAAGAAGCTTGGAGCACAACAGACAATATTGAATGTATTACCAAGAGAATGTTCAAAGATAAGTGACATGTTAGGGTTATAGGTGTATATACAAGCCGAGGGAAAAAACCTCCTAAAGAGGGAAAAAAAGTGTCCCGACATCTTAGTGTGTTCATACACATCACTAGCTAAATATATCAACATGTACTTGATGTAAGGATCATGATAACCATTTTGCCTTTGCTTTGCACCATAGATGCCTACTACAGCTTGTAATCTAGTCTCATGCAATTTCCCTATCTAGTCCTATTGTTTTGATAGTTCATCTCATGTTCGCTCATATTTCTCGGCTACTCATAGAGTAGGAACCAAGAAATAAATTGGAAATATTGCATTCTAATCATAGACTTGACTAAAAGGTGTAGTTTCGATAGCCGTTTTATATGCTACTCAAAAAGCCCATATTGCATAATGCAATTTTTTGTCCCAATATGACCTTCCATTATTGACTAGTTTGGTCAGAACAGTATATGTCCATTAGCCTATGGGTGATAGGGTGCTGATTTTCTTTGAATCACTAGAAGTTCATTCATGAGTGGCTCAATGACTTCATGAATGAAGTGCATACCTCTATCACTTACAATCTCAATGGGTAGTCCAAATCTAGTGAATATGTTTTTGAATAAGAACTTAGCGGTAGTGTGAGGATCATTTTTCCTCATGGATTTTGCTTCTTCCCATTTTGTTAAATAGTTTCTAGCCACTATAATGTATTCAACATCATTTCCTTTTGATAGGGGATTGATTGGTCCAATAATGTCAATTCCCCATCTTGAGAAAGCTCTTACGTTACCCATAGGTTTTAAGGGCATGTCATCTTGTCGTATTGGTTACTTAGTTTATTGGCATGCATCACAGCTTCATACATATGTTTCTGCAACCATCTGTAGGATAGGCTACCATAAGCCTACAAAGAGTATCATTTCCATAGTCTTGTTTGCTAAAAAATGACCTCTTGATATTCTAGCATGTGCCATTTCAAGTATAGAAAGATACTCTCCTTCATGCACACATAAGTGTAATTTTTCATCCTTCCCTCGTTTAAACAATTGTTTTCTTGCAATCACGTAATCTTTTCTTTGTTCATCTAACACTCACTTCCTAGCTAGGCTGGCTTCTTCGAGGTGAATATGTGATTTCAAGAAGTCCACTAGGGGTTTACTCCATTCAGGGGGTATTGTAGAATAGCATAAAGATGAATTTTCCTTTGGTCTATTCACGTGACACACTTGGTAATTGATTATGTGTTCATGTACATCTTATACATGTCCGGCCAATTCACTCCTAATCTTTTCAATTCTTCTGTTATTTCACTAACACCCTTGTGTTACCTTTCTTGACTACTTATTCAAAGTAAAATTCCATCATGAGTAGAAACCATCTTACTAGCCTTCGAGTGTTACATGCTTTATTGACCAAGTATAATAGAGATTGGTGATAAGTAAAGAACTTAAATTTATTGGCTAGCAAGTAATGTCTAAATTTTTTTCATAGCATAAACCATTCCTATACCTTCATGTTTGGTCATAGTGTAATTGTGTTCTACTTGATTCAACTATCTACTAGCATAGGCTATTGGGTGCCCTAGCTTTCCCTCATCACCACGTTGTGCTAAGATACATCCTACGGAAAAATTGTGCATCCACATGAATGGTTTGTTCTGATTGGACACTCTTAATATTGCTCTTGAACTCAATCTCTGCATGAACTCATTAAAATCCTTCTCATATTCTTCTGTCCAAGTGGATTGAGCTAATAGCCCATATAACGGTTTTGCAATTATGGCGTACATGTGGATAAATCTACGGTAGTACCCACAATGACCCATAAAATCTTGTACTTCCTTTAGGCTCTTGGGTCTTGCCAATTCTAAGATAACCTTGATTTTGTCTTTATCAATTGAAATTCCATTTTCACAAACTATATGTCCCAAGATCTTTCCTTGCGTTACCATGAATACACATTTTTCTAGGCTAAAAAAAACTCTATAATGCCTACATTTATCAAATATTTTTGTTAATTGAGGTATGTGAGCAATACTTTGAGAAAATTATGTGCATAGGTCCTCCACATACACTTCCATGCTTTTCTTGAGGAATTACTTGAACACGTGACACATTAATCTTTGGAAAGTAGCTAGACCAATTGTTAAGGCAAATGGTATACCATAAAGGCATATACTCCCCACTCGATAGTAGAAGCAATCTTATGTTGGTCTTCTGTAATGATGGCTACTTGATTAAAACATGAGAAACCATCAAGGAAGTTGTACACTTCCTTGCCTACTACACCCTTTCTAATAGATGTTCTATAATGGATAATGGATAGCTATCATGAATGATGGCTGCATTAACCTTTTTTAGATTAATACAAACCCTAAGATTTATGTTTTTCTTTGGTACTACTACCAAAGATGAAGCCCATTCAATATGTTCAATTTCATATATAAATCCAATCACTAATAATTTATCTTTTTCCTCTTGGATCTTGGCTGAATATACATCATTATATGTGCACGGTGTTGGAATGATTTCATCGTTCGAATCGACATACAAGAAAATTAAAATTTTAGTTTCTAGAATGGTTATCTTTAAACTCTCTCGAAGACCTTTGATCTGAATTGTTGATTTGTCCAATCTCTCCAGTACTTGTAGGGAGTAAATAATGAAAATGTCTTGGAATATCATCATGTGAACCTTTATGATCGATTAAATCCCATTTATATTGTACCCATGTCATTCTAAATATCTATTTACATTTATGCTTATGCATGTATTTTGTGTATATATTTTAATGTTTGTTTAGGAAGGAATAGTATTGGAAAATATGTTTTTATTCATAAGCCTACATTAATATCTAATGATATGTTAACCATAAGATAAATGAAAAATTGATATATGAACATATTTGTAACCTTAATATTCTATATGAATATATATTAATATAATAAACTTTATTGCAATATACCCTGAAATATTAAATTTAATAATTATGGTACATTGAAAGTAAAGAAAAATAAAAACAAACTAAATACATGAGTTAAATTGTGGTGTCTGTGTGTGTTGTGTGTTAAAGTGTGGTATGTTAAAGTGTGGTGTGTGTGTGTGTGTGTGTGTGTTGTGTGTTAAAGTGTGATGTGTGTGAGCTGTGTGTGAAAGTGTGGTGTGTGTGTGTTGTGTGAATAAAGTGTGTGTGTGTCTGCATTTATATGTGTATCTTAGTGTATGTTTTTCTAATGAATTTTTCTACGAGCAGTTGAGATTGGGAGATTTGAGTTTCATAAGTGCCACTTCTTCCACTTTTCCCATATCACTTTCTATATAAGGATGAGAGCATATGCATGTTAGCAAAGAGCATTGACGAGCATTTATGAGCAGTTGAGATCGGGAGATTGCAGTTACCAATGTGCTACTTCTTCCACTTTTCCTATATCAATTTTTTTTAGCTTAATCTTGTATTAGGATTTTGGAAAATTATCCTAGTATTCTTACTTATAATTGTATAAGGTTATTTTGTTGAAGTAGTTTACATTCATTAGGATCAACAAGAAAATAGTTTTACTTAATCCACATCAAAGATTATACAATTAGTGAATCACTTGATGAATCGTCAATTTATATTGTTCTATATTTTTTTCTGATGTCTGTGAGTAATGAGTCTACGAATGAGTCTGTGAGTGATGCTTCAACAAATGAGAATGCTATTTCTTCATCTTTTATTTTTTACTTTTTCTTAGCTCCAGCTATAAATAACACCACTCAATCTAAGAAGAACGTAGCTAGTATAGAATTAGAAGAAGAAGAATTCATAAAAGATCGCATTACTAGTGAAACCTTAGTCTCTCAATCATATGAGTATGATCTATCTAGGTATCAAGTTGCACAACCATATGGTCATAGTATAGATTAGGCCATGAGAACATATATAAACATTTTTTTGTAGCACTGAATCACGTCTTACATCCTAAAGCATACTAAAAAACACCCCGCATGTAATCACACAGTGAGGCCATAGCTGTTGGACTTAGACATCTGCGGAAGCATGCGAACAACACAAGGAAGAAGAAGAAGCTTGGAGCACAACACACAATACTAAATGTATTACCACTAGAATGTACAAAGATAAGTATCCCGTTACGGTAATAGGCGTATATAGAAGCCGAGGGAAAAAGCCTCCTAAAGAGGGGAAAAAGTGCCCCGATAGTGTTATATTCCAAAGATGTACATGCTTGGAGGAACGCGAAGTTCCTTGCTCGGGGGATAGCCAAGGCCAAAAGCCAGAGAGTTCATACGAGGTGCCTACTCATGATGGCCAGATGAGTAGAGGGGCCTTAGACAGAACTCTAGATGGTGACTAGGCAAGGGCTATAAATAGGCTTGGAGGTGAGTCCCAGGCATGTCATTCTCCACTTTTCACATTTGGTATCAAAGCATAGAGAGAGGTTTTGGGAAAATCTCGTAACTCTCTTTTCGGAGGCATTTTTCTTCCTTCCCTTGGCTCGATGGGCATGGATATGGTGAGGAATGAGTGTCCTAAGGGGGTATGCAGACATTCACAGCATTTTTCCATGCATCAATGGCTTCATACGTGCATGGCGAGCTCCGATATGAGATAAGTATGTTTCCACCAAACTTTTGAATCGTGCTTTCTCTTTGTTTCTTCCCTTTTTTGCAGATCTGTCCACGTTATCATGTAGAATGTTCCATTCGGCACATTTTGATGTACAACAAGGGGGGGGGGGGGGGGGGGGGGGTGATCTCTGACGGTTAAAGAGATACTACTTCCAGAATTTCTGTAGCACATTCAACTTCGAAATTAAAGAAAATAGGAAAGATTCTTAAACTCAAGCATACATTCATAGAATTGCATATGTTTACACACACACATACACACTCATGTTTGCTCACATAATGACACACATACATAATCTAATTATGAATTTACTTATGCATTTGATTATGCATCTACACATATCTAAGATATAAATAAATAAAGAGACAGTTAGAAAGGAAGAAGAAAGAAGAAGAAGGAAAAAGAGAAAGAAAGAAAGAGTAGAGATAGAGAGAAATAGATGAAAGCATGTGAATGATAAAGAGAAAGGATGAAAGAAGAGAAAGAGAGAAGAAGAAGGAGATTTTGAGTGTTAGAAAGAGAAGGAAAAGATAAGAAAGAGAGAGAAGAGGAAAGCAAGAGCAAAATTAGCATACCTACCTCCACTTAAATGACCATAACTCTCTCATACGATATCGAAATTGGATGTTTCCACTTGGTATAGGAAGTAGACTTTAAGGCCTTTCGAGTGAGTGGTTGGAACCTATCATTCGATAATTAAAAGTGACCTGTAGATGGAAATAAATTCTCTGCATACCTCTTCAAAGAGGCATGTTGTCCACTCACCTAGCTCCATTGTTTTGGCATAACTTCCTCATAGGATATCCAAATCAAGAAATTCAACTTGGTATAGATTCTGCGCTTCAAGACCTTTCTTTTTATTGATCACAATCCATATTTGGACCATTGGAAGCCATCTCTGCACAAGCTTTTAGATGGCTGTTGACTGGCGCGAAACCCTTTTTGAGTGATTTCAGTGTCCAATTATGATAGTTAGGAATTTCTAATAATATTTTGAACCACTTTAAATACGAATGAAGTATTTTTCATACATTTTCATCATATTTTTGCACTCGAATATATTCATTTGAATACTTTTTGCATCAAAGTTTACAATTTTGGATTGTATTCTCTTCCAGATTTATGAAATCAACATTGGAATGTGCATGAAAGCTACTTTTTACATGAATTTATCTATGCACATGAAGTTAAACTAACTTATGTTGATTCATAAAAGCATGCACAGATCTTGTTGGTGTGTTTTAGAATCTTTGGAAGGTATTGAAGGTAGGAAAAGACATTGTAATGAGGGTGTGTAGTGCCCAACAACACATTGTGGAAAAGTTTCTTATTTACAAGTTTATAGAGCAAATAAAGTGGTTTCCCAACCACTAGGCTGATGCCTATCATTGTAAAGACTATTTTTTTTTTTTCAAGCTTCATTTTCCTAGCAAAATGCTGCCGGAAATTTTGTAGCCACATGGCATTATATGCCATGTGAGAACTAGAGTGATGTTATGTTGTGTGAGAGAGGAATTCTCTTGTCTGCATAGCTAAAAGCATATAATTTTATTGAAGTAAAGTGCATGAGTAAATGCATGTATACATAGACGATATGATTGTTAGAAAGTTGAAATGCATGATGCATTTTCTGTTTATAGAAGATCACTTTTATATATCACCACGACTAGTTAGGGTGAGCATGAGGTATGTGATTGAGGTACCAGGCATAGGCTAATTATTCCTTTAGAAATTAAAAGATAAGGTATATACATCAAGAGCAACTAAGATGTGTTTTCGACTGCATGAGCACATAAATTGTTTTTCATGCGAGTCTATATACTTAATCTAGAAGTTTGTCTCGAGTCCGCACAAGAGTGCTATGGTTATGATCATCAATACAAGTATTAAGTGTTTGTGGTTGGTTGTGGTGGGATTAATGAATGTGCAAGAAGCACAATGAATAGAATGATGTCCATAGATATTCACTTTCACTAAAAGATCGATACTATGTAAAGAGTTGATTTTTCAACGAGATGATTTGTGATGGTTAATTGAATTGCATTGATGTAGAAGATCATTATATGCATGGATATATCTCCATATCATAATCCATAAAAGATAATGAATTAGTTTGTTTAATCATAAGGATTAACATGTCTTGTCATTTTTTAGATTTGAAAAATGATTAAGCGAATAGTTATTGAGGTAGTAGCCTCATAGAGATTTGGATGCTACTCTTTGAGGGAATTCCCAAATTTATTGAAATTTGGAGGGCAAGTACCTCCTAGACTTTTATTTAAGCTGACAAAGTTTCAAGTAATTTGGAGACTTTTAGAATGGTCAAATGACCTCTGCAATAAAAGTGCTGCTAGTAGAGGTAGAGGCCTGAAACAAGTGGCATAGGCCTATTACAAAGCACATTTCTCTTAATTGGTAGATCTAAATCAAATGATTTTTTATTTATATGCAAGTTTACTAGAGTCACTTTGTTCATACCAATTTTCATTATTTTTAGAGATCATTTGATAGGTCGAATAATCTCTTCACATCAAAGTGGAGCCTCTGGGTTTAGGAAATGACCAGAGACCATGTCACCTAGAGGTGATTGGTTCGCTTAGCTCATTTACTCAAATGGAGTGATTTTTGGTTTCTAACATTAGCTACCACCTCCAAATGGTGTATATAAAATTTCAAGATGAAATGTTTCTCCATTTAAGAGATATAAAGAAAATAGTAAAACCTAGCCTCTACAAATTTTTAAAATTTTGTAGGTATAGAGGCTTAGTATTTTGGTCATTGTGGACGATCCAAATGTCCAAATACTATGAAACGTATATCAATAACATTAGGCTATATGCTACTAAAATTTGGAAGAAATCAGACATGATTTCATAGGTCAAATGATCTATTCTTCTCAGACCAATCTCAGGCGAGGACTGCCCAAAGAATGGTACATGTGTCTGATGGCTATATGATATTTTCATATTGGAAACTCCAATTTCAAAACTTTTTGTTGGAGAAGCTACTCCACTATAGACCCTATAATATACCAAGGGTTAAGGATTTTGGAATTTATCTTCATAGTTAGAAGATATTTTAAAAATGCAGCAGCATTGTTTCTAGCTCACCTAAGCGTAGGTGTAGCAGAGATAGAATTATACTTTTGAATGAGTATTTGATTTCATTTTGAATTGAACTTTTGTGAGACCAAACTAGATAAGTTGATCTAGATTTGGGCACAAAGAATATATAATTTGGAGTTTGTTTGATTAGTCTAAGGGCTTAAGAAGGTGACCATGTACATTCTCAGAGTTGGCCATCAAGTGTTCGATCGGTCTAGTAAAATGGTCGTAAAACTCTGAGAAAATATCCAAATCAAGTGATTTTTGTGCCTAATGAAAACTTGAGAAAAGATAAATAAGGCTAAAGAATTTCATAGATTTTGGATGAGTAAAAGGTAGTCAAAATTAAGATTTAATCTGCTGTTCTTTGGAAATTGTTTATGCAGGAGGCATTGTTGAAAGGAAAAGACTTTTCACAGGTTTTTTATGATATTTCTTGAGATGGTGTGATCACCGTGGGCTAGATATTCCCTAGATACTTGTGTTTTTTATCATTGGTTTATGGTGACCATTCTCGAAATGTTCATAAATATATATATCACCATGAGAGCATGGAACAGGAGAACTTTGCTAGTCGTCCTCATTTCGTATAATTGGATTCATACAAGTTGTATAAATTCCAATTTCTTATGAGCTTATATTTTATTCAAGTTTCATGAGTTGATATTTGATGCAAGCCGCATCCTTCATGACTCTAATTGAGTTGATTTATTGAATAGTTTCTCAGTTCTCAACTCAAGATGAGTTGATGTTACAGATAGTTATGAGTGATAGAGTCATAGGAATGACTCTGTGCTTTCCATCGAGGGAAGGAAAAACTTCATGATTTCATTTATTATTATTCATGGTTGTGAGTACTCACCGATCTATTCTTGTATTTTTTTTGAGAGAAGTGTTCAACTTTACTCTCATACACGCATCTATGTGGAGTATAAAGTTGGTGGTATGGGACATCAAACTTTGTATTATACCTAGGTGTAGGACAGATGGTATGGGAGAGAAGTCTCTGAGATTTTATTTTTGATATGATTTGGATTTCATTTATATGATCTTCTCGTATCATCTTATTAGACAACAGAGGGGCAGTTGAGACAGTCACTCTGTATGTGATTGCAAACAAGGCAAGTTCGCAGGCAAGTAGCCTAGAAGCGGAAAGGCAAGGTTTGCTCATAAGAACTATGAACATGCAATTGCATTGAGAAGAAATTCATAGAGTATGTACTACTTTATTTGATATGCCTGAGAATAGGCCATGGTTTATACATACTATGTATGAGGTGAGCTAGATGCTTAGCCTAGTGGGCTATCAGTGTGCACACATCTACTTACCATTTTTCAGTGTATTTAGTGGATTTCCATTATGGTTCTCATAATATCTGGGAGTGCCAGATTATTACAGTAGTTTACTTGAGACACCTCATTCCTAGTTAGGAATGATTTGATCATAGTAATGATCAGACGGTCATCATGGATAAAGCAAGTTTCATCCACTTGGAACATCTTGCATGTTAGTATTGAGAAGGCGGTGGTAGTTCCACTAGTTGCTATACTTTCTTAGCACGTCTTCACTTGGCATGATGGACTTAGTTCCACATAGTGGATTGGAATTTACTTTGTATGAGAGATATTTTGATCCATAGTTTGGATTATTATATATGATAGATCGAGATTTGGATCCATAGTTTGGATGTGGCTGATTGAAATCTTAGTCCATGTTTGGATGTGACTGATTGAGATCTTAGTCCATAGTTTGGATGTGACTGATTGAGATCTTAGTCCATAGTTTGGATGTGACAGATTGATATCTTGGTCCATAGTCTGGATCATTGATAGATTGACATATTGATATCCATAGTTGGTAGATTGACATATTGATATCTTGGTCCATAGTCTGGATCATTGATAGATTGTCATCTTAGATTCATAGTTTGGATCATGATGAGATTTTCTTGAGTTTTATTTTATTACGTTAAGTAAATCAAGCAGATTTACTTGAGCTTAGAGATTAAGCACTATTTGGAAAAGATTTCCATTTATTCTTAGTATTCACAGAGACTAGGACATAGTTAGATTATTATAGATGAGCATAGTATTTCATTACTCTAGTGGAGTAAGTGATTTTTCATGATTATACCATATGAAAAGCTATCAGTGGGTATTTCAGGGAGATAAGGGCAAGCTGCCGAGGTCTTTATAGGTGACAAGTCGTCACAACTTAGTGGTCAAGGTCTAGGCATAGGGAGTCCGAGGATATTCCGAGTACTTATGATGCGCACATATGGACTCATTGGGCCTCAAAGGGATTCCTACAGTATGCCCAAGGCAAGGACTACTATTTGTTGGTGGAAATGCTAGATATAAAGCACAGAGATTAGTTGTCTACTTTTTGAGCAACTAGTATTTCAGACACCTAGCACACTCTACTCTTATTATTTGGAATCACAGATTTTGATTCCTAGGTTTATAGCTCCTTCTATATCATTGAGGACAATGATCTTTAGAAGGGGGAGAGAGTGTTATATTCCAGAGATGTACATGCTTGGAGGAACGAGAAGTTCATTGCTCAGGGGATAGCCAAGGCCAAAAGGTAGAGAGTTCATACGAGGTGCCTACTCATGATGGCCAGATGAGTAGAGGGGCCTTAGACAGAACTCTAGATGGTGACTAGGCAAGGGCTATAAATAGGCTGGGAGGTGAGTCCCAGGCATGTCATTCTCCACTTCTCACAGATAGTCCTAGAGTGTTCACACACATCACTACCTAAATATATCAACAAATTCCCCCTAGGAGTGATGCGGTGAACAAGGAGTTGGCACTCATTTATAAGGAAGTGCCAAGCTATGTGGAATCAATCCACAAAAGGAAGTAAGCCCAAAGCTTTGTGGAAATCTTCAAACTTTTCCCCAGGCAGAGCCTTCATAAAAAGGTCTACAATGTTCTCCTGCATGGGCACATACGCCAAGCTGATCTCCTCGATAGAGAACCTCTCCCTGACATAATAATAATGCACCTCAATGTGCTTAGTGCAAGCATAGAACACAAGGTTCCTCGCAACTACCAATGCGCAGTGACTGTTAGTGAAGACGGTGATGGCAAAAGACTAACCAACACCCAAATCAGCCATAAGGCATCTGAGCCACACACACTCAATAGTCGTTGTGAAAGCTTCCCTATACTCACCCTCACAACTCAAAGTGGCCATAATAGGCAGCTTCTTGCGCAACCAAGATATACATGAGTTACCAAGCATGAAGCAAAAGCCAGTGGTGGACACAGGAGTGTCATAGCAACTAGCCCAATCACTATCAAAAAAGGATGCAAATCTAGGAGTAGTGATCCCCCCTTGGGATAAAACAATCCAAGTAGTCGGGTACCACTCAAGTAGCAAAAGATGCGCTTATCCACCTGCCAATGATTGACACCTAGGAAATGCATAAACCTGCTCATCTATGACACACCAAACTGAATATCTGGCCGACTAATGCATAAGTAAATCAAGCATCCAATAGCCTGGTGATAGAGAATAACATCAAATGCATCTCCAGCATCATGAAGACTTAATCGTAAACCTCTCTCCATAGGAGTGGCAATAGGCTTATAGTCTTCAAGGCCAAAACATTACAATAATGTGTCAATATATTTCATTTGACACAAAGCCATTCCACCATCAACTTGCATAAGTTGAATGCCCAAACAGTGATGCAAATGCCCCAAATCAGACATCTCAAATGAGGCATGCAAATCAGCCTTAAAATCAGCAATGTGCGTGTCATCAGGACCACTGAGCAACATGTCATTAACATATACCACAATGATCAGAAGCACATCATTAGCACGCTTAACGTATAAGGTGCTTTCAGTTGGATTATTCTCAAAACCATATGCAATTAGATAGACATGTATCTTTTCATACCAAACACGTGGTGCTTGCTTTAAACCATATAATGCTTCTTTAACATGCACACCTGGTTTTCATGTCCTTTTTGTACAAAGCCACAAGGCTAAAAAACATACACTTATTCATGCAAATCACCATTCAGAAATGCTATTTTAATGTCGAAATGATGTACATTCCAACCATGATGAGTTGCAAGTGCATAGATGCTACGAATAGTAGTCATTTGGCAAGTAGGAGCAAAGGTTTCAACAAAATCAATGCCTCTTTCCTATGCATAACCCTTTGCAACAAGCCTAGTTTTATACCTGTCAATTGTTCCATCAGGTTTACACTTCAGCTTGTATACCCACGTAGTGCCAATGGCCTTCTTGCCATGAGGCAAGTCACATAAAGAACAAGTACCATTCTTCATTATAGCATCATATTGAGATTGCATAGCAGCCATCCAATCTTTTGAATTTTTGTACTTCTTCAAATGAAACAGGCTCATTCTCATCACACAGAATAGACGCAGCCATAGCATAGCAATCTGATGCAAAAGAGGAACTATGAGAGCCTAAATGAGTACAATATCACAGAGGTGAATCTAATTTGTTGTCAGGCAAAGTCTGCACCAACCATTTTGGCATAGTTTTTGCCTACTCAATATCAGCTCTCTCATCAACAAGTGCATCATGTAAACCTGCATCAGAAATGGAATGATCTACATCATCACATGAAACTTGCAAAGGCTGAGAAGTTGCCTCATTAGGACCACCACTAGACTATCCACTTGTAAAAAGAGGTAGCAAAGTATCATACATGTCTTTGGAGCTAACAGATGTCTCCTTAGTACATGAAAGCAATGGATGAATATCATCTTCCACAAAAACAACATCATGGCTAACCAGAATGCATTTAGTCTATGGATGATGTAGACGATAGCCTTTACTTTCAGAACTATACCCAACAAAAATACATTTTACTACTTTATCATCCAATTTTCTACGATGTTGTTCAGGCACTAATGCATATGCCAGACAACCAAAAACATGTAAATGAGCAAAAGATGGCTTGGGACCATGCCAAGCCTCATATGGAGTGATAGACTGCAACGCTTTAGTGGGACACCTGTTAAGTACATATGATGCACATGTGACATCCTCAAGCTAGAAACTATGTGGTAAAGCCTGACTCTTGACCATACACCTCGCCATCTCCATGAGTGACATGTTCTTTCATTCAAAAACTCCATTCTAATGAGGTTTATATGGCACTCTACATTGATGTTTTATCCCACATTCAGCCAGAAATGCATTGAAGTTAGAAGACATATATTCCCCCCCTCCCCCAATGAGAACGGAAGGTGCCCATTTTACATGCTGATAGATTTTCAACCAAAACCAAAACTTGTTTGAAGCACATTAACACTTCGGACTTTGCCTTCAATGGATATACCCATGCATGCCTGGAAAAATCATTGATGAAATTCGTGAAGTAAAGATAGCTCCCAAAAGAAGGTCTCTACATAGGACCACAGACATCACTATTTACAAGCTGCAATTTTCGAGTAGCCCGAAGTGAACCATCTTTTGGAAAGGAAGAATGCTGCATTTTTCCCAAAATACAACTTTCACATAGATGTTGATCAGGTGCCTCAAGTTTGGGCAAAGAGGAGACCATTTCAGATTTTTGCAGGCGTAGCAAACTAGCAAAATTTAGATGACCAAAGCATGCATGCCAAATCTTTGCATCTAATATAACCTAAGAATCATGTACTCCACATGCCAAATCATTTACAGATCTTTCATAGTCTATGAGCTTATACAACCCACGACATAAAATGCCAAAAGCAATGATGATGTCACCATTTGACACATCAGGAACTGTACATCTGTCATCAACAAATTTCACAACCAAGCCAACCTTAGCTAATGCAAAAACTGATAACAGGTTTTTCTTGATCCTTGGCACAAAAAAAAGCATCTGACAAAGTGAAAGAACTACCATCAGTAGTAATCAAAATGATCTTACCAACTCCCATAATAGGATAGGAGGAGTTGTTGATGCATGTAATAGTATTCCCTGTAGGGGCAAGCTCGAGTGAAGAGAAGAATATGCACTGCGAGGTAATATGTTTGGTCGCTCCACTATCAAAGTACCAAACATCTGAGTCTACTACAGACATGCACTGCTCATGAGAAGATGGGTCAAAACTACAAATAGTAGTCAACACCCATTCTTCTTCCTGCACAAGATTAGTAGACTTTGTTTTCAGTGTAGAGGCCCCTGCAACAACCATTCCGGCCTCTTTCTTCTTTGCCTCTTTAGAAGCGAGTTTTGGACATCTCTTGATGACATGATCATTCTCTTTATAGTATTTGCAAAACAATCTCTGCTTTTCTAATTTCTTGTCTTCCTTCTTGGAATGTGCAGCATTTGCAGATTTTTGCTTACTAATAGAAAAGCTATATTTACCTTTGCCCTTTGGACTAGCCAGGAAAGCTTGATCTGCAACATGCATAATAGACCTGTTTTTCCTAGATTGGTACTCCTACAATAGAACAGAGACTAACTCCTCAAATGAAAAGGCATTTGGATTGCCTTTCATTATCAAACGAAGAGTAGAAGCAAAACTTTGATATGAGTTAGGAAGTCTGTGAGGCTCTCCTCAAAAGAAGACATGCGAATGATGTGTGTGCCACTCTCCTCCCATCCATTTGTATCCTCTTGTATCTAAAATAGCAGTGATCTGGAATGATCTAGTGTCGCCATGTGGCCAGCATGCAACACTCATCCCCACTAACCATCAAATACCTTAGGATATACCCCCGAGCTTATGACCTTGGCTAACTAGCCCTCGTCCCACACACACATGGAATGGTATCTGTAGACCAATGTCTGACACTCTCTCCCCCTTCTAAAGATCATTGTCCTCAATGATCAATGAGGGAAAGTACTTGCGAATCAGAGTTGTTGATTCCCAAGTGGAGTCAGTAAGTGGTAATCCTCTCCAAGCTACCAGATACTCTTGGATGACACGATTTCTTAACCATTTCTGTCTCCTATCTAGTATTCTATCTGGAGAATGATCTGCTCTATCGGTTTCTTGTAAAGAAACAATACCCTCTAATAGATTATCCTCCCTAGATATATACTTTCTTAGTTTACTGATGTGAAACAGTGGATGGACTCTACAATCTACAGGAAGCTCTAATCGGTATGCAACATCACTCAACTTCTTTACTATCTTCCAAGGTCCACAATACCTTGGTGATAGCTTACTACACTTCCCTGTGGACAATGAAGTAGATCTAGCTAGTACCTGAAGGAAGAATAGGTCTCCTTCCTCAAAGGATCTAGGAGATCTTTTCCTATCAACATACTCTTTTGCTCTATCACCTGCTTGCTGCATCTTTGCTTTAGCTATTTCAAGGTTTGCTTGGAGATTCGCTAAGAACTCGGAAGCACTAGGACATTTCTTAGGCATTCCTATGGTACTGGGAGCAGTGGGATTCATGCCATAGTTCATCTCGAAAGGAGACATCCCAATCACCTTGTGAGGATTACTGTTATAAGCGAACTCTACTAGTGGCAAATAACTATCCCAATCTGTCTGTCTCTCAGACACATATGCTTGCAACATATCCTCTAGAATTTGGTTGACCCTCTCGGTCTGACCATCTATCTGTGGATGATCACCACTACTCATTTTTAGTGACACTTTCAATTTTTCAAATACAAACTTCCAGAAATGTCCTATAAATTTGACATCCCTATCTGAGACTATGGATGTCGGTAACCCATGCAATCTGAAGACATGATGGATAAACAACTCCGCTACCTGTGGAGCTTCTATCGTCTCTTGTGTGGGTATGAAATGAGCCATCTTGCTCAATCTATCTACCACAACTAGGATTGTATCCCGCTTCCTTTGGGTCCGTGGTAACCCCACTATGAAGTCCATGGATATACTATCCCAATTATGATCTGGAACTTGTAAAGGATGTAAAAGACCTGGTGTCTTTACCCTTTCTGCTTTGTTGACTTGGCACATAAAGCATTGTTGAACATAAGTATGGATATCTTTGGCTAATCCAGGCCACCAAAATGTTCTTCTAACAAGCTGTATTGTCTTGTCAACACCAGGAGGTCCTGCGTAGGGAACATCATGGTTATCATGCATGACTTTCTTTCACAAATCCCAGGAATCTGGCACACAAACCTTTCCTTTCCGCTTCACTATTCCATTCTCCTATGAGAAATTAGAATATGGAATGGACTTGTTTGCTTTAGTAGAAGAAGAAACAGCAGGAAGTGTCCCGTCTTCTAAAATAGAGTCATCACTAATGGTTCTAACTATCTGTAACAAATGTGGATCTTCCACCTGTGCTTCCTTAATTTCTTGAAGCAATGAGCTTTCTAAAACTGTAAAGCTCATTTGATACATTATATGAGATAATGCATCAGCTACTATATTTTCTTTGCCTCTTCTATACAAGATTTCCATGTGAAATTCCTGTATGAGCTCAGCCCAACGAGCCTGTCAGCCTCGAAGATCTGGCTGACTACAAAAATACTTGAGTGTATGATGATCTATGAATACCTTAAAGTCCGCACCATAAAGATAGTGTCTCCAAACTTTAAGTGCATGCACCACCGCATAAAACTCTTGTTCATTCACCGTCCAATTGTGTTGTGCACTACTTAACTTCTTACTTTCAAAAGCTATTGGCCTGCCATCTTGACTCAAGACTACACCTATGGCTATGCCACTAGCATCCGTTTCTAACTCAAATGGTTTATGAGGATCCACCACTTTGAGTATAGGAGCCTCTAAAACAGCTTGTTTCAGAGTATCAAAACTCTTTTGCTACTCTTGCTTCCATGCAAATGGAATTTTGCCTTGAAGCAAGTTCGTCATAGGTGCTGCTATCGGCGAATATGAAGAGATGAATTTTCGATAGAAACCGAAAAGTCCTAAGAATGAGCGTAACTGACCCTCATCCTGAGGAGTAGGCCATGCTAAAATGACTGATACCTTCTTGGGATCTATCTTACTAAATACAATGGCTCCGCCTAGAGCATCCAAAAGATCATCAATCCGCGGCATGGGATATCTATGTTTAATAGTGATCTTATTGAGTGCTCGATAATTGACACACATCCTATAAGATCCATCCTTCTTCGTCACAAGAAGAACTAGTGCCGCAAAGGGTGAATATCTGGGTCTAATCAACCCTTTTTGAAGATACTCGTCCAGGACCCTGCGGACTTCATTTTCCTCCTGCAAACTCATTCGAAATGGTGGCCGAGCGGTCGGACTCGCTCCTGGTACCAATTCAATTCTATGCTCTATATTCTTGCAAGGAGGAAAACCTGATGGTAATTCCTTTAAAAACAACTCTTGGAATTTTGCTCTCACTTTGGCTGAAAGTGCTGGAGCATTCCAACTTGAGTCTCCATGACTGCATGAATCCATCTCAACATACGACAAATACATGAAATAAAGAAAATAGATATACTTACAATCAATTTTGAGCATCTTGGTAGCAGTCACCAATCGCATCTCTTGGAGATCTGGTTCTCCACGGATCAGTAATCTCCTTCCCTCATGCTCAAACTGATACACATGTGAAGCAAAATCAATCACTGGTTTCTTCCTCGCATGCCACTTCTTACTAAGAACTAAGTCAAATCGAGCTAATCTCACTATCTCAAAGTCCAATCTGTCCTCATAGGAATAAATTTGAATAGGAAGATCAACTACTCGTCTATCCCAAGTCTCAATTCCCTTCCTGTCGGCTAGCTCTACAATATAAGTATAATTTGACTCTACTGTGTCTAAGTGTAATCTCTTGACTAATCACGAACTAATAACATTATGAGTCAAACCTGTGTCAAAGAGTACCTTGACACGCTTTCCTGCCACGACTCCTCTCATGACAATAAGCTCAGTATCTGGGAACGGGTATCCTTTCTGTGCCACTGGCGAAAGCACAACATCTGGCACAGTCGGAACCTTTTTAGTGACGATCATGGCCACTATGGGAGATGCTAGTGGAGATGGGGAATCCCCAAACTCATCCTCACTCCCACCCCCTGCCTAAGTCGGATTTATGACTATGGTGGCTTCTATCTTTTTCTTTTTAGGACAATCCTTATACAAGTGCTGCCCTAAGCAACCATAGCACAAACCCTCTTTCATTGCCTTCTCTTTTTGCTGAGGGGTAAGAATAGATCGGCTATATTCCCTCTTAGCCAGATCAGACACTTTTCTCTTTCCTCCTGAGACTATCTGAATCATGTGCACTTGCTTAGCCTCCCTAGAAGGCTGTGCACTGATCGAACCAGGAGTCGAAGTATGGAAAGGTCGGCTAACCCTAGTCCATGGGAATATTTGGCCCTGGGAACCTGTGCTCCTGTGACCGTCCTCATAAACCAAGGCCATCTCTGTGGCCTATGCCAAAGACTAACACCGTTCCTTTCTCACTAAAGGACGGATAGTTTCTCTGAGTCCCAAAACAAACTTGTGGACTTGAAGAAATTCTGGAATGGTATCAGGTACTTTAAGAACTACCTCTCTATACCTATCTGTGTATTCCTGAACTGATTGATTCTTCTGACTGATGAAGAACCAGGTGTCTACTGCTCTAGAACTTTCATCACGTGGTACAAAATTGTTATAAAATAGGATTTTAAATTTATCCCATGTTGTGGGCTCCTTCTTATCCTGCTCTATCTTTCACCACCACCTATGTGCGACATCCATAAGGTTATAAGTGGCCTGTTGAATCTTGTGCCTATCATCAGTGATGTGACACAGGCGGAAGCACTGTTCCCACTTGCTGAGCCACTACTCAACTGCATTAGCAGTTCTAGCACTAGTTGAGCCATGATATCTTGGTGGCTTAAGATCCTTAAGCTGCCATCTGGCTTCTCTACCTAAGATGCTATCTCTAAGGACTTCTGAAGTTTGATGCTCATCTGGAGCATCTACCTCCATCTTTGGCAAATCAGAATCAATCAGCTCTTCTTCTTTCTTGGAACCGCGCACGTGTTCCAAGATATCCTGAAGAGAACTCTCTAAGAATGAAATTCTATTATTCATGGCTTGAATTGGATCAACTGGAGGTTCTGGCATAAGGGTATATGTCCTAGTAGGTGATACTGATCCAGATTCCATACTAGGACTAAAGGCAAGTAACTTTTCTTTTGGTTTTCTTTTTTTTCTTTTAAATAGACTAAACAAACGTATATACTAATGGCAAGCAGAAAAAGAACCAATCAAAGTCTTTCCTTAACAGAAAAAGACAAAAGAAAGAAACTTTAATATGTTTCTAAACTTCAATGCACATGCATGCTAATTTTAAGAAATTTTGACAGCCTAACGACGTCACTTTAAAATCCGAAATAATTTCGAAAAGCGTCAAGCATTCAACAAAATCAAATCATCGGTGCCGGCAGGCACGATCTATTTTATCTTCTCAACGAACACCTGCAATTGAAAACTTTTCCAAGTATGTTGTTGGGCTCTACAGGCACTCAATCATATATATATATATATATATATATATATATATATATATATATATATATATATATATATATATATATATATATATATATATATATATATATATATATATATATATATATATATATATATATATATATATATATATATATATATATTGTCGATACCTGCTGATACTTACCACATGCAAGAAAAACTCAAGCACCAAACATACATCTCTACTTACACTCTACTTAAGTCATTCTACGAGTAATGTAGGAATACTTCTAACATGCACAATCAACAAAAATAATCTCCAAATATTGACTAAATACTTATCTTAGACTCTTTTGATATTTGTGAAGCATCCAATTGAAGAGGAAAGAGTAGAATATCCATTCTGTTTGGTTCGTGGATTGCATATGTCTTCAAGAAGTGCTTTGTTGATGATGCTCGATGAATAATAGTCCACTTTCACCCTCTGTTGTAGAAAGAAAATAATTCCAAAGTATGGCTTGCAGCCACTCTTTGGATAGCGCTCTGAGAAAGCTTTCTAACAAGCCAAAGATCTCTCAATTTGGACAAGAATTGACCAAGTTATGACCAATTTGGTGAAGCTTGGTAGTTCAAAATCTGAGAAATTTGCTTCAACTATGTAGTTCTTCACAAAAAAATTTCGATCTCCTTCTCTAAGAGCGGCGCGTGGAGCTGTTCTTATATCCCATATGTGCTACAGAAACTCTTAGAGATGCCTTTTTATAAAGGAGCTTCTTCTTGTGTCTTTCAACAACCAAGAAGGAAGAGAAAGCCTCTCTCTCCCTCTCCTCATGGGCGGCCAAGAGGCGCCGTGGGACTCTGGCCTCCCTCTCTGCCTTCTCTCCTCATGGGCAGCCAAGAGGCACCTGTGGTATTGTATTCTCTCCCTTTCTTTTGATACAATGCCACCACCGAGCCAAGCACGCCCTCCGCTTTCTTCCTCCTCAAACGACCACTGAAAAAGCATGCATGAATCCTCCAACCACTATGCAAGTTCTCTCCAAAAATAGCTAAAAACATCATGCTCTGATACCAAGTGTGAGGCTCTCCTCAAAAGAAGACATGTGAATGATGTGTATGCCACTCTCCTCCCATCCATTTATATCCTCTTGTATCTAAAATAGCAGTGATCTGGAATGATCTAGTGTTGACATGTGGCCAGCATGCAACAGTCATCCCCACTAACCATCAAATACCTTAGGATATACCCCCGAGCTTAGGACCTTGGCTAACTAGCCCTCGTCCCACACACACATGGAATGGTCTCTGTAGACCAATGTATGGCAAAGACCATTCAGAACGGTCTGCACAAGTGAGCTATCTAGTATAACGTCATCAGCAGAAATCAAGTGTTCTTTCAAATCCTTGATCTTTGTGAGAAAACTATCCATAGAATCATCTTCGTTCATGAGCTCACTCTCCAATTGTTTTCAGAGGTTAGCAACACGAGCCTCATTCCTAGCATGGTACAATGTATTAAGTGTATCCCAAGCATCCTTAGCTGTTCTACAAGAGCGAATGTGAGGAATAATGGCACGTTTGATAGGCAAAGTTATCAATGCATGTGCATGAGCATCTCTGCCATCCGAATGACAGCACCTATATTTGAAGTACCTATATTCGTAGGTGTAACAGGACGTCTTCCAACACCTTGCACAATATTCCATAGTCCTTTTGCGACCAATACATGATGCATCATATAAGCCCATAATGGGTAGTTGGTACCATCCAACTTATCTTCAATAGCCAACATACGGAATACATCACTGCTTTCAACCATGGCCGATGACTAAAATACCTTGATGTAGAAAATTGATTGTATCTCAAAAAGTTGAATAGAATTGCCTAGATGAATTCTACTAAGCCTATAGTAGACTTCGAGATGCCTAGCGAATCGAAACTAGAATATACCTTTGGCACAAAAAGACAAAATAGCCTGCATAAGCACTACGATAGTGTGTTTGGAGGCCAAAATGAGCTCAGACTGGGATTTGGCCATGACAAAGCAAAGATGTTTTGATCTCTAAAACACCTTGAGTATTCTTACCAAATTTCATGTGATTCTGAGACTACAACTGGAGAGGTGTAGACAACGCCCTAGATGAAGCGGTGACCTACTCTGATACGAATTGTTGGAGGTAGACGTCTGCAGAAGCACGCAAATAGCACAAGGAAGAAGAAGAAGCTTGGAGCACAACACACAATACTGAATGTATTACCACTAGAATGTACAAAGATGAGTAGCCCTTTAGGGCAATAGGCATATATACAAGTCGAGGGAAAAAACCTCCTACAGAGGGAAAAACGTGCCCCGATGGTCCTAGAGTGTTCACACACTTCACTACTTAAATATATCAACAATAGAAAATTTAGCTATGATCTGCCCGTTGGTCTCCAATTTCACCCCTCAACATTTGGTGAACTCGACATGAAACTTGACAATTGTGTGCTTAAGAATTTTAGATGTGTTTCAATAGTGATTAAAAATATAACCTTTACATTCTTCTTGTTTTACAGGTCAGTGGCGAAAGGAGTTTAATCAACTGAAAAGACAAGTCAAGACCTTCCTGACATAGACCCTTTTCCCTGGTTAAAGAGGGTTGTTCTTTAAGGAACTCAACACCTCTACGGTAAAAGGAGCATTCAAAAAGGAGGAGCCTTGACACTTCTCCCCCCCCCCCCAATTGACATACAAGAAGAACATCATTGCACGATCACTTCTAGTTTTGTACTTAGGATTTATTTACAAAAATGTTTTGTAAAGAAAAACAAATATCACTATGCACATTAAAGCTTCTACATCCAACAAACTTAAGGTAAAGAATTTTCAAGTTTTCGTTAATTCAGTAGAACTACGTATCATATCACCTGCATCTATTTTTTATCATAAAAACGCATAAAAAGATTATTAGTACTTGCATATATTAGAAGAGCATAAAACCATTAAAAGAATTTTACTTTGCATCAAGTCTACATAGTGCTAGTATAACAAGATTCAAACATGAGTAATGGGAATATTGCAACATACAAACATGAAAAATATAAATCAAAGTAAAAATAATAAATCTTATGAATTGCAAAAGCAAATTCCAAAGATTTTTGTTTATGATGAAGCATATATGAATGCATTGATTGATGAAAACTTGAAAAAATGGGAAGAAAACTTTATCAAAATGGAAAGTAAGGCCAATGAAGCTATACAAAATAAACTTAGAGTTATTTCGACTTTACATGATACCAGAAATACTATGAAAGAATCTCTACAAGTATTAAGAGTTGGCCTTAGAACGTGCAAAGAAGAAATGAATGCTGAAATTGTAGAAATGAACCAGATTTATGAGTTTGTTCCCAAACAAATACAAGAAATAGAACTAGTTAAATGTAAGCATGAAAAGAGAGAGAGACAAAGTTTGTTTATACATCTTTCATCTGAAACACATTCTAATGATTTTAGAAAATCTAGGCCTGCATTAAGAACATCAAATAGGATTCGAACATGACCTTTGTAGTGTTTTTGGTGTGATCAGTATGGTCATACATTTTGGACGTGTAGGGCATATGAAGATGCAAGAAGACAAAAACTAGTCACTGACAATGAGAAAAAATTATAATTATCAAGAATTATTACATTTACAAATAAATCTAGGAAGGTGTGGAATGAAGGAATTCATCAAACACATCTAGAGCAAACCAAATCCAACAAATCCATATGAAAAAAGTCGAAAATTGTTGAAACCTTACATACATGTGAACATCAAAACAAATGATCAAATAAGTGAGAAGACATTTAAAACAGAACATGAACTAATAAAAGAAATCAAAAGCAGTAAAACAAAGGAGGAAAATCAAAATTTTTAACCAATTATGGAAGAACATTTGGATAAAAAGCAATATAAATTTGATCATGAAATACAAGTAGGATCCAGGAAACTTGAAAATTTTGAGGTTTCATTTGATCCAATGCTTCTTGCCAATGAGATTTTTTTTTATCAAGAAAAATTTAGAGAATTACAAACTCAAATTAAGAAACATGACAACAATCAAATTAAACGAGAAGGAATTAAACAAGCACAGACCAAACAAAGTACTATGAATCCAAGTTATGAAAAAAAAAACAAATAAAACAGAGAAACAACTTCTTAATGGTATTATTAAACAAATTGAGAACAATACGAACATAAACTCAAAACCTTTAAAAACAAGAAGACTAAGAATTTACCATTGAAGAAAATAGAAGAAATGATGAAAACACCAATTTGAAGGTGAAGCAAATACATAGAACTTAAGTATTAGATTATGAAACAAATGAAGACTTATTTTTTCTTTTATCCTTTGAATATGAAACATTTTGATAAACATAAAAAGAAGTTCTCTTTACAAAATAATTACTATGATATTTTACAAAGCTATTTACAGATGAGAAAGATGAAAAATGATGAGAGTAGAAAACACAAAGTTTAAAACCACGTAAAAGGATTAAGTTATTCAAAAGAAGGTCAAGCAATGACTATGAGTTAGATGAAGACTTCTTGGGTGAAGATGAAGCATGATATTAATCAGGTGAAACTATTCTAATTTTTTTTTATTTTCATATAGAATTTTTTTTCATGCATTTCATAGTAGGAATTTACATGTTTCTGGTATAAAAAGAAAATTGTTAAAATTATGTAAATAAAGAATTAGAAATCAAAGTAGGCATGTGTATATGATTCAAAGGTAAGAGTTAGGTAACTTGTGATTGTTAAGAGGACAGGAGAAGGGAAAACTTCACTTGCAGCTCTCAATAGAAGTAGATCTATTTTATACAAGTAGGCTTCCTTAATTTTTGAAACATTTAGCTAATGAGATCCTAGTTCTGACTATAGCATACCTCTAGATCCTCACCTCTGAATAGGGGTTAAGCCTTTCCCCTTTAACAAAAAATTTGTGAAGAAAAAGAGAAAAGATAAATACATAAAGTGGTACATTAATGGTTGTTGGGACATGATAAAAAGCAAAATGAGAAAAAGAAAGAAAAATAAAGAAAAAAAGAATAAGAAAAATTTATCATGAATCATTTGCGGTCTGGAAACCACTCCTGAAATGTATTTATGCGCTATATGAGGCGGAATTCTACTATAGAAGAATTAGCTAGATGTATCTTAAGGCAGATGGCTAAGAGATAAAGGAGGAAATGCCTATGTAAAATAAAAATTACTTTTGAACAAGGTTAATAGAATTGTAAGTACCATAACTATCTGCATGACTTTTGTAGGATTTTCTAAACCTTGTCTTTAAACTTCATGCATTGAACAAAATGGTTTCCAATTCAAATTTTCATAATTTTAAAGATTTTCTTTGTTAGTGGAATCTTTACTTGCATTTAGAAGCATTTTTGCCATATTATTTAAAGTCAGGTAATCAGCTTTTCCAAAAGAATTTCATGCTCCTTCCCATGATCCACAAGTTGGCCCATCGGGATGATGTGCAGGTTTGGTGGGGATAGATGTCGAAACAATTTCATCCTTGGAATTGACATACAAGAAAAGTTTTTAAAAAAAAATAGATTGATTATCTTTAAACTCTCTCAAACACCTCTGATAAGATTGTTTTTGACTAATCTCTCTCTAGTACCTGCAAGGAGCAAATCTATGAAGATGTAAACTGATCAGGGACCTGATCATATGAGTTCTTTATGTTTATGATATTTGTATATGATTGAATGGATACAAGTCCTAAGAATAAATATATTAAACCTTGCTTATGTAAGTGTGAGCATGGGTATGATTAAGCATGTGCCCATGTGTATGAATGTGCATTGAAGTAAATGAGTGGATAGATGCATATTTATATGAGAAGTATAGGCATTGACAAATTGTTCAAAAGGAGGACATGAGGTAAAGTGTGGGCATGTTGATTTGGGTATACAAGAGAGTATATATTGAATTCAATTAGTTTATGTGAGAGCATATATGTATTTAACACTATGAAAACGAGTGTGTCTTGTGTTTGAACACATATTTGGATATATAATTCTAAACCTAATTATAATACCCTAAATGTTATTGTGCCAGAAAACTGCACTTCCTTACCAAGAACATGACCATGGGATTTATCTAGGATACAGAACCACCAAATTAATTATGAACTTGCTCCTGAGAAAATTCTAATTATTGCACAAGGCAGATTTATCACTTTGAATATATAGGGATATGTGAGTCATCATTTAAAAACATGTTAATAAATGATTTCATATAGGTTTAAATATATATATATATATATATATATGAATTAGTATTGCTAATATATATGTGGTTAGTATCTGATCTATTTAATTTAATGAATATATAAAAGAGCAACCATAATTATAATAATTATATAAAGCATCATCAATGTTTGAAATAAATAAATATAAAATATGTAATTTAATGTGAGGTGTGTGTGTGAGTATTAAAGTGTGGTCTCATACCTTTCTAACCACTTCTGCATAGGCTCAGAGTTAACTATGCAAAACTTCATTGCCTTCTCTGTGAAAGCTGTATCCATTTTCCTTTGCAATCCTTTACCTTGTGGTTCATCGCCTACTAGATGAACATCTTCATCATCGCTCCATAAACGAGGCATTTCGGGATTCGACATACGTAGAAACGCAGTTATAAATACAAGAAACTCTTGTACAAGCCATCCCTCTGCCATGCTACCCTCTGGACGTGCTCTATGTCGAACAAACCCTTTTAATGTCTTCATAAAGCGCTCTAAGAAGAACATCCATCGACTATGGACAGTTCCTGCTATTGCAACTTCATCTACCACATGAACTAGTAAATGAAGTTGAATAGTGAGAATACTTGTGGGAAAGTATTTCTCTACCATACAAACAGTCTTGATAGAATTGAGTTTCGCACTCTCTATGCTATCTTTATTTATCTCTTTAGAAGAGATCCACCGTACTAAAGAACTAATTTTATAAATGGTTCTTCGTACGTCCTCCGAAGACAATCTTTTAGGGCTACAGGGAGCACAAACTGTAAAAACTTATGCCAATCATGAGACTTGAGCCCTCCAAGATCATCGTTTCGTATGAAAGCAATCTTTAGACACCTCATGCATCCAGTAGCTGTCCGAAACTCTGAAATTGTTTTCTTAACTTGTTGCTCTTCCATCTTGCGAAGGACCCAAGGAGCTCTTGGTAATGATATTGTTCCGTTGGGCTTAGTAATTTCCCACAACACTCGCATACGACCTTGCTCTTCTAAGTTCTCCCTTTGTGCTTTGCTTTCTTTCTTTCTGATCAAATTTTTCCAAAGAATCTCTCCCACATTCTTAAAAATATGCATCGGGTCTACCAAATGATTGATCAACAATTCACTCCAATAAGGAAGTTCATGAAAAATAGACAACTGCTTCATGCCAATGACTGGATTTTCTGAATCCCACAGTTGTTTCCAATCGCTAGCTTTCATTTGGCGTGGCGCTTGTCGACCAATTTGTCCTTCATGTAAAACATGTCCATCAGGCAAATATCTATGGTGTCCTTCATAGACAGTTTTACGTAGTGCTTTGGAATAACGTGCTTCGAGTCGTGGTCTGCATAAGGGACAAGCATGGTAACCCAAAATTGATAAACCTAAACATTCATCATAACCTGGCCAATCATGCATCATCCACATAAGTATGCCTTGCACTCGCACGTCTCATTTTCTTATAGGTTGAGACATGTCACGCACAGTAATCCCATCCCATAAAATGCGCAGTTATTCCAAAAGTGGGGCAAGATATACATCCATGTTTTTTATCTTATATTTACTTGGTACAATAAGAGCTAATAATAGATGACCTTTCTTTGTGGCCAGCCATGGTGGGATGTTATAATTCACCAAACATACAGGCCATGTGCTCCATGAAGAACTGCGTAAATGGATTCACTCCATCCATAGCTAGGCCTAGACGTATGGACCGAGGCTCACTAGCAAACTCTAGCCACTTACTATCTATGTGCTTCCAAGCATCAGAGTCACCAGGCACTCGCATTACACAATCTGTAGACCTGCTCTTTGTATGCAATGACATTAACTCACCTATAGATTTGCATCTAAACATGTTCTTAATTCGTGGAATGATAGGAAAGTGGCGAAGAACCTTTGTGGGGATTGCTTCGCCTAAAAGGTCTTCTCTAAATCTATTTGCTCCAAACTTTGGACATACGTGGAGATGCTCATATTCATTCCGAAAGAGAATGCAATCATTCAAACAAGCATGAATTTTAGTATAATCCATTCCAATGGACTGTAAAAGTTTTTTTGCATCTCCACGTGTTGGAGGCATGTCATTGCCCTCTGGCAAAAATTGATCTTTAAGAAGCATGCAACAAGCAATTAAAACGATATTAGTAAATAAACTTATTTTGATACAACAATAAAAGCCAATTTGTTCTCCACTTACCTGAACAATTCAGTGACACTACTATCTGACCATCCATAAATGGATTGCAGATTGAGCATCGCGAGTGACGCACGTAGTACAGATATCCTTGCTCCATTGTAAAGTGGTAAACAAGCTAGTCTTCTCATGTTTTCATATTCTTCATCGACTTCTGATCGTGGAAATTCTGTTGTGTCCATGAAACTCTCGACATCTTCACCACCATCATGATCTTCGTCCATCTCATAAAATGCTTCGAGCATCTCTTCCATATGTTCATTCTTTGTAATACTATTAGTAATTGCTTGTACGTCTAAGTCCTTCTTTGTTCTCTTTTGTCCATCTCCTCACCTGGGGGACCATGGAAATGGTAGCGTAGGTTTTCTAGTCGACTCCTATCAAAGGATCCATACTCTCTAACATGTGCAGTACAAATCCATCGTTTCTGATAAATTTGATACTTGCACTGAGTACAAGGACACGCCATTCTCTCCTCCAGATCCAAAGAAGCCATCTGCTATAATATGGACATTTTAGATCATTTGTTTTTTTATTAAACCTAAAAATCTTACTCCTAAAGACTTAAACCTAAAATACTAAAACCTAAATACTTAAACACCTAAAAAAACCTAAAACCCTATTTTATATATATATTAATTTATTTATTCACATTTTTTCCTAAAACCCTAAAACCCTAATCCTAATCCTAAAAACCTAAAACCCTAATCCTTAAACCCTAATCCTAATCCTAAAAACCTAAAACCCTATTTTTTATATATATTTATTTATATATTCAGATTTTTTCTTAATAAGTTATATTTTTATATATTTAATTATATATATTTAATTAAATTACTTAAAACACAAAAACCCTAATCCTAATGCTAAAAATCTAAAACCCTAAAACCCTAATCCTAATGCTAAAAATCTAAAACCCTATTATATATATATATATATATATATATATATATTATTTATTTATTTATTTATTTATTTATTTATTTATTTATTTATTTATTTATTTATTCATATTTTTTCCTTAAACCCTAAAACCCTAAAACCTTAATCCTAATCCTAAAAACCTAAAATCCTATTATATATATATATATATATATATATATATATATATATATATATATATATATATATATATATATATATATATATATATATATATTTATATATTTATATATAGATTTTTTCCTTAAACCCTAAAACCCTAATCCTAATCCTAAAAACCTAAAACCCTATTTTATATTTATATTTATTTATATATCCAAATTTATTCTTAATTAATCCTATTTTTATATATTTAATTAAATTATTTAAAACACTAATAATTTTTATATTTATTTATCTACATAATTATCATGTTATATATATATATATATATATATATATATATATATATATATATATATATATATATATATATATATATATATATATATATATATATATATATATATATATATTTTTTTTATTTATTTTATTTTTAATTATTTATTTATTTATTTATTTATTTATTTATTTATTTATTCAGATTTTTTCCTTAAATCTTAAAAGCCTAAAACCCTAATCCTAATCCTAAAAATCTAAAACCCTATTTTATATATATATTTATTTATTTATTCAGATTTTTTCCTTAAACCCTAAAACCTTAATCCTAATCCTGAAAACCTAAAACCCTAATCCTAAAACCCTTATCCTAATGCTAAAAACCTAAAACCCTATTTTATATATATATTTATTTATTTATTCAAATTTTTTCCTTAAACCCTAAAACCCTAATCCTAATCCTAAAAACCTAAAATCCTATTTTATATATATATTTATTTATACATTCATATTTTTTCTTAATTAATCCTATTTTTATATATTTAATTATATATATTTAATTAAATTATTTAAAACACTAATACTTTCTACATTTATTTATCTATATAATTATCCTATTTTATATATTTATTTACTTATTCAGATATTTCCTTAAATCTTAAAACCCTAAAACCCTAATCCTAAATCTAAAAATCTAAAACCCTATTTTATATAAATATTTATTTATTTATTCAAATTTTTTCCTTAAACCCTAAAACCCTAAAACCTTAATCCTAATCCTAAAAACCTAAAACTCTAATCCTAAAACCCTAATCCTTATGCTAAAAACCTAAAACCCTATTTTATATATATATTTATTTATTTATTCAAATTTTTTCCTTAAACCCTAAAACCCTAATCCTAATCCTAAAAACCTAAAACCCTATTTTATATATATATTTATTTATATATTCAGATTTTTTTCTTAATTAATCCTATTTTTATATATTTAATTATATATATTTAACTTAATTATTTAAAACACATATACTTTTTATATTTATTTATCTATGTAATTATCCTATTTTATATATATATTTATTTATTTATTCATATTTTTTCCTGAAATCTTAAAACCCTAAAACCGTAATCCTAATCCTAAAACCTTAAACCCTATTTTCTATATATATTTATTTATTTATTGAGATTTTTTCCTTAAACCCTAAAACCTTAATCCTAATCCTAAAAACTTAAAACCCTAATCCTAATGCTAAAAACCTAAAACCCTATTTTATATATATATTTATTTATATATATATATATTTATATATTTAGATTTTTTCTTGATTAATCCTATTTTTATATATCTAATTATATATATTTAATTGTATATATTTAATTAAATTATTTAAAACACTAGTACTTTTTATATATGTATTATATGCATGTGTATGTGTATGTGTGTATATATGTTATGTAGGTGTTAAAACCCTAAAACCCTAATCAGAAAGACCTACACTTAAACCTAAAATACTAAAACGTAAATACTTAAACACCTATAAAAATCTAAATGTGTAAATGTGTAGATATGTGTGTGTTTGTGTGTGTGTATGTGTGTGTGTATGTATGCTCTATTTTTCTATGTGTATGTACGCATGTGTGTATATGTGTATGTGTGTGTATGTATGCATGCATTTGTGTATATGTGTATGTGTGTGTATGTATGTGTGTGCATGTATGTGTGTATGTATATGTGTGTATGTATGTGTGTATGTATGTGTGTGCATGTATGTGTGTATGTATATGTATGTGTGTGTATGTGTATGTATGCATATGTGTATATATGTGTGTGTATGTATGTGTGTATGCATGTGTGTGTATGTATGCATGTATGTATATTTGTATGTGTGTGTATGCATGCATGTATATGTGTGTATGTAAGCATGCATGTGTGTGTATATGTGTGTGTATGTAAGCATGCATGTGTGTACATGTATGTGTGTATGTATGTATGTGTAAATGTGTATATGTGTGTGTGTCTATGTATGCTCTATTCTGCTATGTGTATGTATGCATGTGTGTATATGTGTATGTGTGTGTATGTGTGTGTATGTATGCATGCATGTGTGTGTATGTATGCATGCATGTGTGTGTATGTATGCATGCATGTGTGTATGTATGCATGCATGTGTGTATATGTGTATGTGTGTGTATGTATATGTATGCTTGTATGTGTGTATGTGTGTGTATGTGTATGTATGCATATGTGTATATATGTGTGTGTATGTATGTGTGTATGCATGTGTGTGTGTGTATGTATGCATGTATGTATATTTGTATGTGTGTGTATGCATGCATGTGTGTATATGTGTGTATGTAAGCATGCATGTGTGTATATGTGTGTGTATGTAAGCATGTATGTGTGTATGTATGCATGTGTAAATGTGTAGATGTGTGTGTGTGTGTATGTGTGTGTATGTATGCTCTATTTTGCTATGTGTATGTATGCATGTGTGTATATGTATATGTGTGTGTATGTATGCATGCATGTGTGTATATGTGTATGTGTGTGTATGTATGTGTGTGCATGTATGTGTGTATGTGTGTGTATGTGTATGTATGCATATGTGTATATATGTGTGTGTATGTATGTGTGTATGCATGTGTGTGTATGTATGCATGTATGTATATTTGTATGTGTGTGTATGCATGCATGTGTGTATATGTGTGTATGTAAGCATGCATGTGTGTGTATGTAAGCATGCATGTGTGTACATGTATGTGTGTATGTATGCATGTGTAAATATGTAGATGTGTGTGTGTGTGTATGTGTATGTGTGTGTATGTATGTTCTATTTTCCTATGTGCATATATGCATGTGTATATGTGTATGTGTGTGTATGTATGCATGTGTAAATGTGTACATGTGTGTGTGTATGTATGTGTGTGTGTGTATGCTCTATTTTCATATCTCTATCTTCCTTTCTTTTCATCATTCTCTCTCTCTCTCTCTCTCTCTCTCTCTCTCTCTCTCTCTCTCTCTCTCTCTCTCTCTCTCTCTCTCTCTCTCTCTCTCTCTCTCTCTCTCTCTCTCTCTCTCTCTCTCTCTCTCTCTCTCCCTCCCTCCCTCCCTCCCTCCCTCCCTCCCCCCCCCCCCTCTCTCTCTCTCTCTCTCTCTCTCTCTCTCTCTCTCTCTCTCTCTCTCTCTCTCTCTCTCTCTCTCTCTCTCTCTCTCTCTCTCTCTCTCTCTCTCTCTCTCTCTCTCTCTCTCTCTCTCTCTCTCTCTCTCTCTCTCTCTCTCTCTCTCTCTCTCTCTCTATCAATAGACAATAAAACAACCACTTACAAGTATGTCCCTCTTTTGGATCGTTGTCATCAAAGCATAATGTAGGTCATCTATCGTTGAATTCCAAACAATCTACGCCAAAGAACTTGTGCAAAATCAAAGAGAAGAGAAATTATAAGACCTAAAGCATAGAGAAAGACAAAGGCTAAGAGTACGTGCTCTACTTACCAATATCTCAGATCTAAACCGCGGGAGTGTGTGTGTGTAGAGAGAGAGAGATCTGTGTGTGTGTGTGCACAAGACAATGCAGTTTGCAATTCGCTTCGCGCACGCAAGTTCGATAGAAGACAAGGAGTACTCAAACACGTGCAAAAAAGTGAAGTTTTGCTCTTGGGTTTTCGGTATGTTTAGAAGTCGGCCTCGGTATGTCCGTTAGTATGGGCATCGGTATAAGCATCGGTAACTTCTAATAAATTACTGACGCTTATATGGACGTCTGCGGAGCACACCGACGATCCATTTAAAACATTCATACCGACGGTATCTTTAAGTCATGTTTTTCGACGTTTATACCGGCGCCGCGAGTGACCGTCAGTATGCCCCTCATATGTTGTAGTGAATCTCCTACTGGATTTGATGCTGAAAAGTATCCAAAGGCCAACATCCATAGAAGGGATTCTATGGTGAATATCATCACGCAGCACCAAACTATCCTTCAAAGTGAAAATTATAGTATATGATTCCAATCTGAGATGTGTCCACAGAGGTAGGGCATGATTCCAAATTCAACTTCACAGAGGTACAATCACAGAGTTCTGAGTGGAGAAAAAAGAAGAAAAGCCAGATCAATTCAGAAAAACAAAAGAACTAAGTCATATGGTCGTCTCAAAATCGGTACAATCACAGAAACTGTTCATCCTCGGGGCATAGTAGCTCTGAGGGGATCTTTTAAGAGCAAGAGAAGCGCTCCATTGTGCAAAACCATGCACAAAATCTAACTGCAATGCATGGGACTTAAGATCATCATGTTTGCTAATTTTTCACTGACAAATGCAGCGAAGTGTTCTCCTCCATGCTCGCTTATTTCAAACTGGAAATTGGAATCCCTGCAATTCAGAAAATTGTTTTTGGTGCTCTAACCTTAATTCAAGTCCTATCACTTCTCCCACGTAGAATTCGGATTTTTGTTCTAATACGTGTGCTCTATGGATCTAATAAATTCAACATGCGAGCTCTTCCATCCTTGAAAGCAGATGGAGACCTCCAAATATACCAATAATTAAATCAACGAATCAAAAGCTATTGAATTTAACATTACGAGCAGCACGACTTATATCACCGATGTCTTTGAAAGTTGGATGTATGGTGAAAGGAGGATTCAACGCGATAAATAATACTCAAGATGTTACTTCCACTGTGTATATTCCAATCATATGGTGAACAGGGAGAATGAAGTGTCATCAGACATGTAAGATCATGTTCCTCATTAGGACGACGACTTTCCAGATTTTCCTTCATTTATAAAGATTACTGTGGAAGCCGTAGAGAACTAGCTCATACTCGAGACGATGCATCTGCTTAATCAATAGGCAATGGAATGATTGAGCATAGATGAGATTATGTTGCTCAATGAAGGCTAAGCTAGATATTCTGCCAGGTTCGAAAAGTGATTAATGTTCTTTAGAGTTCACACTTTAAGTTCATAATGCACTGCTATTATAGTAGCTCATTGAAATGTTTAAGTTCACTGGGTAGATTCTGAACTTCTGCTTTGATCTTAGTTTAAATGGTTACAAAAGTATATTCGGCTAGGAAATGGATACTAGAAATCCTATGTTTCAGCGCCAGATTTTGTTGAAAATACTTTATGTATAAAGATGTGAATAAATTTATGTTAATATTCAATCTTTGTATGGTTTTCAAATAGCACAGAGATGTTTTGACTGAAAATCTTCAACATGGAAAAATGTGAAGTTTGATGTTAGGTTTTGGTGATGTATGCTTTCAGCTTTTATCCTCTCCACTACTTTTTATTCATCATTAGGATCATCAAACCATACCTGGTAGCATTATACACAGTAGGTGCATTCGTTTACTATTAAAGAGATGTTCTTTTTTGGTTATTTCCCTTGTTCAAAAGCGTGAATAACTTTCAAGACCAAAGGTTTATGATGAATGAGGGTGTGATGTTGCTGCATGACGTCTGTTATAAATAAAAGAAAGAAAATGAGCAATTTCTGGTATTTACATGATATCGCTGAAATATTTTTGTTTTTTTTTTTTTTTACTATAAGAAAAATTTCTACACTTTGAGACCTTGCATCTTCAATATGGTCATCCGGTTGGCTACATTTCAAAGTTGCACGGTCCATCTCTTTTGGTGAAAACCTGCTTGCTCATAAACAAAAGCGTCCACTTCTTTCTTGATTAAAGCTTTGTGAAACATGCCATTAAATTAAATAAAAGGCAACTAAGAAACAATTTAACGTGGAATATAAAGGCTGTCAATGGAATCCTGGACATTGGGTGTATGGCTAACAAACTGGCAGCCAAATGGATGATTAAGGCTTGGTGCAATAGGGAGGCCTCGTGGGCCAAGCTGATCTTCAGAAACAAGAATGAGTTGGCTCTCATGGGGTTCCCAAACTGGAAGAATCTTGACATCATGACTCTGCTATTCTCCCTGATCCCCGTCTTCCCGAAAGGCTCCAATCTCGTGTGCTCCCTTTGGAAGGGCTGGAATAAAGTCAAAAGCTTCACAAGAATTAGTGAGGACTGGAAGTGGGCGGCCGGAATCAGACAAAACGACTCTATCTGGTTTCCGATACATGGCATCCGGAGTGTGGAGTCGTGGAACATTCAAAATGCCAAGAGGTTATGGAACAAAGGATTCAAAAAATAGAAACACCTCTGGAAACATGACACCAACAGATGGATCAACTTCGAGGATATTGACCCTTGCATAAACATCTCCTACGAAGAATGGAACACTTTGCAAAGCCGATGCCTCGCATGGGATCGTCACAAGACTCGCCTTCTCATGGGACACGACACACCGAACTCGCTTGGTCTCAAATGGCACAATGGAAATAGCCTACTCAAAATCCCGAACATCAAAGAAACGGCTGACCACCAGATCAGCCTCAACAAGAAGTGGTGCCTGTCTTGGACGCGGCTTCGGTGGGACATGAAATTCATGGGTATCTGGCACCCCCTTATAGAGATTAAGAAGTCTGTCCTCTTATGGCAAATTCTTCATCGAGGAATTTGGACCAACCATAAGGCTAGCAAACTTTGTGGGATTCCCCCTTGGTGCAAACGCTGCCACCGGGCTATCGAAGATGTCCCACATATCTTCCTTACTTGCCCCAACTCCTCCAGAATCTGGCAGAAGGTTGGAATGAAAATCAGACTTCAAAAACAGCTTAGTTGGAAACAAGTCCTTTTGGGAGAAGCGATCGGCTGCTCTGCGACACTCTGGAACGCCATCAGAGGGGAAGTCTTGTGGAAAATTTGGCGGGAGAGGTGTGCTCTCAACTTCGGCGATCCCCCCAGGGAGTGGTCGATCGAGAAATCACTATTCCTCCTTGGCAAAAGGATTGTTAACAGTAAGAAATCCCCCCCCTTCAGGCACCATCAAGTCCTCCTTTTGATCAACAATAAGCTCAAACCCAAGTGGGCCCCGCATGAGGGCGATGAGAGGGTGATTAACCTTCTCTGTAATGCAACCTAGGATTCATTCAAGCTCCCCCTCCGTTGTGGGATTTGGGGGGTCCCGTGGGCACTAGTCCCCTTCTATTGTACCTTTGTTTCTTAATTTAATTCAAGTCCGGGAGAGTAGGCTATTGCCGAACTTCTTTTATATTAAAAAAAAGGCTGTCAATGGAAAACACACACACACGATTGACTTCAAAGAGGTATTTGTGAGTCTCATTTATTCCTGATATCAGAAACATAAGCCAAGAATTTTTAAGCCAAGAATATGGGATAGATAGGATGAATTAAGGTTGTCTAATTAAAGTACTAAAACTTTGAGGAATAAAAATGTAAGTACGATTCATTCAAAAGTCTTACGTTAAGAACTTAAGGAACTTAGGGAATCTAAGATTTGATTCCCTACCATCGTAAATTCAAAAGATTATCTTTAAATTACACGTTTATGTTTTCTTTTTTTTTTTTGCTAACGGCATCCTCCTTTCGTCTTCATATCTTGTGGTTCATGTGCCAAACAATTAAATGGAGGTCCTCAATTTACTTATGGTGAGGGCAAAAATACTAGAAGTGTTATAGCTACATCATTTGTGCAAATTGTTTCCCTCCAATAAGTTAAGAAGGCTAGACCATGCACAAGAGAAGACAATTAAGGCTTTCTTATTCAAGAACATGTTCATCCATTCAACCAAAGTTGTACTGTAATCAATTCACTTACCGTCCTTGTTACGATCCCGACGACATACCTGGTGAACCTGACATGAAGGAGGAGAGTGTAGAGACTTTGATCCTAGTTTAGCTAATAGTGCAATTTGAGAGAGCTCTTTGTGTTTGATCATTTATGGGCGACACTACAATGGATGTTATAACCCAACTCCTACGCGTTCAGCAGGATGAAAAAAGACGAGATGTCATCCAAGCATTCCACGAATGAGTGATTAAAAGGAGCGGGTATTTCAACGGCAAAAGTATTACTCGCTTGTGTAAAGAGTACGAATTAGAGGTGTGATATCTTGGCATGGGACTTATGCCATTATGTGACCAAGGACTTACAGTGCCAAAGAAAAATGGTTCATTGAGATTTATACAAGATCTACAGCCTGTCAATAAGGTGACAATCAGAAATATGGAAACTGGACCAGTTGTAGATGAGTATGTTGAAGCTTTCTCACGAAGATCCATCTATTCAATTGGGGATCTGCATTCTAGATATTATCAATTCCAGTTAGCTTTAGAGAGTCAAGATTTGATGACTATGAGAACACCACTGGGACTTTTGTGCATGTGTACCTTGCCACAAGGAGAAACAAACTCAGTGGCTCATATGATGAATGGTATGCACAAGCTGCTTAGGGACTTTAACCTTCACTTGACCATGCCATTCATTGATGACGTACCAATTAAAGGATGCAAAGAGAAAGATAGGATCGAGACTCTTGATGAGAGTGGATATTGGAAATTTGTTAGAGATCACATTAATGATTGCGAGTCCATTCTTAGTCAATTGGAGGAGGTACACTTAACATTGTCTGCTGAGAAATCAGTGTTCAGAGTGCACGAAGTATTAATTGTAGGAAGTCTTTGTGGACTGAAAGGGAGATATCCATGTCCCAAGAAGGTAGATGCCATCCAAAATATGAAAGAAGTCTGCTCTTCAATTACTTAAATGAGGAGATTTCTTGGGGCATGTGTTTTCTATGCTATATGAATTCCTCACTTTGCCCATGTAGCTGGTCCACTCTATCAATTATTGAGAAAGGGGGCAAAGATTTCAATGGAAGGACATTCATACACATGCTGTGAGAAAACTGAAGAAAGCACTTGTTGAGGCTCCATTACTTAGAAAGGTTGATTATATTAATGATAGGCCCATTTTCATCACAATAGATACAAGCCCAATAGGAATAGGTTGGACAATCAGTCAGGAGGATGAACATGGACAAAGATTTGCCATCTAATTTGGAGCCAAGGTCCTGAATCTTTGTCAAAGAGGCTATCCCCAAATTAAAAGAGAACTTTAGGGAATATTAACTGCTTTGAAAAATGATAAAGAGTATCTCATAGGGGTGAATGTTGTAGTGGAAACAGATTGTCTCCCTTTGCTAGGGATGATCGTGAATTGTTCCACTGCAGATGTTGCCATGCTAAGATGGATAGCGTATACCAAATCACTAAACTTGGAATTTGTACATATAGTCTGGGATGAATAAATTCCATCACGAGTTGCAGGATGTAATGAAGAAAGAAAAAGAATTATGGTTGAGATGCATAATTTGCTATGGGCTGGTCATAAAGGGTTTCAAGGGACCTATGAAAAGATAAAAGAGCGATATTGGTGGCTAGGAATGTATGTGGATGTTCAAAGATTTGTAGCCATATGCAAAACTTGTTAGGTATTTTCGAGTGTAAAGCATAGAGATGAGTTGCATATGACATATGCCTTAAACATCCATTATAAATGGGTTATTGATCTGATTACTATGCCTTTAGGGGTGCAACAGATGTGATACATCGTACTAGCTAGAGAGGATCTGACAAATCATGTCGAAGGAAGAGCTCTGAGGATGAAATCTACAAGTAATGTATGCAAATTCCTTTTGGAAGAAGTTTTTAGCAGGTTTGGGTATGTAGAGAAAGTAGTTGCTGACAGAGGTGAGTTAGATGCCCAAGAAGCAAAGGACTTCTTCACAAAGTATGGGATTCGATTGTCTCTCACCACGGCATACAACCCAGAAGCCAATGGCAAAATTGAGCGTGGTCATCTACCCATAATTAAAGCCTTGGCAAAAGTGTACACCAAAAAATCAAAAATTGGCCAACATATCTTCTCTTTGCCTTGTGGGCGGATAGGACCCATATACTAGGACTATTGGCTATATGCCCGCAGAACTGATGTATTGTCAAAAACCTATTCTACCGACAGAGGCGCATGCTCTAGCATGGACTTCTTTGCCGTGGGAAGATGGAATGTCAAGAGAGGATCTACTATCGATTCGAATCCTTCAGCTTGAAAGAGTAAAGAACCTAGTAGAAGAAGCAGCGGCCAAGCTCAAGCTCAGAGCCGCTAGAGATAAAAACAAGATAGCCTTTGATAAAACTCATAGGTTGTGGCCAAAGAAGATCAGACAAGGTGAATGGGTATTAGTCTATGATAGCTCTCTAGATACGCAGTATGAGCCCGAAGAACATTGAGTAAGAGATGGTTCGGTCCTTATGTTGTAAGTAAAGTATTTAATAATAGTATTTACGCATGCAGGGAGCTGGATGGAATAGAAATAAAAGACCTACTTGCTAGAAAAAAGACAAAATTATTGAAAATGAAGAAGAAGAAAGTGAAGAAGAGGAAAATGAAGAGATTCCTAAAGAAAATGATTAAGAAAAATTATATTATGAGATAATGTACGTGCACATATATATATATATATATATATATATATATATATATATATATATATATATATATATATATATATATATATATATATATATATATATATATATATATATATATATATATATATATATATATATATATATATATATATATAAACATGTAAATAGAATAAATGTATTGTGTCTAATTCATTTATGATCTTCTATTAATTTTAACCATCTTAGATTTTAGAATGGATGGAGAAGATCCCAGTGATACATCCATATGAGAGGGTAGCATTTCTCATAGATTCAGAGACACAACTAGAAGCACACCTGAGGGGAGAACCTTAGATAACACTTTTATATTGACCTACTTGCTTCCTATGCCTGAGAATGATGAAATAATTCCTACTCAGGAATTTATTAAAGATCACGTTACTAGTGAGGCTTTGATCTCACCATCATACGAGGAGAGTGTGTCCGGGTATCTGTTGGAGTTAGATGTCTGTGGAAGCACGCGAATAGCACAAGGAAGAAGAGTAAGCTTGGAGCACAACACAATAGTGAATGTATTACTAGAGAATGTACAAAGATAAGTAGCCCGTTAGGTCAATAGGCGTATATACAAGCCGGGGGAAAAAACTTCCTAAAGAGGGAAAAAAGTACCCCGGCGGTCCTAGTGTATTCACACACATCACTACCTAAATATATCAACAAATCCCCCCTCCGAGTGATGCGGTGAATAAGGAGCTGGCACTCATGTATAAGGAAGTGCCCAGTTGTGTGGAAATCACTCCACAAAAGGAAGTAAGCCCAAAGCTTTGCGGAAAGCTTAAAACTTCTCCCTAGGTAGAGCCTTCGTGAAAAGGTCTGCAATGTTCTCCTGCATCGGCACATATGCCGAGTTGATCTCCCTAATAGAGAACCTCTCCCTGACATAGTTATAATGCACTTCAATGTGCTTAGTGTGAGCATGGAACATAGGGTTCGTCGCAACTACCAATGTGCTCTGACTATCAATGAAGATGATGGTGGAAGAAGACTGATCAACACCCAAATCAGCCATAAGGCATCTAAGCCACACACTCAACAATCGGCGTGAAAGCTATCCTATACTTAGCCTCACACTTGGAAGTGGCCACAATAGGCTGCTTCTTGCTCAACCAAGATATACATGAGCTACCAAGCATGAAACAAAAGCCACTAGTGGACACACGAGTGTCATAGCAACCAGCCCAATCAGAGTCAGAAAAAGCATCCAAATCTGCGGTGGTGATCCCCCCTTGGGATTAAACAGCCCAAGTAGTCGAGTACCACTCAAGTAGCGAAAGATGCACTTAACCGCCTACCAAAAATTGATTCCTAGGCAATGCATAAACCTGCTCATCTCTGAGATACCAAACTGAATATCTGGTTGAGTAATGCATAAGTAAATCAAGCTTCCAAGAGCCTGTTGATAGAGAACAACATCAAATGCATCTCTAGCATCATGAAGACTCCGTCATAAACCTGTCTCCATAGGAGTAGCAATATGTTTACAAACTTCAAGGCCAAAATGTTGCAATAATGTGTCAATATATTTCATTTGACACAAAGCCATTCCACCATCAACGTGCATAAACAAAATGCCCAAATATTGATGCAAATGCCCCAAATCAAACACCTCAAATGAGGCATGCAAATCAGCCTTAAAATCAGCAATATGCCTCTCATGAGGACCAATGAGAAGCATGTCATCAACATAAACCACAATGATCAAAAGTACATCATTAGCACGCTTAACATATAAGGTGCTTTCAGTTAAACTATTCTCAAAACCATGTGCAATCCGATAGGCATGTTTCTTTTCATACCAAGCACATGGTGCTTGCTTTAAACCATATAATGTCTTCTTTAACCTGCACACTTGGTTCTCATGCCCTTTCTACACAAATCCATGGGGCTGAAAAACATACACTTCTTCATGAAAGTCACCATTCCAAAATGTTGTTCTGATATCCAACTGATGTACATTCCAACAATAATGAGTTGCAAGTGCACAAATGCTACAAAAAGTAGTCATTCGGCAAGTAGCTGCAAAGGTCTCATCAAAATCAACGCCTCTTTCCTGTGCATAACCCTTTGCAACAAGCATAGCCTTATACATGTCAACTGTTTCATCAGGCTTACGCTTTAGCTTGTATACCCACTTTGTGCCAATGGCCTTCTTGCCAGGAGGCAAGTCACATAAAGACCAACCATTCTTCATTATAGCATCATATTCAAATTGCATTGCAGCCTTCCAATGTTGAGAATTTTATACTTCATCAAACAAAACAGGTTCAGTCTCATCACAGAGACCAGAGGCAGCCATAGCATAGCAATCTGATGCAAAAGAGGCACTCTAAGAGCCTGATCGAGTATGATATGACAGAGGTGCATCTGATTTGTTTTCACGCAAAGTCTGTACTAGCCATTTTGGCATAGTTTTTGGCTCCTCAATATCAGCTCTCTCATCAACAAGTGCATCATGTAAATGTGCATCAGAAATGGAATGATCTGCATCATCACATGAAACCTGGAAAGGCTAAGAAGTTGCCTCATTAGGACCAGCACTAGACTATCCACCTATAAAAAGAGGCAGCAAAGTATCATACATGTCTTTGGAGCTAACAAATATCTCCTTAGTACATGAAAGCAATGGTTGAATAACATCTTCCACAAAAACAACAGCACGGATAACTAGAATGTGTTTAGTTTGTGGATGATACAGACGATAGCCTTTACTTTAAGAAATATACCCAACAAAAATACATTTTACTGCTTTATCATCCAATTTTCTACGATGTTGTTGAGGCACTAATGCATATGCCAAACAACCAAAAACATGCAGATGAGCAACAGATGGCTTGCGATCATGCCAAGCCTCATATGGTGATAGATTGCAGCGCTTTAGTGGGACACCTGTTAAGTACATATGTTGCACACATGACAGCCTTAAGCCAGAAACTATGTGGTAAAGCGTGACTCTTGACCATACACCTCGCCATCTCCATGAGTGATTTGTTCTTTCGTTCAGCAACTCCATTGTGTCGAGTTGTATACGGCATTGTACACTAGTGTTTTATCTCGTGTTCAGCTAGAAATGCATTACAATCAGAAGACATATATTCCCCCCCCAATCAAAATGGAGGGTGCCCATTTTACATGCTGACAGATTTTCAGCCAAAACCCCAAACTGTTTGAAGCACATCAACACTTCCGACTTCGCCTTCAATGGATATACCCATGCATGCCTGGAAAAATCATCGATGAAAGTCAAAAAGTAAGGATAATTTCCAAAAGAAGGTTTTTGCATAGGACCATAGACATCACTATGTACAAGCTGCGATTTTTGAGTAGCCCGAACTGAACCATCTTTTGGAAAGGAGGAATGCTGCATTTTGCCCAAAAGACAACCTTCAGAAACATGTTTTGCAGGTGCCTCAAGTTTGGGCAAAGAGGACACCATTTCAGATTTCTGTAGGCATAGCAAACTAGCAAAATTCAGATGACCAAAGCGTGCATGCCAAAGCTTTGCATCTGACATAGCCTGAGAATCATGTACTACACATGCCGAATCATTTACAGATCTTTCATAGTTTATGAGCTTATATAGCCCACAACATTAAATGCTAGAAGCAAAAATCACAATACCATTTGACAGATCATGAACTGTACATCTATCATCAACAAATTTCACAACCAAGACAATCTTGGTTAATGCACAAACTCATAACAAATTTTTCGTGATCCCTGACACAAACAAAGCATCTGACAAAGTGAAAGAACTACCAACAGTAGTAGTCAAAATGATAAAAACAAGATAGCCTTTGATAAAACTCATAGGTTGAGGCCAAAGAAGATCAGAGAAGGTGACTGGGTATTAGTCTATGAGTGCTCTCAGGATACGCAGTATGAGGCCCGAAGAATGTTGATTAAGAGATTGTTTGGTCCTTATGTTATAAGTGAAGTATTTAATAATAGTATTTACGCATGCAAGGAGTTGGATGGAATAGAAATAAAAGACTTAGTTGCTAGAAAGCAGATTAAGCTAGTTAAATAGAGGGAACATGAAGAATTTGAAATTATAGAAGACAAAAATATTGAAAACGAAGAAGAAGAAAGTGAAGAAGAGGAAAATGAAGAGATTGGTAAAGCAAATGATTAAGAAAAATTATATTATGAGATAATGTACGTGCACAAGTGTATATATATGTATATATATATATATATATATATATATATATATATATATATATATATATATATATATATATATGTAAGTAAGTAAAAAGAAAATGAATCAGTGTGGATGTAAGAAATGAATAAAGTAATAAATAGAATAAACGTATTGTGTTTAATTCATTTATGATCTTCTATTAATTTTATTTTTGTTCTTTGTAGGGTACTGATGGAGATCTATGAACAGGTTCGATAGTAGGCAATCCTTTGGAGTTGATTGGATTGTTTGACCATCTTAGATTCTAGAAAGGACAGAGAAGATCCCAATGATACATCCATACCAGAGGATAGCATTTCTGATAGATTTAGAGACACAAATAGAAGCATAACTGAAGGGAGAACCTTAGATAACACTTTTATATCAACCTACTTGCTTCCTATGCCTGAGAATGATGAAATAATTCCTACTCAGGAATTTATTACATATCACGTTACTAGTGAGGCTTTGATCTCCCCATCATATGAGGAGATTGTATCGAGGTAACTGTTGGAGTTAGACGTCTGTGGAAGCACCCGAATAGCACAAGGAAGAATAGTAAGCTTAGAGTACAACACACAATAGTGAATGTATTCCTAGATAATGTACAAAGATAATTATCCCATTAGGGCAATAGGCGTATATACAAGCCGGGGGAAAAAACTTCCTAAAGAGGGAAAAAAGTGCTCTGGCAGTCCTAGTGTATTCACACACATCACTACCTAAATATATCAACAAATCCCCCTGGGAGTGATGCGGTGAATAAGGAATTGGCACTCATGTATAAGGAAGTGCCAAGCTGTGTGGAAATCACTCCACAAAAGGAAGTAAGCCCAAAGCTTTGTGGAAAGCTTAAAACTTCTCCCTAGGCAGAGCCTTCATGAAAAGGTCTGCAATGTTCTCCTGCGTCGGCACATATGCCAAGCTGATCTCCTAGCAGAGAACCTCTCCCTGACATAGTGATAATGCACTTAAATGTGCTTAATGCGAGCATGGAACACAGGGTTCCTCACAACTACCAATGTGCTCTGACTATCAGTGAAGATGGTGGTGGGAGAAGACTGACCAACACCCAAATCACCCATAAGGCATCTAAGCCACACACTCAACAATCAATGTGAAAGCTATCCTATACTTAGACTCACAATTGGAAGTGGCCACAGTAGGTTGCTTCTTGCTCAACCAAGATATACATGAGCTACCAAGCATGAAGCAAAAGCCACTAGTGGAGACATGAGTGTCATAGCAACCAGCCCAATCAGAGTCAGAAAAAGCATCCAAATCTGGTGGTAGTGATCCCCCTTTGTGATAAAACAACCCAAGTAGCCAAAAATGTGCTTAACCGCCTACCAATGCTTGACTCCTGGGCAATGCATAAACCTGCTCATCTCTGAGATACCAAACTGAATATCTGGCTGAGTAATGCATAAGTAAATCAAGCTTCTAAGAGCCTGGTGATAGAGAAAAGCATCCAATGCATCTCCAGCATCATGAAGACTCAGTCATAAACATGTCTCCATAGGAGTAGTCATAGTTTTATAATCTTCAAGGCCAAAATGCTGCAATATTGTATCAATATATTTCATTTGACACAAAGCTATTCCACCATCAACATGCATAAATGGAATGCCCAAATAGTGATGCAAATGCCCCAAATCAGACATCTCAAATGAGGCATGAAAATTAGCCTTAAAATCAGCAATACGCCTCTCATGAGGACCAGTGAGAAGCATGTCATCAACATAAACCACAATGATCAAAAGTACATCATTAGCATGCTTAACATATAAGGTGCTTTTAGTTAGACTGTTCTCAAAACCATGTGCAATCAGATAGGCATGTTTCTTCTCATACCAAGCACATGGTGCTTGCTCTAAACCATATAATGCCTTCTTTTTAACTTGCACACTTGGTTCTCATGCCCTTTCTACACAAAGCCATGGGGCTGAAAAACATACACTTCTTCATGCAAGTTACCATTCTTAAATGCTGTTTTGAAATCCAACTGATGTACATTCCAACAATAATGAGCTGCAAGTGCACAGATGCTAGTGAACAATAGTCATTCGACAAGTAGGTGCAAAGGTTTCATCAAAATCAATGCCTCTTTCCTGCGCATAACCCTTTGCAACAAGCCTAGTCTTATACATGTCAGCTGTTCCATCAGGCTTACGCTTTAGCTTGTATACCCACTTTGTGCCAATGGCCTTCTTGCCAGAAGGCAAGTCACATAAAGACCAAGTACCATTCTTCATTATAGCATCATATTCAAATTGCACTGCAGCCAAAAATTTATGCTTCATCAAACAAACCAGGTTCATTCTCATCAAAGAGACTAGAGGTAGCCATAGCATAGCAATCTGATGCAAAGGAGACACTATGAGAGCCTTATCGAGTATGATATGATAGAGGTGCATCTGATTTGCTGTCATGCAAAGTATGTACTAGCCATTTTGGCATAGTTTTTGGCTCCTCAATATCATCTCTCTCATCAACAAGTGCATCATGTAAATGTGCATCAGAAATGGAATGATCTGCATCATCACATGAAACCTGCAAAGGCTAAGAAGTCGCCTCATTAGGACCAGCACTAAACTGTCCACCTGTAAAAAGAGGCAGCAAAGTATCATACATGTCTTTGGAGCTAACAGATGTCTCATTAGTACATGAAAGCAATGGTTGAATAGCATCTTCCACAAAAACAACATCATGGCTAACTAGAATGTGTTTAGTTTGTGGATGATACAGCCGATAGCCTTTACTTTCAGAAATATACCCAACAAAAATACATTTTACTGCTTTATCATCCAATTTTTTGCGATGTTGTTTAGGCACTAATGCATATTCCAAACAACCAAAAACATGCAGATGAGCAATAGATGGCTTGCGATCATGCAAAGCCTCATATGGAGTGATAGCTGTAGCACTTTAGTGGGACATCTGTTAAGTACATATGCTGCACACATGACAGCCTTAAGCCAGAAACTATGTGGTAAAGCCTGACTCTCGACCATACACCTCGCCATCTCCATGAGTGATTTGTTTCTTTCGTTCAACAACTCCATTGTGTTGAGTTGTATACGGCATTGTACACTGGTGTTTTATCCCGCGTTCAGCTAGAAATGCATTAAACTCAGAAGACATATATTCCCCTGTAATAAAGTGATAGGTTGGAGATGGTTGAACCACACACTTGATAGGTAGGAGATGGTTGAACTACACCCTAAGAGGGAGGATTAGGAATTAATCCTCAACCATGGCTTCTGGGGAAAGTGGTTAGCCCATCACATTCATATCCAAGAGGTTGTGAGTTCAAATCCTTACATTGGTAGGACAATGATTGACCAAGGGGGAAAGAATGTAATAAAGTGATAGGTTGGAGATGGTTGAACCACACACTTGATAGGTAGGAGATGGTTGAACTACACCCTAAGAGGGAGGATTAGGAAGTAATCCTCAACCATGGCTTTCGGGGCAAGTGGTTAGCACATCACATTCCTATCCAAGAGGTTGTGAGTTCAATTCCTTACATCCCCCCTTGATCAAAATGGAGGGTGCCCATTTTACATGCTGACAGATTTTTCAGCCAAAACCAAAAATTATTTGAAGCACATGAACACTTCCGACTTTGCCTTCAATGGATATACCCATGCATGCCTGGAAAAATCATCGATGAAAGTCACAAAGTAAAGAGAATTTCCAAAAGAAGGTTTTTGCATAGAACCATAGACATCACTATGTACAAGCTGCGATTTTTGAGTAGCCCAAACTGAACCATCTTTTGGAAAGGAGGAATGCTGCATTTTGCCCAAAATATAGCCTTCAGAAACATGTTTTCCAAGTGCCTCAAGTTTGGGCAAAGAGGACACCATTTCAGATTTCTGCAGGCATAGCAAACTAGCAAAATTAAGATGACCAAAGCGTGCATGCCAAAGCTTTGCATCTTACATAGCTTGAGAATCATGTACTACACATGCCAAATCATTTACAGATCTTTCATAGTCTATGAGCTTATACAACTCACAACATAAAATGCTAGAAGCAATAATCACATTGCCATTTGACAGATCATGAACTGTACATCTGTCATCAACAAATTTCACAACCAAGCCAATCTTGGTCAATGCAAAAACTGATAACAAATTTTTCTTGATCCCTGACAGAAACAAAGCATCTGACAAAGTGAAAGAACTACCCTCACGAGTAGTCAAAGTGATCTTACCAACTCCCATAACAGGATAAGAGGAGTTGTTGTTGCATGTAATAGTATTCCCTGTAGGGGCACGCTCGAGTGAAGAGAAGAAACTGCACTGTGAGGTAATATGTTTGATCGCCCCACTCTCAAAGTACCAAACATTTGAGTCTACGATAGACATGCACTACTCATGAGAAGATGGGTCAAAACTGCAAAGAGTAGTAAACGCCCATTCTTCTTCCTGCACAAGATTAGCAGACTCTATTTTTTGTGTAGAGGCCTCTAAAACAGCCATTCCAGCCTCTTTCTTCTTTGCCTCTTTAGCAGCTAGTTTTGGACAGTTTTTTATGATATGATCATTTCCTTTACAATACTTGCAAAACAATTTCTGCTTTTGTGATTTCTTTTCATCTTTGTCTTCCATCTTAGATTGTGCAAAATTAGGAGATTTTTGCTTACTAGTTGAAGAGTTGTGCACTCCCTAATGAAATAATCTCCACATCTATAACATGGTCCTCTCGATGCAGGGGGGTCTTGCCATATGTCTATTTGGAATTGGGGCCCTTGGAACTATGTACAGAAGGTTATCATATTCCGATCCATATGCATTCTGATAACCTTCATGTCCATAATAGTGTTGCTCATTGGCCTCTTCATATTCCACGAGACTAGTGTGGTAAGAGTAATAGACTCCCTAGAATTGATCTAATCCTTGACTAAGGCTATCTAAGTTCGTCAAGGGGGTGGCAAGCACGATAGCTCTCTCAAGATTTTCTTCTGTTTATGCATACTTCATGGGTACTATGTTCAGAGGATGTGGGAGTTGCTGCCCTAGTACTAGATGAGGTTGATTGTATCCTTGGTATTCATAGGGTCTTGGTGTGTTAGCTATGGAAACTGTTGATTTCTATGCACTAAGACACTTTTAGGCTGATCGAAAATTTTTATAGTGGTGTCTTAAATGCGTGTGCATGTTTACAAGATACGAAACAAAGGGAAAAAAATTCACTAAGAGATATTCAGCATCCTTGAAGCCTTCATAGACATGGATGTAGATCTTCCATGGTAATTCAACCTTAAGGCAAGCAAGTGTTGTGTTGGAAGTCTAAAATGATGGTTTAAACCCTGTAGTCTTGAACCACCTGAGAATACAATTTCTAGTGCTTACAAAGCATTTCAGCATACAACCGTAAATCCCTAGAGTTGGTCCCACCCCTAATTCTTTTGACCTTCCAAAAGACTTGAGCATCTCACGGTGCTCTCAACTCTTCCCAAGCACAGATAACAAGTGGAGAACTACTTGACTCATTGGTGTTATCTCAACACCCTGCATTAGCTGAAATATGTCCAAAGTAGTCTTCCAATCCCTCGATTTAGTACAGCCAGCTAAAAGCTTCTTACAAAAGACTTCACTATAAAGAATTCGTTTATGATGTCTACTTGCAGCAAGCTCAACTATTGTCTTTGGTAACCATCCCTGTTGAAAATAGATGCAAAAGTTGTGTAAGCAGCACTATCACGAGAGATTCCCTCGGTCACCAAGTACCCGAGCAGTTCTTGGATGCCATATGCATAAAGCAATGAAGTGTATGTCAGAACAATGGTCCGACACCCAAGCATTTTTATTATCCCAAAAATTTCTTGTGCTTCACCATGCATACCCTCCCTTGCATAAATATTGATCATTGAAGGGCCTTTACGGAAACACCAAGGGTCGAGGGGAATAAGGCGGTGGTCACCACCCTTGGACATGTCAGACGACAGAGGAAGAGGGGGTTATGCCCCCTAAATGCACATGAGCAGGAAAATTGGGGGCTGCTTCTTAAGGGGATAGCGGGCTCTCTCTGTAGCTTTCTCTCCTTTGTTTTTGCTGTTGTGTTCTCTTCTCATGGCACAGTGAAAGAGAGGGGAGGGAAGATCCATCTTCTTTCTTTTTCGTCAGTTTCTGGGGACTCTTGACTGTGGTCAATTTGGGTGTGCTCATCAAAGAGAGAAGCAGGGGGGTTCTTCTGCTTCTCAGTTCTTCTTGGTTTTCGGAGTAGACAACCGGGCAGGGTCGGTGTGTGTGTGTGTGTGTGTGTAAGGTGGCTGCTAAGTGTACCCTCCCTAGATAAGTTTTTCCTCAAGGGTACGGGTGGCTAGGAGATTGACCATCAGGAGCAATCTCGAAGGGCACACAGTAGTGCTGTCTGCCACCATAGAGGAGAGGAATCTGTGTCAAATCGAAGGAAGGAGAGGGAAGGCCGAGTGGTAACCTTGGGCGAGAAAGGGCCGTATTTGACTCGTGCAGCACAACTGAGAAAGAGTGGTGTGAAGCTCAATATGGGTAGGTCGTGCTTACCGTCAACGAAGGAAGATGGAGACAAATCAGAGAATGATCGAGCTTATGTAATCGAACGGAAGAAGGTGACCTGAAGTGCCAGGTTCTGAAATTGTCGTGTAAAATTTTCCAAGCATTCATCACATAGGAGGATTTTCATAGGATTTGTGTGCGCAAGTAAGGATCCGGTTCGCATGAATAAGTCTGAAGACCTCGTTGATGTCAGAACAAAAAGAATTTACACCTTTTCTCAATTGGGTGGTAATGAAACGTTGTTTAATTAAGGACTATGATAGTTGGGCGTCCACTACATTTCGACGCATGCCATGATGGATAAGTTAATCATCTCCGATGTTTCCTGATCCACCCTGAGCCAAGTTTTTGGGGAGTATGTTGGGAACTAATCAGGCTCGTAGCACCAAGGGACTTAATGACATTGGAAGGTTTCGGAGCTATAACGATATCTTGTCCCAGGCCGTTAAGGCAGCTAGTTGGGCCTCTTGCCTCTTGAGGCGGGGGTGAGGGTTCAATCCCTGCCAACCACATGTAAGGGACATGTATAACCTGGAATGATGAAGTATATGGCTGATGTGCCATCATTTGACTAGCCCTACGGTAATTGTGACCGCCATTCAACCCAGTCTTGTAAACGGAATGATGAAGTATATGGCTGATGTGCCATCATTTGACTAGCCCTACGGTAATTGTGACCGCCGTTCAACCCCTGTTGTTGTGGGATAAGGGGGTTCCTATGGGTACTATGCCCTTCCTTGTACAGTTGCAATTTCAAAGTTAAAGCCCGGGGGAGTAGGCCTCGGCTGAACCTCCATTATAAAAAAAAAACGGTATCGGAAGAGATCTAGACATGCCAATGGATTCAGCATCTTGGGGTTTTTTGTATTAGAAAGGTCTAGAAAACCGGGGGTCGGAGGAGTCCTAGTGGATAAAAATTTTCTTGCAGAAGCATAGCAAGCTTGTTCCATCCCGGAGAGGGATAAGCTACACCAGTAACCGTATGCTATCTTCGCTATCTTGATGAGGTGGATAGACCTCTGAATCATGGCTCCTAGCCCACATTCATATCACTATCCCACAAGGCTGTTTTTTTTGTAGGGACAAGGTAGCAACATTTGTTGATGGTGTGCTTACTTCATCCCGAGTTACTTATGTGACTCTATTTGCGTTCAAAGCATATGATCCTCAGGTTGTATGAATAACTTCACTTCTGGGGGATGTTCTTTGTTCGTGTTTTCTACTATGCCTTCTCCTTGTTAGGGGTTTATGAGCAACGTTAGAATTTGCTGTGAATCAAAAGCTCTTATTTCGAGAAGACTTTCCTTACTGTACTCTTAGATGAGCTGTTTCTTAAGTGGAATGGGAGATCATGATAGCTGGAGGGATGAAAGGAATTGTTTCTTGCAAGCACGCATGGGCTATGAATTGAGCATGCATAGTGTGTAGTTATTCGGACAAATGCACCAATTCCTCATTCTGAAGTGGAAAGATTTCTATATTGCTCACTTGTAGGCTTCATAAGGATTAGCATCTTCCTCCATTCCTCGCCCCCTCTCCTAACCTCTATGACAACGGGAGACATCGGGTGAAGTCAATAAACTTGTGAGTATAGGTGTGCACGAGTCTATGTGTAGGAGTGTGTGTGTGAATTGGAGAGTGGTCTGTGATTACATATGTGTGTGAGGATAGGTGTGAGTGTGTGTGTGTGTGTGAATTTATGTGTGTGAATGTGTTCAAGAGTGCATATGTAAATGTGTGGGCAAATGTGTGTGTGTGTGTGTGTGTGTGTGTGTGTGTTTGAGTATAGGAGTAAGAGAGTGTGCGGGAGTGTAGGTGTGTGTAAGAGAGTGTGAAGAAGTGAGAGTGTGCGAGTGAGTGAGAGTGATAGAGGAAGATAGAAAGGAAGGAGAAAGGGATTGAGGAAAGGAGTGACAAGGAGTGAGTGAAGGAGAGCAAGAAAGACAGTGGTTAAGAACAATGAAAGTGTATGTAAGTGTATTGGGTCACATGTACTTGGGTTTCTATTCCACCTCCCTCTTCCGATACATTTGATTATTATTCGATAACTTCGAGCCATACAAGTGGACAAAGTTCAAGTGATTTCGGCAAAGCACAAGCATATATCTGCACCTTTCCTTGGGCATAGGAGAGTCACATTTTGGTGATCCTACTGGGGAGTGCTTGGCAGGTCTCTATAAGAGAGTGCCATAGGTTTGCCTAGCACCACCACACATTGGCCAAGCTCACTGATCCAGGTTCTGGTATATGACTGAAGGGAGTTTTTCCTCACGATGAACTTGTATGCAAAGAGAAGAGCAAGCCGCTCGAAGGGTTGAAGCCCGAGAGAAGCATAGACAGGAATCATGTGAGGATTCTTGGAGTAGTCGTAGACAGTGTGAGGAAAGGAAGTATTATCCAAGAAGAGTTGCCGCCCAAGTCAAAAGACTCGAGGGAGTCTTGAAACCGAGGGCTTTGAATTTCTGGGAGTGTAGTGATATTGACATTTCCCCTTTGTTCGAAATGGTCTACTGAATTCCAATGCATCTAGGAGACTTTCCATGATTCTCGGGCCTCTCGGATGAGGACTTAGATAACTTTATCCAAATTTTCAAAGTGACTTGTGAGGCTAATGAGGTCATTGAACAAGCCCAAAGATTGAGAATCTTCCCTGTTACTCTCCGTGATGAGGCAGCAAATTGGTATGGGAATTTGACACCACAGGAGAGAGGGACTTATCAATTGCTCAAGGATGCCTTCTTGGCAAAGTTTCGAAGATAGGGGCTCCAAGATAGACTTTCCCAACACATGGACTATCTGTGGCAAAGAGTAAATGAAAGCATTGACCATTATATCCAAAGAATGGAAACTTTGATAATGAGGATGGGCACAAATGCCCCCAATGATGAGACTCTGAAGAGGAAGTTTATTGTCAGGCTCAGGGATCCCACATCACAACAACATATAAGCCTTACGCGGCCCGCCAATCTGATAGCCACAAAAGAGCAAGCTAGGTTATGGGAGGAAGTGCACTTAGGTCAGCAAAGGAGGATAGAGCTCCTATACGAGCCAACAAGAGGACTAGGGAACGTACTCGTAAGAGATCCTGGCCAGGTAAGTCCCACGTTGATCACTCTGGCTTTTGCAGCTACCACCAATACACCAGGCGAGGTTAAGCCTGCATTGACCGAGGAACAGATTCTAGAGCTAGTGATGTAAGCAATAAAAGCTGCCATGATGTCCTAAGCAACATACATTGTGAAGCAAGAGGTAGCCTCGAATCCTAATCAGGGTGTATTTAGGTCCAACACATGGTGTGGGAAGTGCCATGGCTATGGTCATATGGCCACCAAATGCCCCATGGTCTCGAGACTTGTCACGGAAAGTCTTCCACCTAGGATGTTTTTCACCTTTTTAATAAGACAAACCATATGAAGGATTGATTTTATCATAAGAGGGTTTATGAAGAAAGGACCATGCACTCAGGAAACACAAGAGAGCATCCTTACACAAGGCTACCAGCTCAAAGTGTCCTACCCATACCTCATTTGGAAAACAAACAGACTTATGGGCATGGTGCTCAAGGTTAGGAAGGTGGCTATCCTGGAGGAGCAGCATAGGATCAGAGGAGGGTTGCTCCAATCCAATGTTGGAGATGCCACGGTTTTGGACATACTCAAGCTAGGTGCCCAAATGAACGGAAGCCGGTTGAGTACACTCCCATGTGTAGGTACTGTAATGGAGAGGGGCATTTCGATGATGATTTTCCTAAAAAGAAAGTTGATGTGATCAAGGGGAAAGGGCCAACTGAATCTTCAAATTATGTGGAGGCTTAGGCGCATCCCGCTCCTAGAATACAAGAGCAAGTTCCTACAATTGGAGTGCTATTTAGGACACTGAACCTCAAGAGGGATCTAGTTCATCCATGCACTTTGTGGAAGCTGACCAAGGCAAGAGTGCACGAAAAAGAGCCAATTGTGGCAATGGTCACAAGGATGCAAGAATATCTGATAAAAGATGTAAAGAAGTGAATATGTTGATAAATAGAAGACATATAAGCATAGTGAAGCAAAAGAAAGAGCAGAAGGACTCTTTAATCAACAAAAACTGGGAGAAGGGGATGAAGTGGAGGTACTTCCACCATTAAGAAAGAAATTTGTGACAGGCATTGCTCCATTGTCTCAGAGGTTGAAGGTTCTGAACTGTCGAAAAGAAAAGCAAAGCATGGAAGAAATTGACATAGTGCAGAAACTAGTAGAAATTGAAGTTACTCTAGATAGTGGCACCCTATTGAAGTAATCCCCTACATGTAGGAAGCAGTTCTACAATGAGTATATCAAAAGCCTCAGAAATCCCAAGATAAGAAAAAACAAGAGAAAGACATGCAGGGCATCATACAGAGTATTATGATGCAAATTGATTCCAATTCCCTGATGGTAATTGTTGAAATTAGGAGATATGTAGTCTCGGGTGCCCAGTTGGATAGTGGGACAATAGTTAATTTGATGACTGGATATATGATGAAGGCCCTCATCCTAACCCATATGGAGGACTTACCAATGTCCCTAAGGATGCTCGGTCAGACTCAAGTGAAACCGGCTGGTCTTCTGAAGAATATGAGCACAGTCTTTGGAGGATTGGAGTGTAGCATGAATTATTTGATAGTCCGATCCAGGACTTTGGAGGCCACATTTTCAATCTTATTGGGACCACCATGGCTAGTGCAAGCCAAGTGTGTGCATGAGTGATGTAGAGGATTTATTACAATTGGGCCAAATTCTGACCGAGTGCAAATCCAAGTAGCTTCAAATGCAACCGGCAAGAAGTTAACAATAGAGGATGAACTGGAAAAGAAGGCGAAAGAAAAAGCAAAGCAAGAAAATGCACGTGTGAGGTTTGCCTTGAATACTGAGTCTTATAAGGATCTGCTCCAAGATGGATTCAACCTGCAGCTATCCAAAACCCAAAACATGAAAATGGGAGAGTACAAAAATATGTTAGCATACAAGGATGACTCCGATCAAAAGTTGTTGGGTTGGTTGGCAGGTGCGAATCAGGTTGAGTGTCATACAATGCATATAGACTCAACAAAGGGTAGGCTAAACAATCCCCTAGAGGGGGGAATCTTAGAAGATGAAAGAGTTCAAAGCGACTAGTTGAGAAGCTAAGGAAGTCGTGTCATCTTGAGCCATTTGGTTATTTTTCTACCTAATATGATAAGATCCTATTGGGAAATCTAGAGGGTATAAAGGTGTGAGCCCATAGACCGACTGAAAGAGCGAATGTTGTGTTGTTGCCTTACACACTGCTTGATAAGCCCACAAAGTGCCATGATAGGTTGTTCCCCAAGTATTTGGGCTTAAGTAACATTATATTCATAGCAAGCAGAGTAGTGTTTCGTTTGTGCTCTCTGCCCATTTGTTTGCATGAGGGTAATAGGCACCAAAATTCCTATGTAGTATTTTGTAATTGTTTTTTTTTTTTTTTTATAAAGGAAGTTCGGCAATAGCCTACTCTCCCGGACTTGAATTAAATTAAGAAACAAAGGTACAATAGAAGGGGACTAGCGCCCACGGGACCCCCCAAATCCCACAAAGCAGGGGAAGCTTGTATGAGTTCTAGATTGCATTACATAGAAGGTTGATCACCCTCTCATCGCCCTCGTGCGGGGCCCACTTAGGTTTGAGCTTATTGTTGATCAAAATGAGGACTTGATGATGCCTGAAGGGGGGGGATTTCTTACTGTTGACAATCCTTTTGCCAAGGAGGAAAAGTGATTTCTCAATCGACCATTCCCTGGGGGTATCGCCGAAGTTGAGAGCACACCGCTCCCGCCAGATTTTCCACAAGACTTCCCCTCTGATGGCGTTCCAGAGTGTCGCGGAGCAGCCGATCGCTTCTCCCAAAAGGACTTGTTTCCAACTAGGCTGTTTTTGAAGTCTGATTTTCTTTCCAACCGTCTGCCAGATTCTGTTGGAGCTGGGGCAGGTAAGGAAGATGTGTGGGACATCTTCAATAGCCCGGTGACAGCGTTTGCACCAAGGAGAGACCCCACAAAGTTTGTTAGCCTTTTGGTTGGTCCAAATTCCACGATGCAGAATTTGCCATAAGAGGACCGACTTCTTAATCTCGATCAGAGGGTGCCAGATACCCATGAATTTCATGTCCCATCGAAGCCGCGTCCAAGACAGGCACCACTTCTTGTTGAGAGTGAACTGGTGATCAGCCGTTTCTTTGATGTTCGGGATTTTGAATAGATTATTTCCATTGTGCCATTTGAGACCAAGCGAGTTCGGAGCATCGTGTCCCATGAGAAGGCGAATCTTGTGACGATCCCATGCGAGGCATCTGCTTAGCAAAGTGTTCCATTCTTCGTTGGAGATGTTTTTGCTAGGATCAATATCCCCGAAATTGATCCAGCCGTTGGTATCTTGTTTCCAGAGGTGTTTCCATTTTTTGAATCCTTTGTTCCATAATCTCTTGGCATTTTGAGTGTTCCACGACTCCACACTCCGGATGCCATGTATCGGGAACCAGATAGAGTCGTTTTGTCTGATTCCGGCCACCCACTTCCAGTCCTCACTAATTCTTGTGAATCTTTTGACTTTGTTCCAGCCCTTCCAAAGGGAGCACACGAGATTGGAGCCTTTCGGGAAGACAGGGATCGGGGAGAATAGCAGGGTCATGATGTCTAGATTCTTCCAGTTTGGGAACCCCATGAGAGCCAACTCATTCTTGTTTCTGAAGATCAGCTTGGCCCACGAAGCCTCCCCGTTGCACCAAGCCTTAATCATCCATTTGGCAGCCAGTTTGTTAGCCATACACCCAATGTCCAGGATGCCAAGCCCCCCGCAGTCTCTGGGGCTAGTGCAGATGTCCCATTTGATTTTAGGCACCCCCCTTCTGTTGTGATCGCCCGTCCAAAGAAAGTTTCTACAGATACTACTCACTTTGGATAGGCCTTGCTCGTTCGGTCTCCAGCAAGAAAGGAAATAAATGGTAGAAGAGAGGAGGAACGTGTTGATAACCATCGCCCGCCCAGCAAGATTGATTTGCATACCTTTCCAATAGTTAAGCTTGTTTTCGAGTTTGGCCAACACCCAGTTCCAGCGCTGCTCCATAGAGACGCCAAACCCCAATGGAATTCCCAGAAGACGAAAGATTTGGCCCTGCGGAATGATTTGGCAGCCGTGATCAGTGAGAAGGCCAGGATGATGTCCCACAATGGCCCTAAAGGCGGTCTTAGAGTGGTTGATTTTGGATCCAGAGCCCGCACAAAAGGTAGCAAGACACCTCCAGAAAGTCTCCAGGCTGGTATTATCATTGTGAACGAACGCGTTCAAATCATCGGCAAAAAGTCTCATGATGATTTGACCGTGGTCTTGAGGCAGCCTGAGGCCTTTGATATTGCCAGCTTCCACTTGATGTGCCACAAGTCTGCTCAGCCCCTCAGTGGCGATGGCAAAAAGAAGGGGGGCAAGAGGGCACCCTTGTCTAATAGATCTTTTGAGATGGATCGCCTTCGAGAGTTTGCCGTTAACGTTAATTTGGGTCGTTGCATTTCCGAGAAGGGTCACGATCATCTTGGTGAATTTCTGACTACATCCGAGATCTTGGAGCGACTGCAGAATATAGTCCCATTCTAGCCTATCGTAGGCTTTGTCCAAGTCGATCTTGAGGAAAACCACATCTTGATTAGACTCATTTGCAAATTGAATCCCTTCCCAAATATCCATAATGGTTTCCAGGATAGACCTGCCTTTGATGAAGCCTTTTTGGTCCTCGCTAAGCCAAGATCTCAGGTGGCACGAGAGTCTGTTGGCAATGACTTTGGCGATGATCTTGTATCCTGTTTGGAGCATCGTAATAGGTCGCCAGTTTTCGATTCTGTTCTTTTCCCCCTTCTTGTGTATCAGCTTGATAATTCCATTATTTAGACAAGAAGGAAGAGCACCAAACTTTAGCGCTTCTTGCCAAACCAACCGGAGAGGGGTGGCAACCACCAGCTTGAAGGATTTAAAGAACTCGTTAGTGAGTCCGTCGGGCCCCGGGCTTTTACCGAGGGGGAGGGCATCAATGACCTCAATGATTTCTGGTTCAGAGATAGGGGCATGAAGCAGGGAGAGGAGGTTGGGTGGAATTCTCCGGGGGGAAACCCTAGAAATGGCAGCCATGCAGTCCCTTCTATGGGGGGAAAGGGGGTTCGAGGTTCCCAGGAGTCTCGTGAAGTGCCCTTCGATGATGCCAAGGTTATCTTCTTCCGAAGTGCATACATTGCCCTGTGGGTCTAGCAGAAGAGGGATCGCCTCTCTGTTGTGTTTCCTTTTAAGGATACGGCACATCTCTTTGGTGGGTTTGTCGGCTTTGCCGGCCCACCACTCCTTGAAGAAGATTTGCAAGTTCTTCCTTTGTATTTCTTCCTCATATCTCAACACTGCTCTGATTTTTCGGAGACCTTTCTGTGCTTGGTGTTTTCCTTTGTTCACTTCCTCCTCGAGCCGCCAGAGTCTGTGGTAAAGAGCTTCCCTACGAGCCCGCCGCACAGTCTCGAGCATCTTCTTAGTTCTGATCATGATCTTGCGAGACCTTTCGACCGCACTTCTCCAGCACTTGGCTGGGGCCAAGCCAGAGGCGAACGCCACCGTCCACACCTCGGTAATCTCTTGATGGACGGAGGGGAGAGAGAAGGTGGTAGCGTTGGCATGGAACCACAGAGCCTTGCGGATCTTGTTGAAAGGTTGGAAAGTGATAATAATCGGGTAGTGATCAGAGATGGTGAGGTCAGTGCGTTGCTTGATGGTAGGGTGGCCCCACTGATGAAGAAAGCTCTGAGAGATGTAGCATCTATCGAGCCTAGCTTTCCTCAGATCCTCACCCGCTTGGAGATTCGACCAAGAAAAGCCACTTGAGTCTTTGAATTCAACCAGATCCAAGTGGAGTTTGGTCATGTCCCACGTTTCTTTCTCCCGATTGTCGATGACCCTACCCTTGCCCATCCATCTGTCCGTAGGGTCCTCCACCATGTTGAAGTCTCCGCATATAAGCACGTTGTGGGGGAGCGAGTCTAATGAAGCCCAAGTGTTCAGTCTCTCCAAATCCCCGTTAGGGGCGTACAAAGAAACCATAGTAACACAAAGAGGAGCACCAAAAGAAACCGCAATCCAACGGTGGCTTACATCTTCAATGGAGTTCTCAAGCATTTCGATCCAGCGTTGCTTAACCCCAATAACCGTTCCTCCGGACCCCCGCTGGTGCTTCGTTGGGATCCACACGTGGGCCGAGGAGACCTGTCTCAGCCTTTTCTGGAGGTCTTCTCCGTCAATTTTAATCTCTTGAATACATATAATGTCTGGGTTTAAACTAGTGTCGCGGAGCCATTGACCAATGATGGTCGCTCTTGAGGGGTCGGTTAGCCCTCTAGCATTTAGCGAGATAACAATCATTTTTGTGTTGATCCCTCTTTGCGGGAGGGAGCCTTGTCCTTTCTTCTCTTGGCTTCATCTTTCTTTTTCGCTGGGATCTGATCCCGACTTATAAATCGGTTCTTGTGAGGGCTTTTCCATGGTATCTCTATAGGCTGTTTTCCTTTGCGGGATGCTCCTTGCTGGGGAGAATTGGGCCCCGTGCTCGGCACCGTTTCCGGGATCGTCGATCCAATGATGGAGCTTTCACTATCCATGTTGTCTTCATTACTGGTGTTGAAACCATCTTCTTTGCTTGTAGTGTAACCCTCCTGGGGGGTTTCTTTGTTGTCAGGGATCTCTAGGGCTTCGTCGTAGGTGTCTACCTCAGGTAGCTTCCCTCCTGGGTAGTCAAGCTCGTTGATCTCCTTACCCAGATTGCAAAACAAGTTGCTGTAGGGGGTAAATGGCAGGTTGTTTCTCTCACCGTTGGCCCTCGGACTTCTTTTCCTTCTTCTTCTAACTTCAGTAAAACCATCAGCATCTGCTCGCGGATTGGGGAGACCCTTGCCTTCCCCTTCCTTGGTCGAGTGGGTCAAATCTCCAAAGTTGTCTTGAGCCGTTTTGGAAGCTTCTTGAAATCGTTTGTTTTTTTGCCTGAGAGGGCAGTCTTTAATCCTGTGACCTTGCTGGCCACAACGAAAGCACGCGTTGGGAAGGTTTTTGTAGGTGATATCCTGTTCCCAAACATCTCCTTCGCCCATGTCCACTTTGATCATTGATGGAAGCGGCGAACTGAGGTCGGCCTCGACACAGACTTGTGGGTGCCACCTCGCATTGAACGAGTGTCTTGCACCCTCATAGATGAGACCACCAATGTCTTCACGTGACGCCAACGGCTTGCCGATAGGAGAGACAATGTCCCACACGAAGTCGTACAAGAAGTATGGGAGGTTAGGGAGCTCAACCCATAGAGGGTACCGGAGCGATTTCGATTTGTCGGGAGTAAAATCCGGGGACCATCTGAATAGGCACAGAGTTGCCCGACCGAGCTGCCAGGTGCCAACACTTAGGGCTTGAAACGCCATCTCTTCATTTTCGAATACAAGCAGCATGTGGTTTGCTGGTAAGAACTGGCATTTGCTGACAATTAGTCCTCGAGGGAACCATTCTTTTCTTAGCCATTGTCGCACGATTTCGAGCGGGGGCCTGGGGCCAAACACTTGGCCGACGAGGCAAACTTTCTTGAGCTCCTCCTGAGCAGATAGAACTGCGGGTCTACTGAGGGACACGATGGGGGATTCAACACTTTCGGATGCCCTAGGAGCGGCACACGAACCCCCCTCCAGCAGAGCGGCCAGTGTACCGGTCTCCCCGGGGGGAGGGGCCCGATTACTTTTCACTAGAGAGGAAGAAGCCACATCCATGGCCAAAAGGAAGACACCACCCGCCGATCACATCGAGGCCTAGCACTCCACTTTTCAGTGAAAACCAAAAGGCCAGAAAATCCCACCAAAAAGAGAAGCACACTTTTTCTTCCAAGTCTTTACTATTTTCCTTTTTCTTTTCTCTTTTTTCTTTCTTTCTTTTTTTTTTCTTCTTCCTTCTTTTTTTTTCTCTTTTTATTAATTTTAATTTTTTTTTTTTCTTTTCTTTTTCTGCTTTTTTTTCTCTTTCTTTTTTCTTTTTCTTTCTTTTTTCTTTTTTTTTCGAAATCTTTTCTTTCTCTAGTTATGGGGCCCACAGCGCACGCGATCGGCGGCCGCAGACAGAGGGTACACAGCGAAACTTGTCGCCCAGGAACGCACGATATCCGGAGCACGCTACGAAGCCAGAATCACGCTCACGGACGATGCCAGACGCCCTGTTCACACAAAACCCGGAGGTGCCCGCCCAACAGCCCACGAAAAGCCCGGCCCCGCACGATACTGGGCAGCAAACGACCACTCCCAAACGATACACAAGAGCAGACGATCGCGATACAGGAGAGCCCGGCCCTGAGCGATACTGGACAGCAAACGATACTGAACAGCAGACGATCGCACCCAAACGATACACACAAGTAGACGATCGCGATACAGGGCAGCAGACGGCGATACTCGATACACGCAAATCAAGCGATCGCGAAACTGGGCGATACACGCGATGGGCATCAACAAGCGATACACGCGGGGGGCAAAATTAGCGACACACGCCAACCACAGGTAGACGACACTAGAGGTCGCGATACCCGCGATACCCGCGACACTAGAGGTCGCGATACCCGCGATACCCGCGATACCCAAGGGCGTCCGATCGTGTCGACGACTCAACCCCTCAACCCATAGGGGAGGGGGAGTCGGTCACGACGACACCACAAGCAGTCCGGGACCAACAACTACGTACACATCAGCAACGACCATCAACAACGCCACCAACAGCAGCAACGACCGTCGACTACGTCTGCGTAGAGCTTCGCGCCATCGCCAGTCGCTCCCAACGTGAAGATTGTTCCATTTGTGGACTGGAACACGCGCTTTAGATACTCCAACTTACACACATTAGCTACGACCATCAACTGCGCCACCAACAGCAGCAACGACCGTCTACTACGTCTGCGTAGAGCTTCGCGCCATCGCCAGTCGCTCCTGTTCGATCAGCCACATTCGAAAGAAAAACGTATTTTGTAATTGTTGAAAAGGTCGTGCAAGATAGTATTAAAAAAATGCGTGCCCTAGTATGAGGTGATTTCAATGGGGTAGCTAAATCATGTCAGAATGAATTCAAATCGAAATTGAGCTATAGTAGATGTAGAACAATCTTGGATGTCCTGAACCTTAGCTCACTTGGTCACATAGTCTGTGGCGGTTAACAATTACTTTTCTTGTCATAGCCATGCTATAGGGTAGCTAGGCCCAACAAGGTTGATGCAAGAATGCTCAAACAATTGCCAACCAAAGGAAATAGTGAGGGTATTGTTGTGCCTCCCAGAAGGATGGGGACTACAACATTGATAGGCGTCATAATTTTTGCCTAATCCTTTGCCTCCTTAAAAAGCGTTGGCCACTAGTATCACAATAGAGAATCTTCTAAGCCATAATGTGACCTAAAATATGCTTATTTCTTGGGGAAATAAGCATCGGAGGAGTTTTTTTGTCATGCCCTTGCTTATGTAAGATTCTTGCAATGTATTGTTAGCTTCTACACTTGATCACTGATCATCTCTCCTCTAAGGATGTAAGTTTTGGTGGAAAGGCACCCATCATCAACAAGTCTTGCACCTCTTGATACAATTTAGGAGAGTTGTGGACCTTAAATAGCGAGACATATGGGAAATCATCAAAAGTTCTGCATTTTAGAGCTATGTGGAGGTGATTCAAGACATGGGATTGTCCATTACATGATGCCATCCTAGTCATGTTCTTATTTCAAAGTCAAATTCTTGGAAGAGAAAAAAGCCATCTCCATATGCATCTAGTAACTTGAGGCTTGTTGACAAATATTTTAGGGCATGGTGGTTAGTAATGATTAAAAAGTTAACTTTGAGCAAGTAGTGTTAGAATTTTTGAAGTGCAGAGGCAATGGCCAAGGAGTCCCTCTCCATGGTGCTGTAGTTATGATCAGCTTTGCATAGTAGGAGGGTGGTGTAGTATATAGGAATATCCATCTTGTATTGACTCCTTGGTTGTGCTAGGATTGCCCCAACTTCCTTAAGGCTATCATTTACATGAATGTGGAAGGGCAGGTTCCAATCACGAACCATTAATATGGATGCCTGATTTTATCACGAATTCATCTCTAAGAAGGCTTTCTCTTCAGCTTGTGACCACTAAAATGGAGTAGTTGTGCTTATAATTCTAGAAAGGGGATTTGCAATGTCTCTATACATGCAAATGAATCTTTTGTGATACCCTCTGTGTCCTAGGAAGGCCTAAAGTTCCTTCCTGCAAATGGGTCACATCATCTTCAATATTTCCATTACCTTGTCTGAATCTAGAGCCATGCCATGTAGAGAGGCTACATGCCCCAAAAGCGTGCCATGTGTTACAAGGAAGTGACACTTACGAGAGTTTAACTTTAAATTACCTTTTTGTCACTTGTGAAAAACAAAAGCATGGTGGGCCAGATGCTCATCAAAGCTTTTGACTAGGCTGCACTTATTGATTCTCACAAAAGTGGAGAAATATTCCATGAATATTCAAAGGAACATGTTGAATAAGTTCTGAAGATAATCAAGATCATTGAGTTGAAAGTTTACGACAAATTTTGTAGTTTGAAAGCCATTTTGGTGTATATGTAAGTTCCTCAAGGAGTTACAAATGCCCTCTTTGGCCTCTCCTTGTGGTGGATGGAAATCTGATTGTATCCACTATAGTCATCCAAGAAAATATATAGAGAGTGTCCAAAGACATCCTCAACCATTTGCTCTGAGATTGGAGTGGGAAATCCATCCTAGATGGTGAAGGGATTTGGTGTGTAGAACAAGAGGGGCAAGGAGGAGATGGAAGGAGAGAGAAGAGAGGCTCTTGAGGCAATGCTTTATATAAGATGTGTATATATGAATATAGGGGTAAGGTCACACGACCCTTACATCCCCAACAATCTCCCACTTAAGAGTCAATGTGACCATAAGTGGAAAAATATACAAAGAATGATGTAGGACTGTACACTAATGTAAAGGAAGCATCCAGATCTCAACCCATACAAATCAGCCTACACCAACTGCCTCGAACAAGGTGTATCCATGCACCTTAAACTTCTCTAGACTCATATCGATAAGAGTCAAGATCACATCTGGTTGATGCAAGAACTGATGAAGTGAAGTTCTTGCAAAGCTCCCACTCACTCTATGCTTGTGTCAATCATGAAACGATTGGCAACTCCAAGTGCACATGCTCCAATAGCAACTGCAATGTTTGGTCTCGAGCATAACAACTCATACATTAAACTCTCAAATGCTGACAAAACATGTGCTATCCTGGCTAATCTAAGCATGTCAACCATGCCTATATTCAAGGCATCCAAAGCACCATCATCAAGACCAATATGTCCTGACATATCTGTGTCAACGTCTGGCATGAGCAAATCTAAGAATGATTGCATAACTACTGACTCCTCAACATCCAAATTAGCCATCCTATCAACCAAGGATATATCTAGTCATGCATCTTGAGAGCTAATATGCTCTACCATACACTGTGTATCATAAGAGCTATCGTGCTCTACCACACCAAGTGTATTATCATGCTCCACATGATCTAAGTGCACAACATCAACACCAAGATCAAAGTGATGATCACACTCTAATTGAGTATCATCACAATGCTATTCATGAGCATCCATATCATGCTCTAAAGCATCCAACTGATCATTCGAAGTGTGCTCCATAAGATAATCTATATGATCAACAAAATCTTGCTCTATATAAGCGTCATGAGCATCCAAAACATGCTCTACATGTGCATCCATCTGAGCATCAGAATCCTGCCATACATGTGCATCATGAATGCCAATAGATCTATCTGTAGGTAGAAAAAATGAGTCGTGATGAGTCTCACATCACACATAAGGCTGAACTCCCACTAATAGGAGGTTGTCTCTCACATGAAGTACCTGCAGTGGGTACCTCTGTGCAATCCTAGCACCTCTGACAAGCATAAGCTGTCCCAACTGTAACTGAAAATGATGCTCACCAAGGAATGCATAACATCTGCTCTCCTATAACTGGCTAACTGAAATCAAGCTCATAGGGAATGAAGGCGCATAACATACATGTCTGAGCATAAGTGATGCTCCACTAGGTAGCATAAGACATACATCTCCTACACCCTCAATGTCATATGCCATACCATCAGGCATGTCATCGAATATGGCCCTCACGACCATAGTGCCAACATCAAAGCTATTGATGTGATCTATGTCTCACATGAGTCAATTTTTGCACCTCCTATTGAGGTGTTCTTTATATTGCTACATAGCTAAGAAAGAGTTCTTGAAGTTTGTTGAAGAGAAAAAGTTCAAATTCAAAGGTTATCACCTCTGAAAGAGCAAAACACACAACAGCGTATTTTCACCAAAAGAACCCTTGTTGCTTTTGGAGTTTCATTTTGGTTTGGAACTTCTTCGAGAGATTTTTTGGGTTTGCAAGCTCTTATTTTTTGAGCTTGATGGCCATCTATGAGCACTATGGTAGCTTCTCCATATGAGAGTAGAGCATAATCTTGTCATGGGTTTGGCATGTGAGATGACATTGTGGTATACTCCTTTGGAGGCTTATGTCATTTTGAGTGTCATCATGGCATTTTCAGTGGATGTATAGTGGCATTGTGGTTTATATCTTGCTTATGCCACTTGGTTACAAATTTACTTGCCGGTTGCACATAATTTTATGAGAGTTGATTCTAAATCTTGATTGGTACTTGCATCTTTTGTTTTCTTTATAGGTACATGATCTAAATTGGAGCCTCAGTTGCACACTTATTTGTCACCTTGATTGGCTATTCTATTAGCATATGTTCATTGATTTGATATTGTGGATGGTGATACCCACATGGTTTATTTGGTTCAGAGTCCATTTTACAGAGGAGATGCTGCCGAAATTTTCTTGGCTTTTGTTCTAGAAGATTACTCTAGTATATTCTTTATGCTTGTGTGATAGCTTTGGATCATTTCTTATCTCCATTTACTTGGGCTTGGTCACACATTGTTCGTGATAGGTTGGATGTTGGTGTAAATCACAAGCCTACACATTTGGCTTGGAAGTTATCATAAAGACTCTACATACATGAAGAACCATAGGAAGATATGCTAGTGGTTAATTACCACTTTATCTCATTTGTAAAAGTCAAAATGACTTGGAATCTTTTGTAATCATCTACCAAAGTGAGTCGTGGAAAAAGTAGCCTATTTGATTGAGAGAATATCTCCAAGCTTTTAGGACCTTGATCATAGGAAGCCAAAATTTGAATTTGAATTCAAATTTTTGCACATATCCTATAAAAATGTACTTGGAAAAGTCGCGGGCAGATCACTTCACTCTCGAGCTTCATTCTTCTGTAATTGAGTGTGTGTGAGGACTATACCATAGCCTACACATCTCTACACCATTAGGCAATGCTATCCATGCCCATGGGATTGTACACAAGTGTTAACTAATAGATACATTTACATCATTCATCTCTGTGTTCTCTACTAGTCTACTCAAAAGTCTGTCAACTTGTCAAGGGCATATCTCAGTCAATACTACTCCAAATTCAGTGATTAAAAGCTTGTTGGATTCATCTTGAAGTCTGCTACATGCTATAAAAAATTAAAGACATTCCATTCAGCAGATTCAGAGAAATCACCGTCGAGGTTCTCACTGGTCTATTTCTGCTACAGTCCTAAAAAGTCGGGGGTATAGCTAAGTTTGCTAAATTAATTTCTCTGAGTATGGTTTGTCATTTTACATCATTCCACTTGCAAATGGTAGCTTACTTAGTTAATTGAATACCCCTAGAAGGAATTTTATCAATTGCTACTGTGCTGGTCACACTGAGCAAAACATTCAGCAGGTGTCAAGACCAAAATAGAAGGTTTTCTTGAGTTTGTGACTTCCAAAGTTATCTGTTTTGATTCAATCATTGCACACATCATTTCCAAAGGACATAGGCCATTTCTTGGTGTCATTGGAAAGCTAAGGAAGTCTACTAATCAAGTCTAAAGCAGGAGAGGGCTGGTACAAAGAAAGTTTAGCAGTACCTACTCAGTTTCCTGGATCATCCATCCATCTTTCCCAACAGTGGTATCAGAGCAAATAAGGTAAAATGGGAGATGGTTTTCCTTCATTTATTGACAAATTGGACAGGAACAATTATCAAGCTTGGTCTCTAAGGATGAAGACCTACTTACAAGGAAGGAGTCTCTATGGATACGTCTCAAGAGATGAGGAATTGCCCTCATTCAAAGCAAGAGGTTTGCCAACCAAGGAGGAACAAGAAAAACTCAACACATGGTGTGCAAGGGATGCATTGGCAAGGTCTTATTTACTTAACTCTATATCTGACTTTCTTTTACCTCATATTAGAAATTGTAAGACTTCCCAAGTGACTTGGGAAACCTTGTCATCATATTTTTCCTCCAATACAAGGGCTAGGAAAAATTAGTTGTGGATTGAATTCACAACACTAAGGAAGCAACCTAAGCAAGTTGTTTCAGAATTTGTGACCAAGATCAAAGATGTTGCAGATCAGTTAGCAAGCATAGGAGAAGAGATTGAAGAAGAACAAATAGTAACGCAGGTAATCAATGGAATCAAGGCTGATGACAAGTGGGAAAGCTTCACCACTGCAATGGATCTCTACATGGACATGCACACTCCAGATCTTACAACTCTCATGGGACAACTATTTACACATGAAGCAAAGCTTACCAAGAGTGGAGATACATCCAAAGGTAACAACTCTTCTGCCCTATACACTGATAAGAAATTCAAGGATAAAGGCAAGAGTAAAAAGGTGGAAGATGAAGGCTCTACCTCCCAAGCCAACTATGCAGGGAGAGGTAGATCTTCAAGAGGAAGGGGCAGAGGAGGTAAGCAAGGTAGGGGGAGACCCTATAACTCATCACCATGTAACATTTGTGGCTTATCAAATCACACCACAGATGAGTGTTAGAGGAATTACAAAAATCAGAGAGGAAGAGGCTACCAAAGAGGTGGATACTCACAATCTAGAGGAAGGTTCAACCATCACCAAGGCCACAACAACAATTACAATGGCAACTACCAAGGAGGATTCAGAAACAGAAAGGACTACAACAACTACGCACAGGAGCAGGATGACTCTCTCTTGATCATGGACATGACTTCAAAGTCAGGTACAAATGATGATCACTTATTTTATATTGATTCAGGGTGTTCAAATCATGTGGCTGGTAATGTTGCACTACTCTCTGATCTTGAGGAACCAAAAGGTAAACACCAAGTCCAAACAGGTGATGATACAAAGCATTCTGTAGTTAAAGTTGGAAATGTGAAGACTTCTGATGGTAATCAGAATTTGTTAAGCAGGGTACTCTATGTACCAACCATTATAAAGAACTTAATGAGTGTTGGTCAGATTGTAGAGAAAGGGTTGCAGGTCAGATTCAATCAATATGGAGCATTTGTGGAGGACCCAATACATGGATTCAAAAGGATAGCTAAAGGAGAAAAATCAGGTAGACTTTTCACTTTTGAGTTGGAAGATACAAAGAACATTGCATTATACAATTATAAAGATCAAATACTTTCAGAGCTTGAGATTTGGCACAAGAGATTAGGGCACATAGGAGAAAGGACCTTGAAGCAAATGTGTAGGGACCAATGTGTGCTTGGGATACCTAATGTATCCAAGCAACATATGATTTACAAGTGTGGTGCTTGTCAATTTGGTAAGTCTCACAGGTTACCCTTATCCAAGAAAGGATATATGCATGAAGACTATCTAGAGCTTGTACACACAGATGTATGGGGACCTAGCAAAGACCCCTCAGTTTTAGGTTCAAGGTACTATGTGTCTTTTATTGATGATTATAGCAGATGGACTGTATTATACTTTATGAAGCACAAGGATGAGGTATTTAATTGTTTTAAGAAATATCTTGCACTAGTTGAAAATCAGACAGGAAGGAATTTGAAGAGGCTAAGGTCAGATGGAGGAGGTGAGTACTTCTCCAATGAATTTGAGGACTTCTTGCAGGACAGAGGCATCAAAAGGGAAATAACCACAAGGTACTCTCCTGAACAGAATGGGGTAGCTGAAAGAAGAAATAGGTTAATTGTTGAGACAGCTAGATCTATGCTTAATGAGAAGAAATTACCTAACTATCTATGGGTAGAGAGTGTTTCTACTGCCACCTATCTCATAAACAGGTTACCATCAAAGTCACTTGATGGTATGACACTATATGAAGCATGGCATGGTAAGAGACCATCATTGGATCACTGCAAAATTTTTGGATGTGTAGCATATGTACACATTCCTTCATAGGTAAGAGGAAAGCTAGATCCAAAGGCTGAAAAACGTATTTTCATTGGATATGATTTAAATCAAAAAGGTTACAGGTTTTATAACCCTACCAATAAGGGATTTATGGTAAGCAGAGATGTGATCTTTGATGAGAATGATTCTTGGTATGAGAATGAATGCAGGAAGGTCAAACTACCCTATGATTTGGAAGAAGAATTTCCAAAACTTACAAAGGAGGAACCTACTCAGGATGGAGAGTCAAGTTCAGATGATGAAGATACAATCAACCTTGAAGAGTTCAAGGCATGGAAGTCCAAAGGCAAAATGAAGATGAAGAAGCTTGAGGACATACCGGAATCTTAAACTCAATCAATCAAAAGGTCTCAAAGACCAAGGTTTTGTCATGAGTAAGGCTGACACTTCTCTGTTCATTAAGAGAAGTAGTTCAGAGGTAATCTATCTTTGTGTTTATGTTGATGACATCATCATTACAGGCAATGATATCAATGGAATCAGAAGCATCAAAAGCCAGATGATGAAGGAATTCAAGATCAATGATCTTGGATTATTGAAGTACTTTTTGGGACTTGAATTAGTTTATACTAATTCAGGAATATACATTACTCAGAAGAAGTATGTACAAGATATGTTGAAGAAATGTCAATTGCAGGATGCTAAAGCAGCAAGCACTCCAATGGAGGTGAACTTAAAGCTAAGTGCCCATGAAGGTGATGAAGTCCAAGACATTACAGGTTATCAAAGTATGGTGGGTAGCTTGAACTATGCTACTCTAACCAGAATTGACATTGCATATGGAGTTAGTGTGCTAAGTCAATTTATGCACAAGCCAAGGATACCTCACTTAGAGGCTGCCAAAAGAATCTTGAAGTATCTCATGGGTACACAAAACCATGGTTTATTTTCCTTACACTTCAGATATTGATATAAAAGTTTATTCAGATGCAGATTGGGCAGGATGCAAGGATGATAAGAGAAGCACTTCAGGATACATTTCTTTTGCAGGTGACAAACCAATTTCATGGTCTGCAAAGAAGCAACCAACTGTTGCATTATCTTCTATAGAAGCAGAGTATAGAGGGCTAGCCAATGCCACTCAAGAAGCAATTTGGATTAAGCTTTTGTACACAGAATTGGGCTTATATACTAGGCCTCCAATTATCTTTGGAGATAATACAAGTTCTCTTCACCTTGCAGCTAATCCTATCTATCATGCCAAAACAAAACACATAGAAGTTCATTATCATTATGTGAGAGAGAAGTTGCTAAGCAAAGATATTCAGTTGACCTATGTGTCAACCAACATGCAATGTGTAGATTTGCTGACTAAAGCTTTGGATGGGACCAAACTTTGCAGGTTCAAAACTATGATTGGATTGCAGGATATACTTGAACAATGAGGATGAAGACTTAAGCCAAAATGTTTGGCTTGAGGGGGAGTTGTTGGTGTAAATCACAAGCCTACACATTTGGCTTGGAAGTTATCATAAAGATTCTACATACATGAAGAACCATAGGAACATATGCTAGTGGTTAATTACCACTTTATCTCATTTGTAAAAGTCAAAATGACTTGGAATCTTTTGTAATCATCTACCAAAGTGAGTCGTGGAAAACGTAGCCTATTTGATTGAGAGAATATCTCCAAGCTTTTAGGACCTTGATCATAGGAAGCCAAAATTTGAATTTGAATTCAATTTTTTGCACATATCCTATAAAAATGTACTTGGAAAAGTCGCGGGCAGATCACTTCACTCCCGAGCTTCATTCTTCTGTAATTGAGTGTGTGTGCGGACTATACCATAGCCTACACCTCTCTACACCATTAGGCAATGCTATCCATGCCAATGGGATTGTACACAAGTGTTAACTAATAGATACATTTACATCATTCATCTCTGTGTTCTCTACTAGTCTACTCAAAAGTCTATCAATTTGTCAAGGGCATATCTCGGTCAATACTACTCCAAATTCAGTGATTCAAAGCTTGTTGGATTTAGCTTGAAGTCTACTACATGTGTCAAGAATCAAAAATTGAAGACATTCCATTCAGCAGATTCAGAGATATCACCGTCGAGGTGCTCACTGGTCTATTTCTGCTACAATCCTAAAAAGTCGGGGGTATAGCTAAGTTTGCTAAATTAATTTCTCTGAGTATAGTTTGTCATTTTACATCATTCCACTTGAAAATGGTAGCTTACTAAGTTAATTGAATACCCCTAGAAGGAATTTTATCAATTGCTACTGTGCTGGTCACATTGAGCAAAACATTCAGCAGGTGTCAAGACCAAAATAGAAGGTTTTCTTGAGTTTGTGACTTCCAAAGTTATCTGTTTTGATTCAATCATTGCACACATCATTTCCAAAGGACATAGGCCATTTCTTGGTGTCATTGGAAAGCTAAGGAAGTCTACTAATCAAGTCTAAAGCAAGAGAGGGCTGGTACAAAGCAGGTTTAGCAGTACCTACTCAGTTTCTTGGATCATCCATCCATCTTTCCCAACATTGGACCATCTTGCAGGATTCATTCTTGAGTGGGAGGTATATTGTCATTGTATTGGCATATATTGCCATCAATTTTTAGCATGTGTATTTGCCATTATCTTGGGTTGGATCAGTGACAATTGGTGATAGGTTATTCATTATTCTTTTGTTAGTGGTTATCTTGTTCGATTGCTCACTTTACAAGGGATACACTATTGAATATTTTCCAGGATTCTTTCACATCTACTTAGTCAGGTTGGAGACTTGGTGAGTAGGCTTACGCTCATGGTTTTATGTGCATGCTAGATGAATGTTTATGTGACAGGTGGTTCACATGGTTTCTTCTCCAGTGAGACATTTGAGATGTGAGTTATGCATATGGATATGCAGGTGTGATCCTATTGGTGATAGAGTATTATTTCTAGTCTCTTGTTACATTACTAGTCTCTTGGATTGCCAGCATGGGGTCTTCTCGGTTTGATGGCACTGACTTTCTGAGATGGAAAGATCAGATGTGGCATACATTGGTTTGTGCAGGGTTACACATGTATATGCATGGACATGCACAAAGGCCTTGTGACATGCCCGATCATGTATGGATGGATATGGATGCATTGGCCAGATCCACTATCTGATTACAACTTGTGGAGTCTATATATGAGTCTGTTATGTATGAGGAGATGAGTAGTGCATTATGGCAGAGACTACATTATATGTATGTGAGTTCAAGATATGTACAAAACAAGCATCAACTATTAATTTCACCTTTGTGTGCAACACTGTTGCTCTGTATTTTGCAACTTCGGTGACCTTGCACTCAGAATCTAGATCTTTCTTCTTCTACAAAGTTGTAGAGCTACTCCAAGATACACATAGCAAGTTGAATAGTCTCATTCCAATTTGTAAGACGCAAATTATAGTCAAAACACTCACCTACTATCCAAGTGATTATAGATTCATCTTCTACATTAGTGTGTGTTTTTTGAATTTTCTGTAGTCTATAAATCTAAATTAGGTTCTGCACACTTCTATGATGTTGTATTCTCTATTGTAGCTACACAAAGAACTTTACAACACATCAGTTCGAGCTTCCTAACTCGAGTAATGGCCAAAATACTGAGCTGCTGTCAAGAAGTACCGACGTGCACTTTCACCTCTTGTGACCTAAGCTTCCATTGAAGCTTCTTGCACACCAGCCTTCAGCATGCTCTGATACCAATGAAGGGCTTTGGTGTGCAGAACAAGAGGGGCAAGGAGGAGATGGAAGGAGAGAGAAGAGAGGAGAGATGTGCCCATATGCATGGGAGCCTCGAAACCCACATACTGATCTCTCTTGAGGCAATGCTTTATATATGATATATATATATATATATATATATATATATATATATATATATATATATATATATATATATATATATAGGGGTAAGATCACATGACCCTTACATCCCCAACAGATGGTTATCTTATTGAGGGCCCAAAAAATCTACAAAAACCCTAATTTTTTTTATTGCTTCTTGGGGGCAATCACCATAGAGGAAAGCCAATCAGAATGTGTGATATAACTATGATCCCTGCTCCTTCCATTTTGTCGATTTCTAATTTTACTGCTTCAACATACTTTGGGTTGACGTGATAAATTCTCCCCCAAACTAGTTTTTCATTTGGAAAAAAAGGAATAGTGTGGAGTCCTAATATCACGGGAATGCATGACAGATCCCTATCATTCCATGCAAAAGCATTTTTGAAACTTTGTAGGAAAGAAGTAACCTTATACAAAAGGATGGGCTCTTGTCATAACGAAGATGCCAATAGGACATATTTATTGTTGTAGAGAACTAAAGACAAAGAGATAAGGAAGAAAGGAAAGAGGGAGAAGCCAAAACAAGGGGGCCCAAAATTTTCAAATTTTGGCCATTTTTCTTTTTCAAAGATCCATTGTTAAATCTTCAAGAAGCCATGTAAATGATCCAGAGATCCTCTAGATGCATGATCCATGAAGAATGTAACATCAGCCTTGTACAATAATAGGGACTTAGTGATTTATAAGAAAACTACCAGTCTCTTATGTGAAAGGACCATTTTTAGGTCACATGTATATAAGTCACTTTGTGACTCTTTGTAAAAAACATCTTACCATTGTGAACAAGTAACAAGCAGAATTTCAAATTTGCTTCTTCTTGACTGTGTATCTTCTTCTCCATGAGCTTATATGTGTGTGTGATGCATGAAATGTGTGCTTAGAGAGAGTTGTCTACCCCCTCTCCTATTGAAGCATGCTTGTTAGATAAAACTAAAAATAATACTATCATATGCATCTCATCAAGAGCTTTGAAATAAATCCACTATTGACGTTGTAAGCATTGTATCGGGGAATAGAGTAGATATTTTGTATCTACATGCACGTAGGGGTGACAAGGAGGGTAGAAGGAGCACTGTCGAGTATCATGTGTTGTGTATTTTTAAGTATCATGTATGGTTGCTCTCCCAAGTATCGTGTATCGTGCTTGAGTCTAGTATCATATCATGTTCATGTGTATCATGTATTGTAACCTCACCAAGTATTGTATATCATCTATGTGTAAGGTATCATGTGACCACTCTTGTATCATGTATCATGTCCCACAACAGTATCATAAGTGGAAATTCAAGTATCATGTATCCTAAGGAGTCACATATTGTGTATCATGGAGAAATAGGGATAGAATTAAAGGGACCTAGAGGTGGAAAGTGAAAAATTCCAATGCCCAATTATTGAATTGAGACCCATCCAAGACCTTATAGATCTCCCAAGAAGACCATAGGGTCCTTGGCTATGAATGAACCTAAGGTCAGGATGCATACTAGGGACTCGAAGAAGTGTGATCTTGTCGGTAGGGAGTGTAACCCAAAAGAGAATTCATACCATTTATACAAACACATCTAGTGACTCCGAAGGAGATTCAGTCATGGCCTTTGAGAAATGCATAGCTTAGTGCCTTTCGCAAGGCTCATGTCAATAATAGAAGGCAAGTATAGGACATCCCTGCAATATGTTTCCAATAATATGCACAGACTACTTGTCTACCTAGATGGCCTCAATAAGTCTGTAGCAAGAATGAAGAGTTCTATAGACTCAAAGATTATGCCAAGGAAAGATATAAAATATGAAGGAGGATTCTATGTGGATAAACTAGGACATATATATGTAGTAACTGATCACCTAGAGAAAATGAATGAAAGAGGAGAAGTTGAGGAACCAAAACACTTGGCTAGACCCGATAGTGGAGAAACGGTGACCAATCCTAGAGGAAAGTAAGCAATAACAAACATGTGGAAAGGATATCAAATCCCTTAGGATGATGAATTGATAGATGTTTATATGGTAAGTGAACTTGACAAATTCATACAATCTACTTCACCCATATAGGAGGAAGGCATCAACCCCACCATTATCTATGAGCTCGAGGATCTAGAAGACTCATCTAGAGTTACCTACCTAGATCGGAATAAAAGAAGATACTTGCCTATTGATGACCTTGATAAGTCTAGATTGAGATATTTAGGGTTGCTAGTGTTTCCTTCTAGAGACCAAGCGAGCACTTCTCCTCCTAGGACACATTAGAGTAATGAATTAGTCAAGAAAGTGTGCCAATTAGGCCACAAGTGCAATTCTCAATGATAGAAACGAATCCCAACTATAAAAAAAACCCAAGGGGTGGAAATGTGAATAGGCCACCCTTCCAATGAAACCACCACAAGGTGGAGGACTAGGTGTACAACATGTACATCCTGCTATCCCTATAGTCCTTTGACCACAAGAGCGAGGTAGAAGACTAAGGCCTATTCATGTAGCCAAATGCATGAGAAATCAATATGATGGTTTTGGAGAGCCATGTGATCACATAAGTGAATTCAAGTAGGTGTTATGTGTAGAAAAAGTGGATGAATTCTTTGTCCAATATGAATCCTTTGGTCTCATCCTTACTGCAACAACATTGAGGTGGTTCCAACCTTTGGATTCCAATTCACAAACGAATTCACACACACACACACTTCACACCTATCCTCACACACACATACTTAATCACACACCTTCACTCTGCAATTCACACAGACACACTCTTACACATACACTTGTGCACACATATACTCACATGTTTATTGAGTTCACCTGATATCTCCCATTGTCACAGAGGTTAGGAGAGGGGGCGAGGAATGATGGAAGAGGCTAATCCTTATGAAGCCTATGAGTGAGTGGGATTTCAGTCAAGGAGCATGTAACTAAGGCATTGATACATAGAAGATCCCTCGGACATTTGTGCGAGATTTTATCGTCGTTATCTAACTGGGAGCTCACTATTTCTAGCAATGGAGTGCTGAACCTAGGAGACACTACCCAACAATATAGAGATCTTTCCACTTCAGAATGAGGAACTGGTGCATTTGTCTGAATAACTACACACTATGCATGCTCAATTCATAGCCCATGCATGCTTGCAAGAAATAGTTCCTTTCACCCTTCCCGTTATCGTGATATCTCATTCCACTTAAGAAACAACTCATCTAAGTGTACAGTAAGGCAAGTCTTCTCGAAATAAGAGCTTTTGATTCACAGTGAATGCTAACATTGCACATAAACCCCTAACAAGCAGAAGGCATAGTAGAAAATAAGAACAAAGAACATCTCCTAGAAGTGAACTTATTCATACAACTTGAGGATTAGATACATGCTTGGAACATAGATAGGGTCACATAAATAACTCTTGATGAAGTTAGCACACCATCAACCACACTTGTTACCTTGTCCCTAGAAAAAAAAACAACCGTGTGGGATAATGATATGAATGTGGGCTAGCAGCCTTGATTCAAGGATCTATCCACCTCATCAAGGTTGCGAAGATAGCATATGGTTACTGCTATAGCGTATCCCTCTCCGAGATGGAACATGCTTGCTATGCTTCTGCAAGAAACTTTTTATCCACTAGGACTACTACAACCCCCAATTTTTGGGACATTTCTAATACCAAAAACCCCATGATGTTAAATCCATTGGCTTGTCCAAATCTCTCTGGATATCATTTTTAGCTTCCAAACCTTCCCATGTCATTAACTCGCCCGGTGTTATGAGCTTGATCAGTTCCCAACATACTCCGCAAAAACTTGGCTTAGGGTGGATCACTGTATGCACATATCATAAAACATCCAAGATCAATGACTTACCCATCATGGCATGTGTCAAAATGTAGCGGACCCCTAACTATCACAATCCTTACTTAATTAAACAAGGTTTCATTACCACTCAATTGAGAGAAGGTCTAAATTCTTTTTGTTCTGACATCAAAGAGGTCTTCTGACTTATTCACATGAACATATGCTTACTTGCACACATAAATCCCATGAAAATTCTCCACATTTAATTAAGATTTAACTAGTCATGCATCATGATACAATTGTGATGAATGCTTGGAAAAATTTACCGAAACATTTCAGAACCTGGCACTTCAAGTCACCTTCTTTTGCTGGATTACATAAGCTCAATCATACTCCAATTTGTCTCCATCTTCCTTCTTTGATAGTAAGCACGACCTACCCATATTGAGCTTCAGACTACTCCTTCTTAGTTTTGCTACATGAGTCAAATACGGCCGACACAATGTCATTTCTCCCCCAAGGTTACCGCTCGGCCTTCCCTCTCCTTCCTTTGATTTGATGTAGATTCCTCTCCTTTGTGGTGGCAGCCAACATTGTTGTGTTCCCTTCCAGATTGCTCTTGATGGTCAATCTCCTAGCCACCTATACCACAACAACAAACTCCTTTTTTGATATGTGCCGAGCCAACAATACCCTTGAGGAACAGCTGATCTAGGGAGGGTACACCTCGCAACCACCTTACACACACACACACCAACCCCGTTTAGTTGTCTACTCCCAAAATCGAGAAGAATTGAGAAGCAAAAGAACCCCCTCAGCTTCTCTCTTTGATGAGCACACCCCAATTGACCATGGCCTAGAGTCCCCAAAAAATGAAGGAAGAAAAAAACCCAAGAAGATGGATCTTCCCTCCTCTCTTTCACTCTGCCAAGAGAAGAGAACACAACAACAAAAACAAAGGAGATGAAGCCATAGAGAGAGCCCACTATCCCCTTAAGAAGAAGCCCCCGCTTTTCTTGCTCGTGCATATTTAGGGGGCATAACCCCCTCTTCCTCTATTGTCTGGCATGTCTAGGGGCACTGACTCATGGAAATTGATTGATGACCTCTCTGTTGGGGTAGTGAAATCGAGTGTCGAAGCTGGCCCTTCAATGATCTATATTTATGCAAGGGAGGGTATGCATGGTGCAGTGCAAGAAATGTTTGGCATAATGAAAATGCTTGGGTGTCAACCCATTTTTATGACATACACTTCATTGCGCTATGCATATGGCATCCAAGAACTACTTAGGTCCTTGGCGATTGAGGGAATCTCTCCTAATAGTGTTGTTTACAAAACTTTTGCATCTATTTTCAACAGGAATGGTTACCCTAAGACAATAGTCGAGCTTGCTGCCAGCACACATCCTAAAGAAATGTTTTATACTGATGTCTTTTCTAAGAAGCTTTTAGTTGTTCGTACTAAATGGAGGGATTAGAAGACTACTTTGGACATATTTCAGCTAATTGAGGTTACTGAGATAACACCAATGAGCCAAGTGGTTGCCTGTTATCTCTGCTTGGGAAGAGTGGAGAGCACCATGAGATGCTCACGTCTTTTGGAAGGTCAAAAGAATTAGGGGTGGGACCAAATCTAGGGATTTACAATTGTATGCTCAATTGCTTTGTAAGCACTCGAAACCGGAGGATTTCTATGAATATTCTCACGTGTTTCAAGTCTGTAGGGTTTAAACCATCATTTCAGACTTCCAACAGAACATTTGCTTGCCTTAAGGCTGAATTACTATGGAAGAGCTACATCCATGTCTATGAAAAGTTCAAGGATCTTGGATATCTCTTAGTGAATTTTTTCCCTTTGTTTCGTATCTTGTAAACATGCACAAGCATTTAAGACACCACTATAAAAATTTTTGGTCAGAAAAAGTGTCTTTGTGCATAGAAATCATTAGTTTCCATAGCTAACACACTAAGACCTTATGAATACCAAGGATACAATCAACCTCATCTAGTACTAGGACAGCAACCCCCACATCCTAGAACTTGCTCTACCTGCCACTCAACCAAATGATTAGCTCATTTAAACTATCATAATCCAATCATTCCAAATCATGCCATCATGACAAATTGCACATACACATATTCACAACTCTTTATTCATACCTAATCCTCATGCATGGAAATTATTTTCCAACACTAATTGCATCTTACCATCTACATCATCACCTGTATCCATGCATACACATACTCATGTTTATCGCACCATGGCTCAGATGTCCCCAACCTACTCATACGTACTCATGCACCACTCCTACCTCAACTCATTCTGGCCTGCAACAAGGCTCAAACACAAAGAAAAAAGCATTTCATCCATACACTTTTCCAATTCCTAACATAGATGCAATAACCCAAACCAAAAACTTGAAAACATCAATGATAAAATCAGAACCGATCCTCTTGATAATATCCTCATAACTCCTTTCTCAACTTCTTCTCTGTTGCAACTAACCTCAACAAAAAAGTAATGTGCTCCATACGCTTCTCTTAATCAGACAAATAAACTAATAACCAAAACCAATGCATTTTTTTCTCACAAAGTATATTAAGATGCAATTGTGAATCAGCTTCTGAAGACTATCCCGCAACAAGCTCAAACAAAAGCCATTCAACCACATGCTTTCCTCAACCCACAACATAAATGTAATAAATAAAATCAATCACCAAAAAGGACTTCCATAACCCAATCATGAGTCTGCCTCTCCAAGACCATTCTGCAACCAATGCTAAATAGAAATCATGTTGTTCATATGTTTCCTTCCATCCAAACCATCAACATGCAGAAAATACCTTGGTGAGGTCCTCTTTAATCATTGCACTTACCTTATCTGCAACTCAACAAAAAGGCTAATCCAAAAAATATAAACAAAATAGAAGCGACATAACATGTATCCCACTGGTGCATCTATATCCGATAACTGCTCGAAAAATGAGCTTTCTAAAATGCAACCTCACTCACATCCCAAAAAACAGATCACACACAATGAAACGAAACATAAGCGAAGAATTTCCAAGGGTGTGTGATATATTTTTTGATCATTCACCATTGTAAAAGGTTTTAACCTTGAGAGAATATTGTAAAAGGAAAAATCTCGTGGAGTTAGTAGAAGCATGAGCTACAAGTTTGTCATGAGAGAATATCTCCTCAATTGGAGGAATCACTTTTAGGTGAAACCAAGTTTGAATTCAAATTCAAACTTGGAGGTAAACTCTTTATATAAAGACCTTTGTAAAACTCACGGTGAGAGTAGCCTTAATCAGAGCTCTTCCATTAATCATTAACAGGGTTTGAGTAGCTCACTTCATAGCTTACTCATTCCAATATCATTGGGAATCATTACAATGCCAATGAGCTTGTATACTCATGTTTCATAATACATATACTTCATTTGTCATATCTGTCTAATTCTCTTCTATGACTACTCAGAACACTGCACTTTGTTTGATCATATCTCAGAGATTTCTCAACCATTTTGCATGATCTATAGCTTCTTGGAACTAGCTTGAAGTCTACTTTATGGTATCAAAATTTCAAGGTATTTGTGTTTCAACCACTTGGGAGCAATCGCCATCAAACTGCTCACTCGCCATCTACTATTCAGTCCCTAAAATATCGGGGGTAAGCCTTGGATTGCTAAATTGATTTCTCAGTGTATGGTTTGTCATTTTAGATGATTCTAATTGTAATCATTAGCTATCTAAACTAGTTTAATTCCCTCAAAAGGACTTTGATCAATTGCTATTGTATTATGATCACTGAGCAAAAGAACGAGCAAGTATCTAGACCAAAATAGCAAGTTTTGTGACACTAGCTATTTGTGAAGTAATCTGTTTTGATCCAATTATTTGGAGGATCAACTCCAAAGTACATAGGTACTTTTTTGGCGTTATTTGCAAGCTAAAAGGGCCTAATAGAAAATTCTAAAGTGATTTAGGGCAAGTACAAAGCATGTTTTAGTAGTACCACCTTACTTCCTTGAGGTATCCATCCATCTCTTCCAACAGTGGTATCAAAGGAAGTTGAGGTAAAATGGGAGATGTTTTCCCTTCTTTTATTGATAAATTGGAAAGGAATAACCGCGGTAGAAGTACAACAATTGAGGGAAAAAGTCGAGGCTTTGGAAGTTAAGCTTGAGAATAGGAGTCATGGGTTGGAAATGACAATGGAAAAGGAGTGAAGCACAAGAGAAATGAATGGGAGAGTCGAGTTGGAGAAAGAAAATCCAAATGGGGAAAATGTGCTGGTTAGTGGTGCATACATGTTGTTAGGAATCAAAAGGGAATAGAGATGGAAAAAGGTGAGATGGTAAAATTGGGTGTTGGAGAGGAAGAGAAGGGAATAATCAAGATGGTTGAGCTTTGCCTAAGAAGAAGGAACTCATTGGATGACAAGATCCGCTCTCATAAAGCTCATGGTCAGGGATGTCGTACAAACCTGATGAGGAGCAAGATGGTCATCAAGCTCCTGGCACAAGCAAAGTGCATAACATCATGAGGTAATGTTGGAACAGATGGATGGATACCTCAAGGAAGTGAGGTGGTACTGTTCAAACGTGCTTTGTACCTACCCTAAATCACTTCATATTTTGATAGTAGACCCTTTTAGCTTGCAAATGACACCAAAAAGTACCTATGTACTTTGGATTTGATCCTCCAAACAATTGGCTCAAAACAGATTACTTCACAAATAGCTAGTGTCACAAAACTCGTTATTTTGGTCTAGACACCTGCTAATTCTTTTGCTCAGTGCTCATAGTATAGTAGCAATTGATCAAATTTCGTTTGAGGGAATCCAAGTAGCTTAGATAGCTAATGATTACAAGTGGAATCATGTAAAATGACAAACCATACACTAAGAAATCAATTTAGCAATCCAAGGCTTACCCCCGATATTTTAGGGACTGAATAGTAGACGACCAATGAGCAGTTCGATGGTGATTTCTCCCAAGTGGCTAAATCAAATACCTTGAAATCTTGAGAGCATAAAATAGACTTTAAGCTGGTTCCAACAAGCTATAGATCATGAAAACTGGTTGAGAAGTAACTAAGATATGATCAAACAAAGTTCACTGTTTTGAGTAGTCATAGTAGAGAATTAGAGAGATATGACAAATGAAGTATATGTATTATGACACATGAGTATACAAGCTCATTGGCATTGTAATGATGCCCCATGATAGTGGAATGAGTAAGCTATGAAGTGATCTATGCAAACCCTACTAATGATGAATGGAAGAGCTCTCATTAAGGCTACTCTCATTGCGAGTTTTACAAAGGTTTTATATAAAGAGTTTACCTCCAAGTTTGAATTTGAATTCAAACTTGGTTTCACCTAAAAGTGATTCCTCCAATTGAGGAGATATTCTCTCATGACAAAATCGTAGCTTCTTCTAACTCCACGAGATTTTTGCTTTTACAATATTCTCTCAAGGTTAAAACCTTTTACAATGGTGAATGATCAAAATAGTTACAACCTACGGTTCATATGATCCATCAAGTACTTGCACACATTGGTTTCCAAGTTATGTCAAATGTGAAGGCTTGTATAGTTGCACCAACAGCTCCCCCTCAAGCCAAAAAAAATCAAGTGCTTTGGTTAACAAATATGCACATTGCATGTTTGTGGATACATATGCCAATTGAATTTCTTTTCTCAATAGCTTCTTGTAAGACAAAAGTTACACAATATAACACAGGAGCAATAGCAGAGAAGATAACAGATATAGGAGAATCTCAATAATTCTCTACTAGCACCAAGTACAAAGATGATGGCGTTGTCCACCTATGCGCTCTCAAGGTAGAGCTTAAATGGTGATCTAGACAACCCTAGAACGGGAGATACAAGGTAGAGGTATGCTGGCTCAACTCAGTGTCTCAGGTAGTGCAGAAGTCATGTATATATAGGATCATGGGTGGCCTGCCATGGACGGCTATACATGGGCGGTAGAGCGTGGGCGGCCACCGCCCGCGTAATTGCCATACACAGCTTAGACTGGTTGAACCGACCTAACAAATATAAATGATTTTTGACTCCGATAGGGAATATTCCATGGAATATTCCCTTTACCATCGCACCGGGGGTGCTGCCCCCGGACCCCCACCAGGTGGCCCGCTGGCCCCCTTGGACCCCCCAGCCGGGGCTGCTCACCGCTGCCCCGGACCCCACAATTGGGGACCCTGGTAACTCCCTTTCCTTATAATACCTTACATGGTCCAATATGACCTTCATCCAACATGCAAGTTGGGATTCCCATCAATTGGGTAATGCACGCTTGGCTTCTCCTCATAAAGGGGGCCTTACAAAATGTGCATACAATCATGAGGGGTAGACATTGATCATATACTAACACTTCTCTCTAACATAGTTATAGTGCACCTCTATATTCTTGGTTCTTGCATGATAAATGGGATTGGCTACAAGATGCAAAGAACGTGTTTTTATCACCAAAGATCATAGGTGAATGAGTGTGAAGTCCCAAGTCTGAGTAGAGCAATCTAATCCAAATGGCTTCTGCTGTAGCATTTGCTAATCCCCTGTATTCAGCCTTTGTTGAAGATAGAGCAACAATTGGTTGCTTCTTAGAAGACCATGAAATAGGTTTATCACCTGCAAAAGACAAGTATCCAGAAGTACTCCATCTGGCATCCTTACAACATGCCCAATCTGCATCTGAGTATAACTTAATGTCCAAATCTGATGTGTATGGGAACTAAAGTCCTTGGTTTAGAGTACCTTTGAGATACTTCAAAATCCTTTTAGCAGCTTCTAAGTGAGATGTTCTAGGTTTATGCATGAATTGACTCAAAACACTTACCCCATAACATATATCAATCCTGGTTAATATTGCATAGTTAAGACTTCCAACTATGCTTTGGTATCCTGCAATGTCTTCAAGCAAATCACCTTCATGAGCACTCAATTTATGATTTACCTCCATAGGGGTACTAGCTACCTTTGCATTCTCCAAGTGGAACTTCTTCAACATGTCCTGCACATATTTTCTTTGAGTGATGTAGATTCCAAAGTTAGTGTAGAATTACTCAAGTCCAAGAAAATACTTCAAAAAACCTAGGTCACTGATTTTGAACTCCTGCATCATTTGGTTCTTGATTTGTTTGATGACATTGGCATCACCACCTGTCAGAATGATTTCATCAATATATACAGATAAGTATATCATTTTTGAATTACTCCTCTCGACAAATAGAGAAGAATTTGCCTTGCTCATCATGAATCCTTGATCTTGAACATAGGTAGTTAACCTATGATTCCATGCCCTAGGTGCCTACTTCAAACCATAAAGTGCTTTGTTCAATTGCACACATGATTTACCTTCCTTGGGTCTTCATATGCAAGAGGTTGATCCATGTAAACCTCCTTTGAAATCCAGCCATTGAGGAAAGCATTTTTCACATCTAATTGATACATATTCCAATTTCTAGATGCAGCCACACTTACCAATACACTGATGGTTGGCATTTTGGCCACAAGTGAAAAAGTCTCTTCATAATCTACTCCTTGAGTTTGTGCAAAACCCTTAGCCACAAGTCTAGCTTTATACCTGTTTATGGATCCATCTAAGTTCCTTTTGATTTTGTAAATCCATCTAGAACCAATACCTTCATTGATTCCTTCTTGGATACTAGCTCCCAAGTGTCATTTTCTTGGAGTGCTTCTATTTCTTCATGCAGAGCTTCCTTCCATTTTGTTTTGATACTTGCTTCTTCATATGAAGAAGGTTCTTCAAGTGATGAATCTTTAGCAAGATAAATGGAATGCTTAGTAACTAATGAAGTATCATACCCATATCTGATTGGCTTCTTACTCGCTCTTTGTGATCTCCTTATGGCTTGGTTGGATGATTCAGGTATGTCCTCCAACCTCTTCATTTTGGCCTTGCCTTTTGATTTCCATGCTTTGAATTCTTCCAAGTTGATGGTGTCCTCATCATCTGACTTGATGTCTTCAATTGTATTTGGCTTCTCCTTGGTGAGACTTGGAAATTCCTGTTCCAAATCATATGGCAATTTTACCTTCTTGCATTCACTTTCAAACCAAGAATCATTCTCATCAAACACAACATCTCCACTAACCATAAATTCTTTGTTGGATGGATTATAAAACCTGTATCCTTTCTGATTTAAATCATACCCTCTAAACATGCATTTCTCTGCCTTAGGGTCTAACTTACCTTTAATTTGAGATGGAACATGCACATAAGCAACACATCCAAATATTCTACAATGATCAAGTGATGGCCTTCTACCATGCCATGCCTCATATGGAGTCATCCCATCAAGTGACTTAGATGGTAACCTGTTAATAAGATAAGTGGGAGTAGAAACACTCTCTGCCTAAAAATAATTAGGCAATTTCTTTTCATTAAGCATTGATCTAGCTACTTCCACAATCAACCTATTTCTCCTCTCTACTACTCCATTTTGCTCAAGAGTATACCTAGTAGTAATCTCCCTTTTGATACCTCTATCCTACAAAAATGCATCAAACTCATTGGAGAAGTACTCACCTCCTCCATCTGATCTTATCCTCTTTAGACTTCTTTCTGTTTGATTTTCCACAAGTGCAAGATACTTCTTGAAACAATTGAAAGAAGGCCTATCTACAAGAAAGGAGTCTCTATGGGTACATATCAGGAGATGAGGAGATGCCAATATTCAAAAGCAAAGGTCAACCTACAAGAGAGGAACTAGAAAGACTCAACTCATGGTGTGCCAAAGATGCTTTAGCAAGGTCATATCTACTTAACTCTATTTCTGAATTCCTAATTCCTCACATTAGGAATTGTAAAACTTCCCAAGACTCTTTGGATACAATATCTTCATATTTTTCTTCCAATACAAGAGCTAGAAAAAATCAATTGTGGATTGAGTTTACTCCTCAAAGGAAGCAACCCAAGCAAAATGTTTCATAGTATGTGACCAAAGTAAAGGATGTGGCAGATCAATTGGCAAGCATAGGAGAGGAGATTGAATAAACGCAAATACTGAGACAAATAATCAAAGTTATCAAGGCAGATGATAAGTGGGAAGCTTTCACAACTGCGATGGACCTTTACATGGACATGCAAAGTCTAAATCTTACCACACTCATGGGACAAATCTTTACCCATGAAGCCAAGCTCAACAAAAATGGAGAACCATCAAGACGTAACAGTACTTATACCCTCTATAAAGATAAAGGAAAGTCTAAAGATAAAGGAAAGAGCAAGAAAGTTGAAGATGAAGGAACTACTTCTTAAGCTAACTCTATAGGGAGAGGTAAGAATTCAAGAGGAAGGGGTAGAGGAGGTAAGCAAGGTAGGAGGAGACCTTTCAACTCTTCCCCATGCAATATATGTGGACTGTCTAATCACACAAGAAATGAGTGCTATAGGAACTTCAAGAATCAAAGGAAGAGGATTTCAAAGAGGTGGATACTCACAATCAAGAGGAAGATTCAACCATAATCAAGGATACAACCATGGCTACAACAACAATTATCAAGGAGGATACAAATCAAGAAAAGACTTCAACAATTATATAGATGATCAAGATGATTCTCTTCTCATTACAAACATGAATTCAAAAAAAGGTATGAATGATGAACACCTCTTCTATATTGACTCAGGTTGTTCAAACCATGTAGCAAGCAATGTAGCTCTCCTTTCTGATCTTTATGAACCCAAGGGAAAGCACCAAGTGCAGACAGGTGATGATACTAAGCATTCAATGGTCAAGGTAGGAAATGTCAAAACCTCTCATAGAAATAGGAATCTGTTGAGCAAAGTTCTTTATGTACCTACTATCACAAAGAATATGATAAGTGTTGGATAGATAGTGGAAAAGGGTTTGCAGGTTAGCTTCAATAAATATGGAGCTTTTGTGGAGGACCCCCAACATGAATTCAAGAGGATTGCAAAGGGGGAGAAAACAGGTAGATTATTTACATTTGATCTTGAGGACACTAGAAACATTGTGCTTGATAATTACAAGGATCAAACTTTGTCTGAGTTAGAGATTTGGCACAAAAGATTAGGGCACATTGGTGAGAGAACCTTGAAGCAGATATGTAGAGACCAATGTGTGCTTGGGATACCTAATGTATCCAAGCAACATATGATCTATAAGTGTGGTGCATGTCGATTTGGTAAATCACACATGTTACCCTTCACAAAGAAAGGCTATATGCATGAGGATTATTTAGAACTTGTCCACACAGATGTGTGGGACCAAGCAAGGATCCTTCAATATCAGGCTCAAGGTCCTATGTGTCATTCATTGATGATTTCAGTATGTGGACTATCTTGTATTTCATGAAACATAAAGGAAGCTTGCATTATGGTAGAAACTGCCCAAGGCAAGCAAAAGGCATGGCATGATAGGATCTTATGGTCCTCTAAGGTTCAATTTGGTTCATTGTTACTACTCTATTATCTAGTCAATTGCACACAAAACAGAGGTAAAATTACCCCTATATGGAAGGCACCATACAAGGTGATGAATTTAGTGAGTCAAGGAGCAGCCCGCATAGCTACACTACAAGATGAACCTTTACCACTAGTGAATGTATAGAGGCTCAAATCATATTACACTTAGACGGACATCACACCACCTTGTATATATCCCATTTTGATTTTTCTTAATATTTTGTAAAAAACTTTATGTCCAAATGTGGAATAAGATCCCCATCAATCTCCCTTCTTCAGATCCTCAGGTATAGCTAGGACTCCCCTTTCACCTTTCTTTTTTTATCTGTGAACTTTGTTTTGTCTCCTCCATGGCAGAGCAACCTTTGGTGGTGGCCATTATATGACTCTCAAAGTGTCACAAAACTAAGGCATCTAGAATTTGAAAAAGGACTTAAATTTATGGTTTAGATTTGAAGTTCCTTAGTCTCGTATCCTACAATTTTGGTACCTCTTAGCCATCTTGGTGGCCAAGCAGTCTGAATTCCCATGATACATTCTCGCTTTTGTCAACTTGGCATTTCAAAGATCCTTCTTTCGATGATCAAGCATGGTCTGGTCCTTTTCAATCATTTCTTTCCTTTTTGGAAGATTTCAATGGTCCAAATTCACTCCTAAAGAACCAGGCAACGTCCATCAGAATAACTATGTACATCCTCCCACCACTAACTATCCCTCAACTTAGGCTAGCAACACGTGTAGAAGCTTGCATGTGCAGGAGAGAGCAGTCGAAGTAGTAAGAGGAAGTGTAAGAGAGTTCATGAGTAGAGTTCGTGTTGTAGCTCGTGGATTCAAAGCAAGCTTTATGAATATATCATCGCACAGAAGGAAAAGTTAGGAAGTGCTGAATTGGAAGACAGAAGTAGGAAGTGGGGCAAGTCATAAAAGAGAGGACTGAAGGCTATGTGCTCATGAAGCAAAGGAAGCTCAGAGAGAACTAGGAACCATTGACGGATTTCTATATGTAGAAAGTTGTGGAAACAGCAACATTCCAGGAAGATATCAGTCTGTTCAAAGAGTGGCAAAGAAACATGAAGTAGATGCACCTTGAGTTGGTCTCACCTTAGAGTGAGAGTGTGCTATTGGGGAACCATGTGATTTTGTGGACTAATGAGGTGGGTTATGTTGCTAAGGATTGAGGTCAATGGTGATCATTGAGGTGACCAGGCATGTGCAATCAAAGGCATCTGCTCTAGCCCATTCTCTCCATGGAGTTCAATTATGTCCATTGTGGATTGAAGGCTTCCTGCTACAAGAACCTTCTATCATGATGAGTGCCATTTTCTACCTCTTGGGTGTGGCTGCAAGATTCATGGATAAGCTTCTCAAAAAATCAAGGAGCTAATGCCTTGTGGATGCTATAGTGCTTTTGAAATTAGGGTTGTGGAATTATCTCTATCTTTACATTTAAGTCAAGTTCCACCTTATGTATCTTCTCTACAACTCACTACATAAAAACCAATTCTTGAAGAAGGTGGCGACAAAGTATTTTAAGTGCAATCCACTATACACCATACTCTATTCCTATATTCCAAGTTTGAAAATAATATATTCACTTATTTTATCTCTAGACTACTTCTTTCTTCATCATTTGAATGAGTCTTCTCTTGTTTTGAAGGTCCTAACTAGAAGTGTATCCATTAGACAATGTAGGCACACTCAACAATAGTGGAAGAGAGCAAAACAAAACTTGCACAAGATAAGGTAAAATTTGGCACAGAAGACTAGACAAAAATATGACTCAGAGAGAGAGAGAGAGAGAGAGAGAAATTCTGATATTATAGATGTGAATCAATTGATACAATAGCTTTGGAAAATAGCTTCTCGATGAAGCCTCTGCCTCCTGACCACCCCCAAAGTTATCATAATCGCATTCACACTCACACCCTCAATCACACTCTCACTCTCACTCTCAATCACAAGGTAATTGTTTGATTTCTGGTCTCTTTTTCTTTGATGCACAATTCTTCTTATAATAGAGTTGATTGCCGCCCAAAGAAGTGTGTGATCCATCAAATTGAGAAAAAGCTGATTCTCCACAAAACATTCGCAAAAGCATGCATTTGTAGTAGTCAAGCACTTTCTTTAGTGGTACTTATCCAAAAATAGAAGAAAAGCAACAAAAAGACATCCAAAGACATCAATAATTATGCATATCCACACATCCATCAAAATCATAGATTCGAGTAGAAATAGAGAAGCCCTCTTGTTTTTTAAGTACCTAAAAAAATGGCACATTTTTAGGTTGTGTAAGTCAAAAGCATTGAGGAATTAGCTTAAGCTTGTGAGAGACACTTTTATTCAATTTTTCAATATGTACAATAGTGTTAAAGATGACCTAGCTCTAAATGTGCCTCCAAGTATCACTTTTGAGCCCTCCAAGCTAAGAAATTCTAGAAAGAGAATAAAATCAAGGCATTTTCTTAGAATGAACTAAATGTAGAGCCTTAAATGAGGTACTTAAAACATGATTCACAAAAATTTCACAAAGACACTTTTATTCTCTTACGCATGCTCTACGTTTCTCTCATATAGCATTTTTCCTAATTCTTTCATCTTCACGTTCAATTTTCAATCAAAAACATGGTGCAAATAAGGTCTAGAGAGAGAATATAAAAATTGTCATCCCTAAATTCTGCCTACATGCATAAAATGACCTAATTCTTCATTCTAAGCATTATCCCCACAATGTACTTTGGAAATTTCCAAATGAATTATTTCACTATCAAAAGGCCTATTACAATTCTTCCCCCCTTTTAGGAACTCTGTCCTCATAGTTGGAAAGAAGGATAATGTGCCAAAAAATCATCTAAGTTCACCCAAGTCAAATCTTCTACTAGATATGTGTGCCATTTCACCAAAATCTCTATTATAGATCTATTTCTAAGTTATCTTTCCCTCCTATCTAATACTATTTCATGTCAAAGCTCAAAAAAGCCATCATCTTTCAGCTTATAGTTGTCCTGCAAAACATGAACAACATTAGGTACATATCGTTTAAGTAAGATAACATGAAATACAAGATGCACATTTGAATGTTCAGGTAATTCCAACAAATAAGTAAGAGATCCAATCTTTTTCAAATTTTTAAAAGGACCTACGTATCGAGGAGAAAGCTATGATCTTTCCCTAGCAACAAGTTGGATCGATGAGGATTGACTTCAAGAAATACCATGTCATCTATTTGAAATTCAAGTGGTCTTGTTTTCAAATCATACAATTTCTTTTATCTTTTCAGAGCTTCTTTTATGTGTTGCTTAATTTTTCCAAGTTCTTCATCCATCTTCTCAAACATTTCTTTAGATACTACTTTATTTGGAAAACCCAAAAATGAAGGTGTAGTCAAACAATCATAACCATACATAGCCTCAAATGGATTCATTTTTATAGATGCATGCCATGCACTATTGTATGAAAACTTGATTAAGGGCAAATATTCACTCCAATTTTCTTGCTTTTCATTCACATACACATGCAACATATCCTCGAGTGCCCAATTAACCCTCTCAATTCCTTCATCAGTTTGTGGATGCAAGTATATGTATTTAATTTTTTGCATGTATGTATGGTTCTCTATGTACATAGGTGTGTGTATTTGTGTGCGAATGTATGATTTTTGTGTGAATGTAGATATGTTTGTATATATATCATGAATGTATGTATAGATGAATATGTGTATACATTCATGTTCCTAGGAATTTATGTATGTTTTATATCCATGTATATTGTTTGTTTATGTATGTATATAAGCATGTATTTATGATTAATCCATGTATGTATGTATTAATGCATGTATGTATGCGTGTATTTATGTATGAATGTTTATATGCATGTATGTATGTATGTATGTATGTATGTATGTATGTATGTATAGATCTATGTATGAATGTATGTAGGTACGCAGGCATATCTATGAATGTATGTATATATGAATGTCTTGTATGTATATTTATGAATGTATGTATAACTGCATGTCATGTATGTATGTATTTCTGTACGTTGTATGTATATATGCATGTTTATGTTAATTTACGAAAAAAATAGAATATATAAAAACAAATAGAAATGTAGTGACAATAACCAGCCATAATCTGTGGATGGTTTACTTGTTCGAAAAGCTGAAAATAAAAGAAATAAAGTAGAAGAGGAAAAGAGAGAGATAGATAGAGAAAGCGAGAGATAGATAGAGAGGGAGAGCAGGAGAGAGAGAGAGAGCACAGATCTAGACCTTTGTTCCCTCTTCAGTGTGGCATGCATAAAATAATTGATTGAAGCATGATGGTCTTTTAATTTTTGAGGAGCATAAGCATCGCATAAACAATTTAAGACCATCTCATAAATATTTGCATCTTTCTATTGTATATATGTTAACATGGGGCCTCACGTAAATGTAAAATAAGGAAAAGGGGTTAATGAATAATTCAATTTAGCTGTTACAAGTAAAACCTACTCAGCTTTACCACTAGAGTGCCTAGCTATGGATAACTATAAATGGGATGGAACAAGGTAGTGGCTTGCTTCCCTATTTCATGAACTAATAGATGACTTACAATGAGGCTCAAGCTATCCACTCCGACTCATTCCATGGGTCAATTTGTAAACTTCTCCTTTTTAATCAGTCCCTTAAATGACTCATGTCCCTTCTTCCTTGTACTCCAATTAAACACCCAAAAAGCATTTCATTTTCACGAAATCTAAGAGTTTGATCTCATCTTCAAAACATCATTGATTCCATTTTCCAGATGACCGTAATTACAAACACCAACATCTCACTCTAGTGGTTCCATTCACATGACCGTAATTACAAACACCTTGAAGATTCATTGATTCCATTCACATGACCGTAATTACAAACACCTTGAAGATTCATGACCGTATCTAAAGCCACGCCCTCTAACATAGCCAATAAAACTTTCATTGCATGCTTTGGATCTTCTTTTGACCATATAATTGCATCTTTAAGCAAGAGGCATGGTTGTGATACTTATTGTTCTCAAACCCAATCGGTTGGGCCAACCTCTTATCTATATCAAGACGAACCTACGTGTGTTAAAGATGCCCTTAACATTCCTATTTGGAGAAAAGCTATGCAAGAAGAGATTGATTTTATTCATAAGAATCAAACTTGGCAGCTATGTGAGTTACCAGAAGGAAAGAAGGCTATAGGTGTAAAATGGATTTTCAAAATCAAAAGGAAGGCAGATGGTACTATTGATAGATACAAGGCCAAGTTGGTTGTCAAAGGATATGCACAACAAAAAGGTATTGATTATGATGAGACATTTGCTCCTACGTCTAGGATGACTGTTATTAGGTCAATACTTGCTCTAGCAGCACATTTTGGTTGGCATATATATCAACTTGACATTAAGATTGCTTTTCTAAATGGTGATTTACACGAGGATGTGTATATTCAGCAGCCAGAAGGTTTTGAAGAGACAGGTAAAGAACACTTAGTGTGTAAGCTTATAAAAGCTTTGTATGGTTTAAAACAGGCACCTAGAGCATGGTATGAAAAGATACATACATATCTTTTATCCATTGGTTTCCATAACTCAGATGCGGCTCCAACTCTTTATGTCAAAGCTGAAACAGGTATGATGATTATAGCAATCATTTATGTGGATGATATTATAGTCACAGGTCCCAGAGATGAAGATTTGCAGATGTTCAAAGAAGAATTGAAGCAAACATTTGATGTGAATGATTTAGGCATTCTACATTATTATCTTGGGGTATAGTATGCCTCTTGAATCCCATAAAAATATATGAATTGCTAGTGCATCCCTTGAATTTTTCATACCAATAGTCACTCATCTTGTTAAGGGTGTATGTCAACTATGCTCTCATACCAAATTTTGGAAGTGGGGTGGGCCTAAATAACAATAACCACATGTTTATAGGATCTTCCAACACATGAACCTTAACATACACACCTTAATAATAAAAAAGAAGATGAGTGAGAGATAGACAAGTTTTCAAAGTGTATGGTAAGCTGGAAGACTCATCTACACTATCTATGTTCAAATATCAGATTATAATGTGTGAATATGATACAAACTGACAAGATCTTAATTTACACAAAATTAGGAACTAGATACAAGATATTTTGTGCAAAGTGCCTAAGAGGTATGAAGAGTTTTTGTGTGAGAATATGTTTCGAATTGTTTTACAACAAACCCTATTTTTTATTAACGTAAATTAGAAACGAGTGACTTAGCAAGTGTGAACAGATATAGGCTTGCTATCCATAGTATATCAACAGGATTGTTGATGGTTAGCTGATACAAACTCCTCCAAATACTCCCAATCTAGAGCACACCTCCTCCAAGAGTGTGAAACTCTTCCTCCAAGAAGACACCTCCAAGTGATCCTCCAATGCTACACTTCCTTGAAGCTTGGATATGAGAAGATAATCATCAGAGGTATTCCTCTTTGCTTGGCACATTTCCATGTGATACCTAGGGGCATCTGACAAGAAGATAACATTCACAAGATGAAGAGCTTCAACATCGACATTCCTATAATGAGCTAAGCCTTGTCGTCTTAGCTTCATATGTTTAATGTGCTCTAGAGCATCAACCTGAGCTTCTTCTCTAATTCTTTTCTTTTTGTCTTTATGACTCTTAGCCATGTTGAGTTTTTTAAGAATTTCCTCTATCAGTACTTCTTGACAAAGCTTGACTCTGCATCCCCTCATGTTATTTGGCATTACATCTCCTTCTAAAGTGGCTAATTGCATTGCATCACTTTTCAAAACTCTATTGATAATCATAGTTCCATAACCACATTAGTATAACTTATGGGCATACTATTTAAAAGTGTACACCAATACTAAATTTCCTACTTTCAAGACCTTGTCTTTCACATGCACATCAAAATAAGGCTTTTGCCTTTGTTGGTTGTGTATATGTATACTGTTGCTCTCAATCTAGTGTCTCCTAGATGTTCTAAGTCCATTATTTTTTAGGATAGCTCATGGTCTATTCATTGATGCTCTTGTGCTACTCTTAGCATGGGTATTAGGAAGTCTAGTGGAAGCACAACATTCTAGCCAAATACCATCTAAAAAAGAGTGGCATTGAGTACCATTTTATAGGCCATTCAATATGCTCAAACAGTGTGATGTAGCTTTTTTTTCCCAATCAGAGTGTTTATTATCTACAAGCTTCGTCAATACATTACATAGGATCTTATTTGTACTTTCCACTTGTCCATTTTCTTTTGGATAATATGGTCCTAATTTCTTATGAATCACCATGAAATTATGTTACATATATTCAATCACTTTGTTAAGGAAATGAGTTCCTCTATCACTTAAAATTTTATAGGCAATCCACATCTTGTGATTCAAACAAGAACACCATTGTTTGTGCATCAAGTTTCCTAGTAACTTTTCCTTCTACCCATTTGGTAAGATACTCTATAGCAACAAGGATTTATTCTGCATGGGAGATTCTAGGTTGGGGGTTGATAGGACCTACAAATTCTATACCACACTTCGAGAATGCACATCCTTCCATCATGTGTCTCAGTGACATGTGATGTTTATGCATAGGATATTGAGCTCTTTGACACGTGTTATGCCTCTTTGCATAATTATGTGCATCCGTATGAAGGGTAGGCCACCAAAGACGTGAAAATAGAAAGGCTTTGATCACAGAATCAGGTTCAAAGTGTCCTTTTGCAATAACATTGTGTGTAGTTTTTTAATATTTTTTTTCAAATATTCACTCTTGGGTACACATAATCTCAAGTATCTATCTGTTCTATGCTTGTATAGACTATCACGGATGAGTGGATAGACTTGGGCTTCCTACTTTAGAATTCTTTGTTGCACTCTTAGGTCATAGCTTTAGGAAAATTTCTCATTCGTAAATGGAGTAGTCCACTAAATGACTACTCCATTCAGGTATTAGAGACACGATACAAGGTAGCATGTTCCAGTGGAGGTCTACGAATACAAGTTGGACAATTCTTAAGCAACATATAGGCATATGTTTCCATGGTTGGCCAATACACACCCAATCGGTTTAATTTCTATAGGGCTCTATGCTTCAAATAATGTTGCCCTAGTGCACTATGTGCTAATTGCAAATGTTTTTCATGCTCCTCCTCTTCCACACAACGTTTAAGAATTCCTTGATCATCTTGCTTATAAATACTTCCTATGAGTATGTCGTATTTTTGTGACTTGATTACTTCTTCTTCTTTCATTCTTACTATAGGATTCTTGATTCTAAATGTTAAGATACACACCAATCGTTTTGCCCAATTTTGAACTACTTTAAGGTTGAACAAATATGCATCAGGAAGTTCATCTGAAACAGACCTTGCACGGACTCTCCTGAAGTGCGTTGTGAAAGGTGATTTTCCATAATGTGGGCATTACCTTTCTTAGAAACTACTTCAATGTAATATTCCAATAGTAAGAGAATCCATCTTACTAAACTCCAGTATTTCAAGATTTTTTCACCAAGTACACTAAGGCTTGATGGTCTATTAAAAATTTAAACTTATTTGCAAGAAAATAATGTCAGAAATTTTTAATTGCAAAGATCATGCCTAGCCCTTCTCTTTCAATTGTCGTATAATATCTCTTGACTTCATTCAACTATCTACATGTGTATGCTATGGGTAGGTCTATATTTCCTTCTACTGTTGGTTGTGCTAGTATGCATCCAATATCAAAATTGGAGGCATCCATGTGAACATGGAATGGACTACTCCAATCTTGTGTTGTCAATATAGGGGATGAGCAGAAACATTCTTTTAACTCTATAAATTATTTCTCACATTTGTTGTTCCACTCGAAGTTCATCAAAGGTTGTACAAGATTTTAGCGATGATTGCGTACATGTGGATAAAACCTCGATAATATCCATAATAACCCATAAAATCTTGTACTTCCTTAATTGTCCTTGGTCTTGATAGTTCAAATACACCTCTGAGTTTATCTTCAGTCGTTGATATTCCATTCTTTGACAAAATATGACCTAAGATGTTGCATTGTTTGACCATGAAAATACATTTCTCTAGGTTCAAATATACTTGATATTCTCTACAATTATAAAAGATTTGTGTGAGATCTAGGATATCAGCTTGTCAATAACCTTGTTTTGTTAGCATAACCATTATAGACATAATTCTTTGTGATAGGTTGCAACTTTCCTCTTAATTAACTAGTTATAGAATATAGTACACACAACCAAAGATCTCAAAATGAAATAAACTATGTCCTTTACATTTCTATGCTTTATAAGGTGTGTTTGAGTGAATCCCCTAGGTCGGGAATCTATTAATAAACAAAAGAATTGTACTAACTACATTAGCCAAATAAAAAATTTGTGGATTTATCTCATTCCTCATTGGCCTTGCTACGTATGTGATATATCTGATCTTCCTCTTTGTCAACACATATTTTTGGGGGTGCATACCTAGAAGTGAATTGGATCTTGATACCTTGAGACCATAAATAATCAACGAAATCTTGATAAAAGTTCTTTTCCCCTCCATTTTACCTCAAATGACTTCATATAGCTATCTTCTTCCTTCTTGACACATAACTTGAATAGCATGAAACAACTAAACATATGTAACTTATTCATAAAAACAATAGTTCCATGTCATTCTAGTGTGATGATCAATCAATGTGATAAAGTACTTGTTGCCTCCCAATGATGCTTCATTTTTTTTACCTCAAACATGTGTATGAACAAGATGCAATGGGTTGTTGCTTAAGTGTGTAATCATCTTGAATGGTAGTCCATTTCTCTTGCCCAATTGACAAGCCTCACAAAACTGCCTCATGTCCTAAGAGTCAAATTCTGGCAGGCCTTCCACAATGCCTTCTTTTCATATATTTCATCTTTTGAAAATTTTCATGTCCTTTCCATTTGTTCCATAAGTCCAAGACTACATTTTTCCTAGATCCACAATTGATCTCTAATTGTGAATAGACTTCCTTGCTTTGTTCCCTTTAGAATGTGCTTGTTAAACCCCTTATGGCTGTCCAAAAAATAGCATTTATCATTGAATTCACCTAACGTCCTGTGACAACCATTTTCCCTATAGATACAAGGTTCTTGGTAATGGCTAGTACATATATTATATCTTTGAGATTTTATTTTTTGGTTTTCTTCCAATACCATATCTTCAATATGTGTAATCTAAAGAGGGGTATCATCCAAAGTCCCCACATGCCCTCCTGATGTTGGTTCATGCAAACTAGTGAACTAATGATTGTTGCAACTCATGTATTGGTTGCATCCACTATCTATATACCATATGTTATGTATCTTCTATCTTTGCTTCCCCACATGCATCACTGCTAATAGATTCTCAAAACTAGATTTTGATGAGGAATTTGCATAGTTACCTTGGCATGTATGACTTGAGACATATCTTTGTTTTTCTATGTGATAGAAATCCCTTGCAATTTTTTCTAATTAGCCTCCTCTCAATAAGTTGATACATTTAATTCTTTGAAATAACCTTGATCCTTCTCTAAAGACTCTAGGGATGGTATGATCTTTGAAATTAATTCATAGTTTTCTCTTTTTCCTATATATTTGCAAAGATAATATTTGAGATTTTCCATCTTGTTCTATTTCATTGAATTTCTATCATCTACTCCCATTTGACCATTGATACCAACGAGTGCAATGATTTTCTTGACTTATTTACCACTCTCATCAACCACATCCTCAAAGTAGAAATCTCCCCATTCTCTAATCTTTGATCCATCATATCCCATTCTAACAAAAGCAAGCTCCAAAAGAGAAGTTCATTTACATGCAAACTTGTATCGATTATGTCTCCCGGGCTTTAGTTTGATTTTTCCAAAGAGTGGGGTGTATTCTTGCATAATTTGTATAAGCATGTGTGGTGCCTTGAGAACCTCAACGAAGAAATGTTTCCAAATATCTAATATGTTACATATTATTACCATTAGTGTCTATGTGAAAGGTCAAATGGCCATCAAAGAGGTGTATATGTTTCCTCTAATAAAACATATATTGGCCTAGTGAATCACAAATACTATTGAGACAAGTCGTTCATGAAACTTGCATACAACAAATGGATACTCTCTGTTCTCTCATTTTGCATTTTTCTACATTTCTGCATAGGCAGGTATAGATGCGAATTTTTAATCCATCTAAAAAGGTAAGCCACATTGTGATGATTTTGGAAGGCCCTCTTCACTGGTACTAGAGCAGTTTTGCACATAGATGCACAGGTTGTTGCCACTCTATAGAGTGTGGTTGAAACTTGCAACCTTCAAAACACCTTGATAACTCCAAGGCATAAAAATAAGGTAGCAACAAATGCATGGACCTTGGCATAGCTTGCCATCTAGGTCACAAAATTCATTATTGGTACACATGCGATAGGACCTCAATTATCAAGAAGCATAGAGGTTCTCCCTGCTTCCCAGGAGGTCACCCATCCCAACATTTTTTTCCTTAGAGCTCGCATAACTCACAATCTCTTGCCACTAAGCTACACTCATGTAGAGATTGAGGAAGGGGAAGTACTAAGGTTAACAGTACCATGATTAAGTTATGATTCCTTAAGGCTTTGTTCTTTGCTTTCAAAGCCTATTTGAAGCAACTTTTTGGGTGATTCATGAAGCTGTTAAGAAGTCTATTCATGCATATTTCTCATTGTATAGGTTCAAGAACTTCAATGAGAGTATTTTTTGTGCTTATTTAACAAAGTGTTTTTAGTTTTGGGGATGTTTTTCCCACCGTACCAGCGATTTTATAGGTCTTTTGAACATGCCTTAGTTGTGGTGGGAGAATCCATCACATGTCGATAGTTCATCGACACTTAACTTGGTTTGCAAGAATGCATTGGGCCTTGTGTAAGAATACTTTTGAATATAATATGATATCTTTTATCACATTTGTTATTGCTCATTGATCATATATACTATTTTTTTTGGAAACTACCTATGTAGACTCATGTGGTATTGCATGGTGATTTATGTTTTGCATAGTCTTGATGTGTTAAAGAGGATCTTGTGAGATGTTTATGAAATGAGAGATACCCAAATGTCGTGATGTCTTTGATGATGCACTTGGAAGAATAACCTATCCTTGTTATAGGAGATGTATGCTAGTGGATTCATAGGTGCTTGATAAGCATAGTTGGAGTCTTTTGGTAACTTGAGATATGCAATGAGCAATGCACTGATGTGAAATGACACACTCCTATAGTTTTATGGTTTATTGATCAATTCTTTGATAGTGCTTCGATGTTTAGTCTCCATTTTGCAAAGGACACTGTCTTATTTTTTAGAGATTTGATATCCCGTCATATATAGGTTAATTTTGTTCCCTTTATTGCTTCTAAGTGGAAACATGAAAATTTCCAAACTATCATTTTGATAGTCTCTCTACGATCATTTTTCTCATCTACTCATCTTTCTAGAGAAACTCACATGAGCTAGCCTCTTATGCCACACTTCAAGCTCACTTAGGGTTTGAAACCCAAAGTTGAATAGAGCTATGTCTTTTGTTTCTCCTACTTCAAAAGTAAAGAGCCTACCATGCTTCTCACCTCTTGTTATCTTCTTTAAGCCTTTAAGATTCTTTCATTCACATGAGCTAGCCTCTTATGCCACACTTCAAGCTCACTTAGGTTTGAAATCCAAAGTTGAATATAGCTATGTTTTTTGTTTCTCCTACTTCAAAGATAAAGAGTCTACCATGCTTCTCACCTCTGGTTATCTTCTTGAAGCCTTGACATGGATCTTCCACAAAAGCTCCATGTTGGGTGAACCTAACTATTTGGAAAGATGGATGGAGAAATGATTGAACCAAAACAGACTACTTCCAAGTTGAAGAATCAATGAAAACCTTCTATTTTTGTTTACACACCTACTGCTTGTTATGGTCAGTGCTTCCAGTACAGTAGGAATTAGAAAAATTCCTTTTCGAAATATCAAATTAGCTTAATGAGCTAATGATTCCAAGTAGAATCACTTAAAATGATGCACTATACACAGAGCAATCAATTTAGCAATCAAATCATTACCCTTGACTTTTTAGGACCTCTGCAGAGTTTGACGAGTGGGTACTTCGACGTGCTTTTTTCCAAATTGGCTGAATGGATTATCTTCAAAATTTTTGAGCATGTAGAGGACTTGGAGTGGATTCCTACAAGCTATAGAACATTGAAAATGGTGAAGGAAGGACTGAGATATGAGCAATACAAAATGATTGTTTTGAGTAGCTATGACAGAGAGACCATATATGAAAAGTATTGATCTATTGTATTAGAATACAATGTTGCACAAATTATAGGTGATCCCTATGCCACAAGTTTTTTAAAGCCATCTTTTATAGGTGAGTTATTTGAATTTGAATTTGAATCCTTCATTGGCTCTCACTAAAAGTAATTTAGGAGATATACTCTCAAGTAGAGTCACGTGACTTTTCCAACTAACAAATCCTATGAGTTTACTTGTGGTTACAAATATTCTTTCAACTCAAAATGACTTTTACAAATGGTAAAAGATAAAAGCTTCCTAGGAATGGTTTCCATGGAGCTTCAATAAACTCTAGCCAAATGTGTAGGCTTGGTAACAACTCCCCTTCAAGCCAAAAATTTTGGCTTGGTCTTCTTCTTCAATCTTCTTGAATGTCCTGCAATCCAATCATAGACTTAAACCTGCAAATTTTGTACTATCTAATACTTTAGTCAATAGTCTGCACATTGCATGTTAGTTGATACATATGCCAACTGAATTTCCTTGCTCAAAATCTTCTATCTCACATAATGATAGTGGACCTCTATATGCTTGGTCCTAGCATGATAAATAGGATTTGCTGCAAGATGTAATGAGCTTGTATTATCTCCAAAAATCAATGGAGATGTAGTATGCAAACCCAAATCTGTATATAACAATATGATCCATATGGCCTCTTGAGTAGCATTGGCCAATCCTCTATACTCTGCCTCTGTAGAAGATAAAGCAACAGTGGGTTGCTTCTTTGAAGACCATGATATAGGTTTATCACCTGCAAAAGATAGGTAACCTGAGGTACTCCTTCTATCATCTTTGCAACCTACCCAATCTGCATCTGAATATATCTTGATGTCCAAGTCTGAGGTATAAGGAAAGTATAGTCCTTGATTTTGAGTGCCCTTAAGGTACTTCAAAATCCTCTTGGCAGCTTCCAAATGAGGTGTCCTAGGTTTGTGCATAAACTGACATAGAACACTTACTCCATAAGCAATATCAATCCTTGTCAATGTGGCATAGTTCAAGCTTCCCACTATGCTTTGGTAACCTGCAATATTCTCAAGCACATCACCTTCATGAGCACTTAACTTTTGATTTACCTCCATTGGATTACTTGCTACCTTGGCATCCTACAACTGAAACTTCTTTAACATGTCTTGTATATACTTTCTCTGAGTGATGTAAATTCCAGAGTATAGACTAACTCAAGTCCCAAAAAATACTTTAGTGATCCTAGATCACTGATTTTGAACTCTTGCATCATTTGATTCTTAATTTGCTTGATGCCATTAGCATCATTACCTGTGAGTATGATATCATCAACATATACACATAGGTATATTACCTCTAAACTACTCCTTTTAACAAACAAAGAAGTATCTGCTTTACTCATGATGAATCCTTGATCCTGAAGGTATGTAGTCAACCTATGATTCCATGCCCTAGGTGTCTGCTTCAATCCATAAAGAGCTTTGTTCAATTTACACACATATGTTACCTTGCTTGGATCTTCATAGCCAGGAGGTTGAGACATGTACACCTCCTCTGAAATCCAGCCATTTAGAAATGCATTTTTTACATCCAATTGATAATGTTCCAATTCTTTGATGCAGCCACACTTACCAATACCCTAATGGTTGGCATTTTTGCCACAGGTGAGAAGGTTTCTTCATAATCAACTCCTTGGGTTTGTGCAAAAGCCTTAGCCACAAGTCTAGCTTTCCTGCTTCTTGATCCATCAGAATTCCTCTTGATCTTATAGATCCATCTAGAACCAATTACCTTCATAGAATCCTTCTTTGCTACTAGCTCCCAAGTATCATTCTCCTTCAGTGCTTCAATTTCCTCATCCATAGCTTCCTTCCATTCTGCCTTGGTTTTTGCCTCTTCATATGATGATGGCTCTTCAAATGACAAGTCTTTTGCAAGAACAGAATGCTTAGTAACTAAGGAAGTGTCATACCCATATCTGATTGGCGTCTTGCTCTCCTTTTGTGATCTTCTGATTGCTTGGTTGACTTCTTCATCTTGACTTTGCCTTTGGATTTCCATGCCTTGAATTCTTCTAAGTTGATGATGTCCTCGTCAGCTGAGTTAATGTCTTCAATCTGATTAGGCTCCTCCTTAGTGAGGCTTGGAAACTCCTCTTCCAAGTCATAAGGTAGCTTTACTTTCCTGCATTCATTTTCAAACCAAGCGTCATTTTCATCAAAGACAACATCTCTATTGACCATGAACCCTTTGTTGGAAGGATTGTAGAAACTGTATCATTTCTTATTCAAGTCATACCCTATGAAGATGCACTTCTCTGCCTTAGGGTCTAGCTTACCTCTTATTTGAGAAGGGATATGCACATAAGCAACACATCCAAAGATCTTGCAATGATCAAGTGAAGATCTTCTACCATGCCATGCTTCATATGGGGTCATCCCATCAAGAGATTTGGATGAAAACCTGTTTACAAGATAAGTAGCAGTAGATGCACTCTTTGTCCACAAGTAATTAGGTAATTTTTTCTCATTTAACATTGACCTAGCTGTTTCAACAAATAGTCTATTTCTCCTCTCTGCCACCCCATTTTTCTTAGGGGTATACCTTGTTGTAATTTCTCTTTTGATTCCTCTGTCCTGCAAGAATGCATCAAACTCATTTGAGAAGTACTCACCTCCTCCATCTGACCTTAGTCTCTTTAGACTTCTTCCTGTTTGGTTCTCAAAAAGTGCAAGATACTTTCTAAAGCAACTGAATACTTCATCTTTGTTCTTCATAAAATATAATATAGTCCACCTATTGAAGTCATCAATGAAAGATACATAATACCTTGATCCAAAAATTGAGGGATCCTTACTTAGTCCCCATACACCTGTATGGACAAGCTCTAGGTAGTCCTCATGCATGTAGCCTATCCTTGACAAGGATAACCTCTGAGATTTTCCAAACTGACGAGCACCACATTTATAGATCATGTGTTGCTTGGATACATTGGGTATCCCAAGCACACATTGATCTCCACATATTTTCTTTAAGGTTCTTTCACCAACATGCCCTAATCTCTTATGCCAAATTTCAAGCTCTGATAGTGTTTGGTCTTTGTAACTATAAAGTGCAATATTCCTTGTATCTTCAAGTTCAAAAGTGAATAATCTACTTGTCTTTTGTCCTTTGGAAATTCTCTTGAATCCATGTTGGGGATCCTCCACAAATGCTCCATATTGGTTGAATCTGACCTGCAAGCCCTTTTCCACAATCTGTCCAACACTCGTCAAATTCTTGGTAATTGTAGGTACATATAGAACCCTGCTCAATAGATTTCTATTTCCATAAGAGGTTTTAACATTACCTACCTTGATCACTAAGTGCTTGGTGTCATCACCTATTTGTACCTGATGCTTACCCTTTGGTTCCTCAAGTTCAAAGAGAAGAGCTACATTGCCTACAACATGGTTTGAGCATCCTGAGTCAATGCAGAAGAGATGGTCATCATTTATACCTGGCTTTGAAGTCATATTCATAATCAGAAGAGAATCCTCTTGCTCCTCTATATAGTTGTTGTAATCTTTCCTTGATTTGTAGCCTCCTTGGTAGTTGCTATTGTAGTTGTTGTTGTGGTTGTTATTGTACCCTTGATGGTGATTGAATCTTCCTCTTGATTGTGTATATCCACCTCTTTGATATCCTCTACCTCTCTGATTCTTGAAGTTCTTGTAACACTCATCTGTAGTGTGATTTGATAATCCACAAATATTACATGGTGAGGAGTTATAAGGTCTCCCCCTACCTTGCTTACTTCCTCTGCCCCTTCCTCTTGAGGTTCTACCTCTCCCTACATAGTTGGGTTGGGAACATGATAGGAGTTACCCTCCTTTATGTTATTGTTGGCTTGTTAATTTAAGATTTTTCCAAGAAAGATGCTGAAGTTTGGAGTTTGCACATCCATGATGAGATCATAGGTTATGGTGAAAGATTTCCATTGCTTGTCACCTCTAATCCCATTGAGAATTTGCCTCATGATGGTCTCTTCTTCAATCAACTCTCCAATAGATGCCAATTAATCAGCAACCTCCTTCACCTTTGTAACAAACTCAGTGATGTTTTGTTTTGGAGTCTTCTTCATCTGGTTGAACTCATTCCAAAGATGGTTCTTCCTTGCTTTTATACTAGCAAAAAAGAAAGTCTTTAGGGCATCCCAAGTCTCTTCAGATGTCTTGCATCCTCTAATCTATGTTAATAGAACATCAGAGATATACTTGAGTATTTGTGACCTTGCTTGAGCATCCCTTGCACACCAAAGTGTGAGCCTATCTATTTCCTCTTGAGTAGGTCCTCCTTTGGATCTTGGAATAGGCATTGTTTCATCACCTAATACGATGCCATATAGGTTTTTTCCTTGCAAATAAGCCTCTATTTTAATTTTCCAAGCATCATAATTGTGTCTATCAAGCTTCTCAATCATTGATGGAAAGCGATCTCCCATCTTGAAGTTGCTCTGATAGCACTAAAAGAAAAGTCGGAGAAGCTTGGAGAGGCTTGGAAAGTTGAGTTTTCAATTGTCAAGTGGTGAAGTTGGTCCAGCATAGGACCAGCCTTAGCTCTTTGGATATGTAAACTAGATCTTATAGGCTTGTGTTTAATGTAATAAAAACCAATAAATACTTTGGAACATCAACAAGAACAAGTTGATGCAAAACAGATAACTTGCACCTTGACTAGCTCACAAAAACCTTCTAAAAATGGTCGAAAGTTGTGACTTCAAACACTAAGAGCAGCCAACACAATAAAAATTGGAAAACTTTGTCTTAGGAGAGTTTCATAAATAGGGTTGCCTTGGTATAATGCATAAAAGACCTAATTTATATGATTCAATGAAGGAGCAATCACCTTAACATTGAACTGGTGTCATCCCAATGTTTCAAGAATGTGCAAAGAATGACCCTTAGACTCAAAAACTTAAATTTCTCTGAACAGAATACTTCAAATGAATTGAAGCTTTGTATGCATAAACTAAAGAGTTAGACCTTTTTGATGAATGCTTAGACACTTGATTTAGAGTTTTTCTACAATTTGACTGACTCTGAGGAAAAAGGAGCAGAGAACAGAAATGGCACCAAGCAATGATCAAAGAGTATATGTATTGCTTCAAATCAACAATCTACTTAATGTTAAACTATTTGGTAGTCTTTTGATAGACTCTTGAGGATATGAACACACCTTTTCTTCATGAATTTGAATTCTAAATCACACAAGGTTGGTAGTTTAGATTGATTGGAATATTTTCCTACAATCTAGGTTAAGAGAGAGTTGAAGTCATATCTACTTTTTGATTGATTGATTCAGAATGAATCCCAAACACTTCTAACTCGTGGCTTTTATGCCTATCCTTTCCTTTTACAAAGATAAATACTTTGGAAATTACATAAGAAGGTGATCCTATGATCGAACTCTCAATACAATAAATGAATGCAAATAAGACTCTACAAGGAGTATATGTGGCATCATTCAAATGATGGATTTCATGAAGATCATTTCCACCTCAAGTATAATGAAAGCCTGATGTTCCAACAGCTCCCTGTCAAGCTAAAGTATGCTTGAGTCTTCATTCTCTGATAGGTTGAATACCTCCCATAGCTTTGAATCTACAAAGCTTTATCCCATCAAGTGCCTTTGTCATCATGTCTATTATTTGCTTCTTAATAGGAACAAATGAAATATCAATTTCCTTTGCCATAAACTTCTCTCTTACAAAGTTGTAATGGACTTCTATGTGCTTTTTCCTTGCATGAAAAATTGGATTTGCAGCCAAATGCATGGAACTTACATTATCTCCAGGTAAACAACGTTTGGAACTTACAAGTCCCAAATCTAAGTACAACTCCTTGAGCCATATTGCTTCTTGAGTTGCAATAGTTAGACCTCTATACTCTACTTCAGTTGAAGATAAAGGAACTATTGGTTGCTTCTTAGAACTCCATGACACCAATTTTGAACCTGCAAATGCTAAGTATCCAAAGGTACTTCTTCTATCATCCATTGCACCTGCCCAATTTACATCTGAATAGATTTTGATATCTAAATCTGAAGACTAAGGGTAGTAGATACCTTCATTAAGTGTCCCTTTGAGGTACTTTAGTGCTCTCTTTGCAGTATCCATGTGTGGCCTTCTCGGTGAGTGCATGAATTGACTAAGCACTTCCACACTATATGATATGTCTGGTCTTGTGTGAGTAGCATATATCAAGCTAGCAACTAAGATTTGATACTCTTCTTCATAAATACTTAGTTTATGGTTCAAATCCAAAGGTGTACTTGCAAGCTTTGTGTTCTCCATTCTGAACTTGAGAATTAGTTCTTCAATGTATCTTCTCTGAGTTAGATAAATCCCTTCATCTGTATAAATTAGTTGCATACCTAAGAAATATGTGAGCTCATCTAAGTCACTGATTTTGAACTCCTCTTGCATGTGTCCTTTAATCCTTTGAATGTCATTCAAATCATCACCTGTAATATCATCTACATATACACATAGATAGATAACCTCTTTGTGATCCCTTTTGATGAATAGAAAAGGATCTGAGTTGTTAGGTTTGAACCCTTGAAGGTATGTAACAAACCTGTAATTCCTTGATTATAGGAAAAGAAATTATAATCACAAAAACCATGCCCAATTTGATAAATTGAATTCAAGTCATTGTTTATAAGCCGTGAACTACACAAAGAGCCTATATAAGGACTCCAAAACACTTATGTTATAACAATATACAAATTACTTTGTTCATTACTTTTGTTTACTTCCATTTTTTGCATCATCATCTCCAAATTTTGTTAGCCTATAGAGGCTGGTTCTCTCTCCATGGTGATCCAATCTTTATAAGTAAGCATTTATTAACTTTGTGGTTCTCTCTCCATGGTGATCCAATCTTTATAAGTAAGCATTTATTGGAAAGTTAATAGTGTCTAAATCAAGTATAAAAATGCTTTTAACCTTTGATTTAGTATATTTTTTGAAATTTAGAATTTATGGTCTTGGGGTCTATCTCCGCAGAGTTGATTGATTAACCAAAGTACCAATTTCCAAAATCATGTATTTTAGGCTTCTTACATTTATCCTTTTGAGAAGAATAACATTCTTAAAAATAAGGACTTACGGATGAAGGATTCTCATGAGGTGCCATAAGTGATCATACACTTTTACAAGAATAAAGACCCTCAAAAGAATGCCCTATTTCTAATGCTCATTTAAATGACAAATTCATATCTTGAACAAGTCCTTGCAAGCATGATGTAAGATTGATATCTTGCACCTTTTGTGCCAAAAGCAAGATCAATTTTAGGAGATCCTACCCCTAGGAGCTTGGACATGATGTTCAAGGCATAACAAGCTCGTCTTCAAGTAGGATCCAATGTGGCTATTTAGATAAGAAACATTTGACATCTGATTTAGAAATTGAGAGAACCAAACTATGTGTTAAATTCATGAAACTTACTCAGTAAAGCTCAAAGTGTATTTTCAACGACTATTGGAAGGACTGGAGTAATTAGTGGCTAAGCTAGATTCTTCAACCCCAATAAAGGCTCATTCCCTTCAAACTGAGAGATGAAGTTTCTACTAGACAGAAGCTTGTGTTCTCAATTCAAATAATTATGGGATATCTCCCTCCATCACAAAGTGTTCTCAAGAGTTCTTGTGGGAAATACACAAAGAAAAGTGGGCCGAAGAACAAGAGAAACCCCCGCATGTTTAGGAGATAAATAACCTATAGGATCAATTTCCTCAAGACATCCCATCTCAATATGGAGATCAGTTAGAACCTCAACTAGAGTAAGGGCTAGATTCTAAATGTAACTTCTTACAAGAATTATCGCATTTCAAAGGACCATGGGAATCTATATGACTCCAAATAAGAGCCCCCATGGTATTAGTTAGAAATGAGGATTCCATCATACCTAGGAACATTGAGGCAATGAAGAACTACACTAAAGTGTAGTGTTTCCCCACGTTAAAGGAGGTCCTCAAGATTAAACTCAATCTATGAAAACATGTGGCAAATCAAGTTCCAAAACTTGAATCCACCCAATCAAAAGCAAGATATAAAAGAAAACTACCAAAAATATCCATAGATAAGGTAGGAGGCATGAGCAAAGGTGAAGAAGGAAATACCTATTTTTTTCATAACCCATCAAGGTTATACCACTCAACCAATCTTAGATTTAGCCATGGGATTCACCATTGCTGCTAGATCCTCATGGATACAATCACTGACCTTGCAACCTACAAGAATGAAGCTTCATATGGTCGTTGGTCATATTGAATGTCCATTAGGATTCATCGAAGGGATAACTCTCACCACGTGTTCTAGAGTTTGACCATACATTTTCCATATGTGACTTTAGAAAAAACAACCCACATGAGATGATATTGGAAAGACCTTTTTTGTGCCAACTATAAAGAGTGCAAGAAAATCAAGTGGCCATAATCCAAGAAGATCAACATAGTATAGATTTTTCCACACAATGGGTTACTAGTGCTTTTCATGTGATACCATTTGGGCCCAACAATGCCACTACAACTTTTATGAGGTTCATGTGTCATGTGTTTAAGGAGTTCCTCGGAAAGACTTTGGAAATCTATGTGGATGATCGTTGTGCACATTCACACATAAGAAAGGGTCACTTCCCAGATCTCAAGTAGATATTCGACAAGTGCTAAGAATATAGAGTGTGCTTAAACCTAGAAAAAATTGTATTCATGGTGCAACAAGGTAAGATTTTAGGCCATAGTGTTTCAAGAAACAATATATCAAAAAATGAAGACAAGGGTAGAGAAACTATGGAATTACCTACACCCAAGAATGTGAAAGAGGTACAAGTCTTCATGGGTCACTATGGATACTACCAAACATTTATCCACAACTACACGATTATAACCAAACCTTTTTACAATATTTCGCCCAAGTTTGAATGGACCAACGTGTGAGGATTCCTTTCCAAAACTTAAGAGACATTTTTGCTCAATTCCCATGTTGACTACCCTTGATTGGAACAGGCCATTGTCATAGAGATTCACATCTTTACTCTACTCTCTTCATAGCTAAACTCAAGAAAGGTGCAAATCCAACTCAGCTACGACAATGGTTTTCAATTCTTCGACCAATACGAAGAAGTTACATGAAATTTTCATCATTTTAAGAAATTCTCTTTGAGATAGTAAAATAAAAATGTGATTATAATCTTGATATTGTCTCTATCCTTCCAAGTAGTAGTTGGATGCAAAGAGTTGAATTTTGAAAATACTTACTGATAAGAGTATGAAAATACGGTATAAAGTTCTGATATCCATGAACAACATATTTTTTCTCTGTGTGACCAAACAAAGCTATTGATATGTCAAAATAGTTATACATTTTTCACGTGGGAAGTTAAGTGGAGTCCATGGTATGGATTAAAACTCATGAGGATGTAGGTTTGATCCCAATGGCTTCTATACCAAAGGCTGCAAATGCATAGCTCTCAAGACTTTTATGAACACTTTATTTCAAGATTTAGGAGTGTTTGATAAAATTGGAAACCAACGGTTTTAGCGACGGAGGGATATTCCCTCATGTAAGGATTTTTTTTCAATAATATCTAATCAGTATGATAAGCAAACACATTCACTTTCTTTCTAGTATTTTTGCTATAAAGAGGGACAGTATTCATGAACCTAGGAGGCCACTTTGGAAGGCATTGATAAAGATTAATAGACTTCTTGGGCGTGCTTGAATCACGTTGGATGATGTGCACTTTTGAACACTTAAGAAAATGACATTTCTAATTCTTCAGCTCATCACTGATAGTAGCAAAAAGCTCCATTAATGCATAGGTATTGCAATTTTCAAATATTGTAATTGAGCTTTCATTGTCAGGGTTCTATTATTGGCTCCACATTTCTAAATAATGATGTGGAATCCTTGGCAAGGGTGGTGTCTCAACTAGATCTTAATGAGACTCTTCACCAATGACATGAATGCTTTTCTATGTAATGACCCTAATAGTATCAACACCTTCTAGCAACATCTAAATGTCTTCTATGCTGCATCCAGATCTAGAACAAATCACACCAAAACTACTTTCAATGCCATTTTGGGGTCCTCACCATAGTTCTTGACTAATTAGAGATGTAAAGAAATACATAGTGGACAAAATTTGGCTCCTCGATATCCCGATGGGTTTTGTAGTTTCTATGGGCCACTGTTGGAATTAGATTCTAGCTAAATTGGATACTAAATTTGCCTACTAGAAGTGCATGAAGCTCAACCTGGTGGGGAAGGCTATGGTGATAAGAACCTTCCTTATCTCATCTATTATCTATTTTCTTGCATGTTAGAGACCGAAAGATAAACAATTAGCAAAACTTGAAAGTGTCTATAGAAATTTCCTCTAGACTGGCAATTCAAATAGGAGGGGCATGCCCCAAATCAAATGGGCCTTGTGTGTTGATTAAAAAAATTATGGTGGATTGGGAATCGTGGATGTGGAAGGTATGGCAAATAAGTTGGTTGCCAAGTGGCTTATCAAAGCATGGTGCAATGTGGAAGCTTCTTGGGTAAATCTAATTCTTAGAGAAATATCCTCTCTTCTGCTTTTGGGGAATCCCAGGTGGAAGGATCTCGATCTACTCACCTTGATGTTTTCTCAGTGCCCAATGACTCCGAAAGGCTCTAACCTCATTTGCTCCATATCGAAGAGTTTGAACAAGATAAAACTTTATAACAAGGTTAAGGAAGATTGGAAATGGGACTCAAGATTAGGAAAAATGATTCTATTTGGTTTCCTATTAAGGGAATCAAAGAATTTGAATTGAAGGACATCCAAAGATCAAAGAAGCCATGGAACAATTAACAAGTGAAAACATCTCCAGAACCATGATAGAGTTCATTGGAGAAGATTGAGGACATAGAGCTTGTTAGGAGAGTTGACTTTGATGATTGGTGCCTTCTCAAATACAAAATGAGCTCTTGGGAAAACTCAAAGACTCATCTCCTTCTCAAGAATGACCCATCCTAGGTTGAAAGGTTAAGGTGAACCAATGGGAATAAACTAGATAAGATTCCAAGATTCCACAAGGACCTTGACTTGCATATCTCCCTTAACAGGAGATGGTGTCAAAACTAGTCTAGCATTAGATGGCAACTCATGTGCGGGACCTATGGCATCTCTATTGTCTCTCTTGCTTAGGCTTTCTTGTTGGCTCCGTTTATGTATGACACTTTACTTGAATTGAATTCACATGTGTATTCAAGATCTTATTCTTGGGTGTGTAGCCCACGTCCCCACTTCTTGATGCACAAATTTCCCAACTTCTTCTATTCCTCATTATGCTTTTCCTTGTTGTATCCAAGAACCTTCTCGCATAGAGAACAACGATACCCTACTTTTTCTTGTGATGAATTACTAGAAAACAAAGTTTTTTATGGGGACTACACATAGGCTTTTGCACTTTACGTATAACTTCTTCACATTTGACCTTGAATTCTTCAAAATGTACACATAATTATGGTTCATTTGAACCTTCCAAACACTTTAAAAACCTTAAAAACTTTTCAAAAGACCCTTTGAAACATATAATTAAATTCGTCAGCAAGTCAATTGTGATCATACACATTGTACACTACTTGTACACCCATTGTTTAACAATGTCTTGGCCATGTGCGCACCACTTTTCCAAGGTAGGACTATGGTAGGCTCAACAAAGGAGGTACCAGTTGATTGGTATGAAGATAGCACATGATGATATAGAGGTTTGCACATACCTATGACAAGATCAAGGCAAGCATACACATGGGCACACACATGTATGCATGCGTACACACTCATGCTTTAGGAAGCTCATTTTATTTCCAAATTTCTAAGTACAAAGCTCACAAGAGTTTCTAACTCTCTAAGCTCACTCCAAATAAGGAGACCTAACAAATGAGAACTCTTTCACTTTTATTGACTTTAAAAAGCCCAATCCATACTATAATATTCATCCTAACATTAAAAATAGTTTCTAGAGGCAGGCCAAAATGGTGTCAAAAAACTACAAACTTTGATGTGCTTTTTCTATCCATGCCTATGAAGCTTGAATACTACAAAGGCTTACATTATGTGCCTGGATATTGCTAAAAATAGGTTTTTATGCCAAGAAAAGGCATTTTTACAAGAAAATGAGGTAAAAAATGGGAAACAACTAATTTTAAAGGGATCTTAGGATGGGAAAAATGGGATATCCCCTTTACTTATTTTCTTTCATGCTTGTACTTCCCTTTTATTACATTCCTCATCATTTCATTGATTTTTGACCATTTTGGCCAATGATTTCTAGGGTGACTTCTGAGCTTCCTCCAACACTCTCCCCTTCATACTTTCTGTCATCCACAAGATAGGTCCTTGTGGTGTTCGAGATGAGAATGGGTGTTGATGCATAGATGTCAAATGCTAAATATTGGCATCAAAGTATAGTATTTGGCATCTTCAAAACCTCTTAAGCAAGTATATTGTAGCTTTTTAGGGACTATTTTTGGATTTTTTTTAATATCTTTTATGTATACCATTGAAAAGAAAAATAAATGGTGTGCTAAAAGAAAATAGAAGATTGTGGAATTAATGTGTGTGCTGGTGAATTTTGACCCTTCAAAAACAAAATAAAAGTTGGATTGGAAAATAAAAATAAGCTAGATCGAGGTTGAAGGGTTATGGATGATGTAAGAGATAAACTAAAATAAAGCTACTTCCATGAATTATAAATAAAACGAAAAAATTATTAGAGATGGATTGTGGAAGTAGTCATAGGGGGCCTAGTTAGTGCAGTGCATGGGTATTAAGAAATAGTATCTAATGCGTGCTCTTGTAGGGTAGCCCCATGAATGAAACTTTAGATGCACTTATTGAAAAATATGTAAAATATATTGCTCTTGAATTATGTGCCCAAGGGTTATCGAACAATGAGGATGAATAATCTATAGGAATGTGAGGTGCTTTGTTTATGTGTAAATTTGGGCCCATGTGCACCCTAATGGGGCTCTTGGCAAAAGGATTTCCTACAAAGATCCACCTCATATTCCCCCCTCTTCATTTTCTATTGTCTGCCACAAAGGATGTAGAGGCATGGGGTACAAATGTATCCCTTTAAAATAGATTTTGGAACTCAAACTTGATTGTATTGGTTACATGTGGCACTAATGGTATAGGCATTAAATTTTTTTATTTCTTTTTTGTGGCTCTAATTGTGGGGATTATTATTTCGGGACTGGTTTTTTATGTAATCTTTGTTTCTTCCTGTGATGATGAAGAGAATCCTTAGGTTGTATTACTAGTTTCTTGGGTACCCAAATGTTTAAATGAGAATGTTGTGCCACCACAAGAGGCTTGGTTAAGCAATATTGTCTAGCGACTTGAGATTTGAGTTTGTTTGACTCCTTTTGTTTCTTTTGTACTTGTTTAGGTTTTTGTTTTTCTTTAACTTGGTTAAAAAGTGGCTACAAAGGTATATCTACAGTGTTAGAGAGAGGCTCCATGATTCTAGGAATCTTATGGGTATCAATCCATTAGTTGTGGAGTAGATTAAAAGAAGTTATTTGAATTTTTTTTCCTTCCCACTTGAGTATCATTTTGGTGTTGGCTAGATTTAGACCTAGAGAATTCTTCAATAGCCAATCTTGTCATAGGATGATGTTCAATCAGATCATCATCCTCACATTAAAAAAATTTAATGAGATTTTGGCCTAACTTAGATGCATGGAATTGTAACTTCTCCAATGCATGGGTGTGAAAATTGCCAAAGCCTATTAAGTAGGCATCCGTGGTTTCAATTTAGCCTTCAAAGTTTGTAGGAGAGATAATCGAATCACATTAGTTGTGACACGTATCTCAAGTAGATATTTCACCATGTGCTTAAGAGAGTGCCCCAATTGAGTAGTTATGCATGGTTTTATATATTTGATATGCTTTGCACTTGAATGTATGAGACATAGGCATGTCAAATACTTATGGTTGAATAAATGAATCCATGGGGATTTCCTTGTGCACATGAGAGCGCATGTTTGGATCTACGTGCTCTAACTGCAATCTCTTCTTACCCATACACCCTAAGGCTTCTTGTTGACATTCAAATCTAATGTGTTATTCTTCTTGTCTCCCATTTATAGCCACTTTGAAACATCAAAAGATTTCTATAGTGAGGATTTTTTGGTAGAGCTTGACTCTATAGCACTAATATAATTGGGAAAAATATCACCTTCAAGTGTCACTAATTGGATGGGAGCATTAGGTGAGGTAACAATGTATCACATAGGGACCATGCACTCTTTTTTATAGCTTCTTAGCATGTTGTTTAAGCATGTAAAAAGGTACTAGATCACCTTTTCGAAGCTTTTTATCCTTGGCAACCTTAAGGCATGTATCTTGTAAGGCATCAGGTCTATCCACTAAAGCAAATAATTCCTGGCTATTCCATTCATATTCTTTTGCCAATTTGAGTGCGTACCCAAAATTCAATAGGCACAATGGCATGTTCTCTATATACCAAATTGAATGGACTCACTCCTAATGTGTTTTTATAAGCGACACGATAGGCCCAAATCGCATGTGTGGTTGCTTAGTCTAGTTTGAGCATCCTGAATCAACCAATTCAATCAACTTTATGCGAAGAACTTTGTTGGAACTATTGTCACAAGGGAGAAGATAAGGAAGAGAGCTCACTCACACACTCTCACACTCAAAGAGGAGCACACACACAAATTGAGGCAAGGAAGAATGATCTTCTTCTTCTACTACTACTACATAAAAGGAATATACAAGAAATGACCTAATACACCAATACAATTAGTGCAATATATAAAGAAAAGTACATAAGGAAAAATGCAATGTCCGAAAATGAGTGAGCTGGCAAGAAACAAGGGTGCCATCACTCTCGGTAGATGAATCTAGTAAAGCTCACTAAAGTATCCTTGACATATATTGGCGTGACCATTATACATGTCAGAGAAATTAAAAAATGATACATGTCATCCCTCGATCATCACATGTTGAGCTTGATATCTCAACACTCCCCCTCAAGCTCAACCTCATGTCCTCTAATCCAAGCATCTTCCGAAACTTCTTTAGTTTCTCTGCTCTAAGTGCTTTAGTGAAAATATTAGCAATCTGCTCATCTATCCTCACATAAACAAGATCAATATCACCTGTCAATACCTTATCTCTAATGAAGTGATAATGTACCTTGATATGCTTTGTTCTAGCATGAATAATAGGAGTTCATGCTAACTGAATGTTGCTAAGATTATCACAATAGATCATGATGATCGGCTTTTGCACTTCCACACCTAAATTTGCAAGTAGCATCTCTAACCATGATGCTTCACATGATTCCATTGTAGCACATATAACACCATGTGTTTCTCTCTCACATGCATGTCTTTAGCTAGAATCTTGTCCAAAAAGCACTCTATACAAAGTGCATTTCAAAGGATTTGAACCCACAACCCAATGGTTGTTATTCTCATGTGTTATCCAATAATTCATGTGTTGTTACTACTCTATATTTTAGAATTTTTTCTTTTATCACATATTACAAACTCTTCTTGGATTTTCCTTCTTGCTTACCATCTCTAAAAGCATAAAGGGTGAAGAAGAGATAGAGATAGATAGAGGGAGATGAGGCATCAAGCAGCAACTAAAAGAGAAATGGAATACCCTTAAGATTTTTAATGATGCAATAAGGATAAGGAAAGAGAGAAGAAGCAATACATATGGTGTGTTGGTTTCATACATAGAAGTTAAAGGGCAAGAAATAAGACAACGAAATTGGAGCAACTTCCCATCCATTTCCTTAAGCATGGAGAAGCAATGACAAAGGAAATGTTAAAAATTGAAATGCAAAATCTCAAGTTTTGAGTGGATAGATATGTCACCTAGTTATAGTTCTAGCTCAAACCCATTCAATCCAACAAATTCATCCGCTACATCCAAGAGAGTTAAAGGAAAGACCTACTGATCACGTGCTCACATTTATGAGATGGCTTGAGAAGCTTAGTAGTTTAAGTTATGAACCCTAAAAAACTATTTGGGATCAATCACCTGATGTTCAAGTTTGAGGATGGGTCCTACATAGATAAGCAAGGAACCATGTCTGTGTTCGCTGGCTTTCTTGATAGGAAAAATTATTTTGGAATAGTGCTTCTTGATTCTGAGATAGGAGAACCTGAAGAGGAAGGTCTCATGAGTGTATCTCCAAGTACTCCCCATGGAAAATTTGTGTCAACACAAATCAAGCCACTTCTAAGGTACCACATGATAATAGATGTACAAAATTATTTAAAAAGGAACTATAAATGTCTTTTTTGCTCTTCATGTGATGAGAGACACCACTATCTAACACCCATGATTCATTATTCCATGAATCTTAAGCAGAGCAGCATACCTCTTCTATCATTACAAATAACTCAAGCTTTGTTTTTGTAGTGGTGCAAGTATCCTTGCCCTTGTTACCTTTTGAAGAACCATTTTTCCCTTTGGCATTCTTGATGTGATAGTCTTGAGTTTTGTGGCCTTTCTTCTTGCATTGGAAGCATTCTCCCTTGAGCTTCTTTTTGTTGTTCTTTTTTTGTTTCCCCATCTTTTTAAGATTCAGTTTTGCTTCCTTTGGTATTTTTTGTGAATTTAGCACCTCCTTTTTTGCCCCCACTCCTTGCCTTAAGCCAAAGCTCCTCCTCCATGATTAAGGCATCAAATTCTTCAAACATTTGGGGTTCAATTTTCATTTGAGTATATATTAAAATTACCAAACCATTAGAATTTGGTGGATAAGTTTGAAAACAATGTGGAGCTAGCTCGTTTATTGACTTGAATGCCTAATCCTACCATTCAACCCCATAGATTCTTTATGCAAGTGATGAAAATCTTCACAATCTCCCCATCAACAAACCTTTCTATTGTTAGTTGATTTCCTAATTTTTGAATCCATGTTTGATTACTAGTTTCATGTTGATTTCTCATTATGTTCCAAGTTTCACAAGCTTTAGTAATATGTTGAATCAAATTCAATACACTTTCAATAGTACTTGTAACTAGAGCATAGAGTGTATATGCATTTCTATGGTTTTAGGCACATAGAATATCAACATCAAGAGGGATCATTTGATCAAGATTATTTGGATCAACTGTTTCTTGAGGATCAAGATCAATCCCAATCACAATCTCTAGAGGCTCATATGAATCAAGGATACAAGTGATTCTAAACTTCCACAAGATGTAATTCATACTATCAAGATTACCTTTCATGAAGGCTGGTGGTCATGTCTGTGATGTTGGGATGATCAACATCATTGCTACTCTTTCTTGTGTTGCACCTACTCCTATTGATGAACCACCTTGATTCCTAGTTTTAGATGATGATGCACTGCTAGACATCTTCTCTTCTTTGTCATTATAATAACTCTGTTTCTTTTTCTATGCCACTCAAAGCCTCTTGAGAGTTGGTACCATGTAATAAAGTTCTTACTAGTGTGCAATGTAAAGCTTCGCATAGTTCATGCTTATAGAGCTTTTATATTGGGAGTCATTATAGACAAATATAAGAAAAAGCAAAATAGTCCAAAAAAATATAATTTCTTACAATATCTCCACAATCATAAGTCTTGTTGTCTCGGCCCTATGAGTCAAGGGGATTTGGCCCCTTGGACCCTATAGAATAGTACAAGCCCCCTTATGCACTCCCCTCATTAGGATTCTATGGGGAAATTACACAGTGCCACAAGACCTTTATTTTTTCCTTGAATAGAAACCCAATGTCATGGAAGTTTATGGCCTATCTTACCTCATGGATTGGCTCAAATGGATCATTTATTACCATAATTAGTCACATATCATAACTCATGGAAGTTAGGATTCCACAAATGTTCAGGCTATCAAAATGGCCTCTTCTCATAATGGATTTCTTACAACTTAGAGCACCATGGAACATTTTTGGTTACTTGAGGTGGAGTATTGAGTATATCTAACACATGAAACTTGATTTATTTTGACCCAATTTTCCACAATTCCAATATGTTATGCATGGTCTCTTGTATTATGCACCCATAGTAGAGGTTGTGGGTTTGGTTTATTGGTATTTTGAAAAGAAGATATCATCAGATTTTGTTTGAAAGGTTCTCCATGTTTACATTGTGAGAAGGTGGAATAGGTAGCTTTGAAGGATTGTTTTTTAGAGAAGTTATTCTTGTTGGTAGGTATCATTAACAAATGGACTTTGAAATGGAGTTGAATTCCTTCTCAGCATCATGGTCAAAATAATTTGCTTTATGTAGACTTATAGGATAAGGTGTTAAGATTTTTTTCAATTCCCATCTCCATACCATCTTCATATTTTCATTATAATTTATCTCCAGCAACTTTTGAAGCATGTGAATAAGGAGGAGATAATTTAGTGTAAGGTGAAACATTATCATCCTCCTTCCATGCAAATGTGGTCCAAGCTCTTCTAGCATGTAACTGAAATGGAGGGGTTAGAAAAGGTTATTGTATCTTCTTTTGAAATACTTCCCATGTTGTAGATCGATCCATGCTATGTCACAAGATGTTCCACCAAAGTTCTTTTTCACCGCAAAATTAACTATTTCAAGTTTTGAATAGGATTCATCCGAATCAAAATCCTCAAATCATGAAAGACTAGAAAGAACAAATTGATCATTATTATGCCCATCAAATTTTGAAAATTGGAAGCTTTTGGCAGCAATTTTGGATTCCATGCCATCCTTTTTAGGTTTAATAAATACCTTCACCACTCGAATAAGGTTGTTATCTTGTGATTGTGTTTATTGAAGTTATAAATATAGTTCTTTTATTTCTTATCATGCATCTTGGAGCTCGTACCACAATAGCTCTAGTTGTTGCTCAAAGGATATGTTAAGTAGAGGTGAATCCCCAAAGTCCTCCATAGAAGTATGGGGATCTATGCTAGTATATGTAAAATTTCCTATTGAATGTAAAAGAAAAATGTATGCTCATAAAAAAAGGGGGTAAACCTTGAGATGGTAAAAAGGTAGAATGGTTTTTGGTAAAAAGTAAATTATATATTTTATGTGTAGTGAGACATCATATGCACAATGTAGTAGATAAAACACTTCGCTTTAGGGGCTAGGTGATGCGTCCAAATCCAACTTTGGTGAACTCGATATTCCTTGGTTCCACTATCGGTTGAAGAGGCCACACAGGCCAATGGTGTCGATGGAGGCATGGGTGCAAAACAAGGATCTAGAGAATGTACATGTATGCAAGGCATCTGATAGATATGTGTAGGGTCTAATACCACTATTCTAAGATTATGATGTGTACAATGTGCAGACATAGAGAGAGAGTGCACAAAGAAAGAGAGAGACATTTCATATACAATAACTATTGTACAAGGTAGTTTGTATATGTATACAAGAACATGCATGTGTCTATATTAGAAAAATGAAAATATATTTATGAGTGATTAACCCTTTAGATACAAGATTTTTCTTCACAAAAAATGCATAACCCCA
>CM035432.1:103676557-103834057 GCA_020310875.1 Ceratopteris richardii
TACACACACACTCAAGCACACACTTACTAAACATGTCAGGCACATAAAACTAAAGCTCTACAGATGCTAGGTTTCTACTCAAATGAGGGTTATCATCCTCGAGGACAAGATAAAACTCAACAAGTATCTTTGACTTCGATTTCAAGAGGAGCCCTGCTAGTGAAGGTAACTGAGCAGGTGACCTCAGTGAGGGTTGGCAGGCGGCAGTGAATTAGCTGATGTGTGGCTAGTTACTTCTATTGTCAGTCTCAATCTGTGTATACTTAGAGCTTGTTGGGATTGTCTTGGGCTAAGGATTGTCATCAGCTGAGTAGTCAGGTTGATGGGCCTGCAGAAATTTCAGAGGTAGGTTTATCCAAGCATCATGATCAACATCATATACCCAGGCCTGAAATAGAGAAAAATCCAAAAAAAGGAGAAGTTACTAGAATGAAGAAGCAGCAGGAGAAGAATTCTCTGATGCACACAACACTCTGAGAGTGCAGCTTTAGTATCACACCGTTGGTATTCACAGAGCAGAGATGTAAAACAAATACACTGTTGTTATAATCAACACAGTGAGAGCATACAGGAGTTGGGCAAATTCGAAGACAAGGTGCTCTCACATAACAAGTTGAAGCTTTCATAGACAGGCAGATATGTGCAGATTGTAGAGAAGGTGCATCATTATACTTCAGTATCAATTGGTAGTTTTATGCACGGTCTGTGGAGTGTCGTTAGTTATTAGCAGACTCTTAGCCAGATCTGGATAAACTAGGTGAGCACCCTCAAGTAATCTGCTTCAAGAAAAAGTCGGAACTATAATTAGACTTGAAGTGTACAAGAGAGTGAAATTGTGTGGGTCTGCACACACACTCAAGCACACACTTACTAAACATGTCAGGTACATAAAACTAAAGCTCTACAGAAGCTAGGTTTCTACTCAAATGAGGATTATCATCCTTGAGGACAAAATAAAACTCAACGAGTATCCTTGACTTCGCTTTCAAGAAAATGAGATTAGAATCGACAAGAAGCCAACTCTGTGTCGATACCGGTCTTCTTCATCCATGTATCCACAATATTACATATATTACCATGTTTACGATGAATCATCTGACAAGCCAATTTCCATACAGTTCAAAACAATGATATCACAAGGATATGACATGCCTTGTTAACCAAAGTTGGGGCATGTGACTATAGTCTTCATTTTTCTACATTAAGTACTAAGGCTTGCTGAGTTGGAATGTGACAGAATGAAAGTTGCTAAAAGGAATCCACGGCAAATGTTGCAAGTTCCTACAACCCTGCTGCCATAACCAAACCCTACAATGAGCAGTCTATATCCATCAATCAGCAACAGAAGCCAAGAGATGGTCTCCCATGAGATTGGAAAAGGAAAAACGAAGAGTCCAAGAATCCTACAAGTCTGCTGCCATAATGAAATCTTAAAAAGGCAGTCTATATTCATTAAGCAATGAGAACAGAAACCAGGAGATAGTCTGCCATAACACAGAGTGGTATGTGCCAGATCCATCACATTTTGCAGTTGTTTAGTATAGTTGTTTAGCATAAAATATTTGAGCAATTGTTTAGTGTAAACTACTGAGCAATTGTCTAGTGTATATTGCGCATGCCTGCTCTCAGATAAACTAAAGTGCACCTCTCAAGCGATATCCAGCATTTATAAAATGTGCATGCTACCCAACTTGACCTTCCACAAACTGGACCATGAGGAAGTCACCAAATATCAAGACAGTGTTACTACTTGCACGAATGCATGTCTTGTAAGTTACATGCAATGAATAGCTTATGCTGTGAGTCATTGTAGTGCATATTGTTAAAAGACACGTTTTATGTCATGGTACAGCTTAGAGATCCTAATTTTAAAGACCCCTTGAAAATCTCCCCTTATGAAAGCTTCTAGCTCTATATTCAGAAAATCATAAGATCGCACAGAAACATGACAAGAAACAAAGATTACCAGTTACATCGAGAAGGGCAAAAGGAAAAGACAAAGAAAGATTTTGGATAACATCAAAGGTATACTCACTACCGATGCCACCTTAAGATTTCACTTGGTTCAATCAATGTCTTACAATTTCCGTAGATAATTCCAGTTAATAGGCTAAATGGAGTGATACAAGCAGAAGGTCGCAAATTAATGAAGATATAAATAAATGTATAAAGTTTGCATAACTTGTGTAACAGTTTTCTAAAACTGCAGCAAATATTACAATTTTGACACATATCCAGCGAGGGTACAAAAAATTCAAATCCACTTTTCGCTGGACCAACAAATAAGCAGAATATGGGATGCCAAGTAGCAGTGAAGGCTGTTCTTTGTGTGGGCAGTTAACTCCACACCAAATAAGGTTTGGACGTTTGCATAAGGCTAAGACAAGCTCTAGCCATCAATATAGTAGGTATCGATTCCACATGATTCTCAACATCAAAAACGCATAAAACACCAGGCAGAACCAACAACTTTTTCAAATAGATGAGTATAACCAGATTACACATTGAATCCCTTAATGTAAGGGTTCTACATGAGCAGCCCTTGGACTCAAGACCTCTTGAGGAAACACAGAATACATTGCATCCTTACCTGTACAATGAAAATCTAACATACTTTACAGTACTGCAGAGGTGCAATGCATTCTGTAAACCCCAAATAGCTAGAACATGTTACTGCCAAAGTGAGGTCAGGCATAACAACCTGCTGAGCCTTGATCGAAGACAGCACATCTTTTTACATTTTTGACCAAGCCCGAATTGCAAATCTGAATTGGGTCATATGTAAGCATTCCATCACCAAATGTATGTAAAATTTACAATCATATTTGTTTGTCAAAAATTTTGTTTACTATACAAAGTACAATGGGAAGCCCAATCTTCATGATTCAATCAAGCTTGCTTCACCTGCTGCGCTTCAAAATGCTAGCACCAGATCAGGTATCTGCATCTTATTTGAGAAGCCATGACAGACTACAAAAAGATTTTCAATCCCCTACATGGGCTGGGTATCTGCTATGTTCTTTGGAAACAAAATCTGCATCAAGAAACTTTGCAATAAAAGCCCACAACCTGTAAACATCCTCAAAATTCGATAGAATGCTCAGAGCTGCAGTCACTACCTCCACCCTCTGAGGTGCTCCTTTTCGATGGTCTCCCCAAGCAAATGTATTCTTATTTGTGGTTGAAAAAGCTGCAACATCTGTATTGTCAGGTGGTCGCAGGTTTCGCAGAAAACCTATACTAAGAGATATATCATTTTTATCAGCCAATGTCTGCACAAGCTCAGGATGTAGCATGTTGCCATGGCAGTCATACAGATTAAATGCAATACAGGCACCTCTGTCAAACTTAACACGTGGACCATATAATTGGATGAGTGGTAGATTATCTTCAGGTCCTGGATACCGAAGCTGCAACAAGGAACAAACCAACCAGTTTATAAGGTACCTGAGCCTGATTGTGGTCTTATTCAAACCCAACATATCTGCATGATCAAGACTCCTACAGACAACTTCAGGTTCCCCTGCATCCCACCCATCAACTTCCCCCCATTCATTGTTATGGAAATTTTCTGTTCCCTCATTATCTTGATGAGAGGATCCAAGATCCCCTGCAAAATCCACACCATTATAGATCTTTGTAACACCGGAATCAAGCTCCTCTGCCTCCTGTAGAATTGGCGAGAGACTACTTCCTCCCTTCCACCTATCTCCAGTCCTTCGGCCCAGTAGCATGAATTCCCCTTCAGTCTCTCTCCGAATGGCACTCTCAGTTGACTGAAAGGCTATGTTCACCATATCCTTTGGCCTGTCAATGACTTTAGTCTTTCCAGTATTATCAGGAGATTGTAACAGGTTTATTCCGGTAACAGCTTCTTCTGGATTATGTCTGTTGATAGAATCAGTGCACAGCACATATTGATTGTCAACAACCTCAACCTTTGAACTATCCTCGCAAAGTGAAGGTAAGGGGGATTTTCCAGGATCACGCAGCTCTACATGGCATACGCTTAGTTTTATTGACTTGGAAGGTGCTAGAATGCACATGTTTTGACTTTTTACTGGCTCATCTTTCATAGCCCCATAGGTATAGTCATCTTCAAGCTTCTTATTAGCATCCACAATTTCAATTCCATTCACAATAGCACTGGATCCCTCAAACAAGGGATCGTGACAGGCACTTCTGCTCACATTTGTTGCTCCATCAGAGCCATGTAAAGGACCACTCAATGGCCCACTAAAAGAACCACTGAATGGCTCACTGGAAGCATCTTCGAACATGGAATTTTGACCTAAAGGGCTAGGACCAACATCTATGCAGAAGAGGTTGTCCGTTCCATCATCACTGAAGATAGGACTACGGATAACCTCTCCCACAGAATCACAAACAGAAGTTTCATCATCATCATCCTCCATACCCCCTTCTGTCCTAGGAAGTCCAGATGAAATTTCTTCTGATGAATCTTGTCTATTAAACCCAAGCATAGGACCTGAAAAGGAAGGAACCATCGGACTTAATTCATTGCCTTTCACTTGGAACATGATATCCGCAGATTCTTCATTCTCATACATATCATCCTCTAATTCATTCATATCATGTTGATCTCCTTCTGATGATTGACTCCAAAACCTTTGATCGGGATAAGGAACAATTCTTACTATTCCGGATGCAGGTTTGCCTGCTTCATCTTGTATCCTTTGCATGACAGAGTTTTTTATGAAAAGGCAACCGAATCCTGATGGATCTGAGCCAAAAACTTTATAGAAAGAAGTAATTATGAAATCTGGTTTGAACAATGACAAGCCTAAAGAATCCATATCCTTTGGGCCGATAGCAGAGGCATCCAGAAGCACATGCCACTTGTTTTGCTGTGCTAAGGACATCCACTGGTAAGAATATTTGACTCCAGTAACACGTGATTGCATTGGGAAGACAAAGAGACCTTTGGTTGGACCCCGTCTCCGCTGCCTAGCAACTAGAAGCTTTTTAAGCTTTGTTGAAACAATACGAAGAGTAGGCAGTTTGAATGCCGCACTTGAAACTTTTGCACCTTTCTCTTTGGCTCTCTGCACCATCCAGCTCACGGACTCACTCTCATAATCATACATTGTTATAAGGCGATTGCATGTCTCAAAAGGGTATGCATCGGCTAAGAGCTTGAATGATGAGCCCCTACTTGCCGTAAAGACCATACTGTAATCAGACTCACTAATGTTGAGGTACGTCATGATGCGTTTGCGAATGTCACATTCCACTGTGCCTTCCTCAGCAGCACCAAAAAGAGCGTGAGCGTAAAGGTTCACAGAAAGATTTGAAAGCGCAAAGGAGGCAGAGTCCCATTGTTCAACCTGCTGCCTGTGTGAGAATAATCCAAAACCACAGTAATCTAGACATACCCGATGGTTATCTTCTAAGTGACTGTATTCGTCTGACCTCAAGGTGTCCATAACAGATGTTTCATTGTACCTTGGAAACGTATCCCTGAAAGATACAAACGCATTTTCATAACTGGGGAGGCTCTCATGGTCTGTGAACACCTTGGCCCCTATCATCGTCAACGCACGTTGAAACTCTTGTTCTGCATTATAGTGCCGTCTTAAGCCCGATGGGGGCAACCTTTTCTGGCGATGTGAAACTTCTTGTGACTTGACGATTTTACTCTTATGATGAGCTTTTGACGAGCTAGAAACTTCGTTCCTTTTTTCCTGAATGCGTGATGACGAGCTTGCATCTTCGTTCTTCTTTAGTTTCCTATCCACAACTATTTCGTCATTCCTAGCAGTTTGGAGCTGTGTCTGCAGGGAAGGCATCACAGGAGTGCCTTCCCTGGACGGGGTCTCCGCTTCCGAAAGCGAAGAAGAACAGAGATTTAAAGACCTGTACAACAGCGAGCGCATCAACCTGTGAGATAGGGGGCGTCGTCTGCTCCGCTCCAGCTTCTTGACCGAGATTGAAAAGCGTTAGGACGACCAGATAAGAGCCTGGAATGAGTTTGCGAAGAGCTTGATGCAGTGAAAATCGATTGCAAAGCATTGGTGAGTGAGATCACAAGAAGACAGCAGAAAGCGATCGCGACGATGAATGCGCTCGATTAGGTGACCGCCGCTGTTATCGGTGTTCAGTTCAAAGGGGTCTACGCCAAAGTCAGGGTACGAGCTCTGGGCATGGAAGGAAGATCAGAAGGCGGAAGTAAGACAGCTACCCCGAGAAGCGGGTGGAGGAGGAAACCGAGGCACTCATTAGTGCTCCAGGTCCTAGGAGGAGATTCCCTCGAAACTGATCACTTAGAAGTTAGGTCTCCGCGTCTCACATATATCCCCTGAAAAAAAATATATATATATATATTATATATATATATATATGAGAGGAAAAAACAAATAATATTATTAAAATCACATTACTAAAAATTCAGTTCACTCAACGTTTACAAATGTTCATGTAATCCACTCTTAGTCTCTTACCACGCCCAAATAGGTCATATATTCCACCCATTTCTTTTTTTTTTAAGAGGAAGCTAGTTCGAAACCTAATCTCTTTTATAACTTGAATTTTGAAAAAACAATTGTATAACTGAAGGGTTAGATTATCCAAAGGGTTAGATTATTCAAAAAGATTTTTCGTATTCCACAAAGCAAGGGTTAGATTATCGAAAGGCGACACGTGAAAAGAGCTGCTCGAATGTGACTAGTTTAAATCTGACTTATTGCAATACACTGGCCTAGGGTCCACAATTGTCATGTCGTAGGAAGGAGTTGAACCTTCACCTCTGCCTCAAGAAATGAAAGGTCCAATCAAACAGCCTAGCACACTCAGACATTCCAACCCCCCTTCTTAGGTGTGGTGACCATGCAACTATTAATTTGTCTTTTGGCTAGGGTTAAGGTTTCCATATTTACCATTTGAGGTCCTTCATGAGTGCATTGCAACTAAATGTTTAACTCACTCTAGCTTGTGGGTAATTGTGGGAACTTCACCATTGAATGTCATCAATAGTGTAACTCCTATGTCTCTTTTATGCTCAGTTCTAAGAGTCTCAAGAACAACAAACATGAAGAGGTAGTTATTGGGACCATAAAAGAGTCTTTGGAAATCTTGCAAAGGTCGAGATTGTCCATACAAAATCAAGTTGTTCTCCATGAATTCACATAATTTTTTCTTATATAGTTTGTATTTGGTAGTCTTTGTGTGTTGGTGCCGTGTGTAAACTCACATCTGTGCCCATGTGTCGTTGTGTGTGTATGCAAGTTTGTGGGCAGATGTATCACACGCCCATTTCAATCAAGGAAAAATAGATCTCATTCTTGGTGGGAATGTACTTAAGAATCTACATCTGATAACAAGTTTCAATCTTTGAGCCATAGACAAAGAATTAGAGTTGGCATCTGGAACTCCATGCAGATCTAGAAACCCCTTCGAGATGAAACATTGTTAACCTTGGGTGGCTTATAAGTTATTTTAATGGCATCCTTCTCTGTGTGATGATGATGATGACGACGATAAGGTGCCAATATTTTCTTTGGTTTGTGGCTCACTTATACAAGAAGCTTGAATTTGCATATGAAGACAACAATTTACTTGAGATGTAATGGCTTGAGTGTCCAAATCATTGTCTTGATTTATCTTATGTTTGCCTCCAACTTGGAGGTGAACTCAAATAGTTCTTGAGAAGTTCCCCATAGCTAAATAAGGATGCAAGAGTGAGCAATGTCCAGATGGGATCCCTGTTTTGAGCCTTCTATATTTCACTGGCACGTCAAAAACAACCACAATAACAACAATAAGAAGGAATTCAAGTGAGAAATTTCTAGCTTATGTGAGGGTCATCTCCCTACAAGACTCCATCACTCCATGCAAGTCCATGAGGAAGAAAAGAGTAATAAATCTGATGTGTTGACTATGTGGTTGTAATGAAGCTCTTCTATTGCGATTTTACATCTCTACTTCTGTACTTTTCACCTCAATCTCCTTCTCTACTTCAGCATTCTTATTTAGAGTAGACTTTGAAAGATGGAGAATAAGACAAATCAAGGAAGGTTCCGTGTCGTACTTTACCTTTGAACATACAACTATTTCACCTTGCTTAATAGTATCATATCCTGGTCGTACTCGGGACTCAATCTCATTACACATATTGTTATTGTACATTGATGTATGTGATTGTCGATATTCTCTCTTCTCTCTCTCATGTATTGTACCTTTTCCAATGACCGAATGGGACTTTTCATATTCACGTGTCTTTTTCACGAACACATGATGAAATTGATTAACGACTTACTTCTCTCACTAGAAATGTGATGCTTTTTTATTGAATTATGTGTGTAAAAGTTGTGCATGGTCGGTTTGTATGTAGTTTTCTAGTGCAAGGATGTGTTTGGCCATGTGTATGTGCATGCATCCATGCGTGTATGTACATATGTGGGGACAAGGAAGGAGAAGAAGCTCGATCACATAGAGTGTCAAGGGAGCACTAGATTATGTCCTCTCACTAAACTAGACAAGATTTCATATTTATACTTTTGATTGCAAGATCACCCACATAGGAAAAGTAATATAAGAATATGTAACTGATATAAGAAGTCTCACAACCCAGGACAAATAGGTGTGGATAATTGGACTAGATGGAATACAAGAGATCCCACAACCCGGGACCATAGGTACGAAACACGATATCTGGATTACAAGAAATCCCTTCAAGGAGATGAACTAGATATAATAAATAATTCGACAGGATCTCATAGTATGAGATTACAATAAGAAAAGGTAGGATGTCCAAGATATTAGACTAGACAAGACTAGAACAAAGAACACGACTAGGACTTGAACTGGAACTTTGAAAGTACTCTTGGAGATCATGACTCCTTGAGCTCCCAAGACTGGCATTGGTAAGATTGAGGATATATGTGGCCAAGCCCTCCTTATATAGGTGTCAAAGGGCAGTTATGAATTGATGATGTCATTGATGATATCAACAATCCAAACCAAGACCTTTGGATGTCACAACTCAAGAAGTAGATAGCCGATCTTAGGCTTTTGCATGTTTCGGATGCAATGGAAGCATTGGTTGATCCAAATTCTGAACCAATCATAAGATATGGAGAGTCACACAGAATTTGAGGTTCCGGATGGTTTCCTTTGTGTCCATGACATCACCTCCCCCTCAAGTGAAAAGTTCCACGAGGAACGATTATGTGAGTGTGAGATCTTCTAGCACTTGAATCTTCATAGCTCTTGGACTTGTAGAGTTCTTGATATGTGGTATTGGAACATGATAATGGGATATCCATGATGAAACTAGAAAGGATTTGTAGTATATCTAGGTACAAAATCAAGGGCATGATTCTCATGATGGACAATACTCCTTTGTTGACTCACATGATGATCCTTTTGATGTGGAATGGTGATTTTGGAAGTCTTGAACCCAACTTGTTTCTCCTTCTTAGGACATTTGAATACCATGTGATCATGGTCTCCACAATAAAAGCATAATCCATTATCCTTTCGATGTTTGCTTTCCTTTGGTGTAAGTCATCGAACGCTGATGTTATCCAATTGCATAGCTTCTGGTTGACTTTCTTCCAACATATGTTGTTGTGGAACAGAGGTAAACTTTTATTCTTGATCTCTAAGTTGTCATTTTATATAAATGTTCTTATGTTTTCCTTCTATACACCTATTAGAAAATACTACTATCTCCACTATTGCATAGCTCTACCTTGTGTAGCCCGCATAATAATTCTTAGAAGTGGTTTTGAGACCACATCTAAGTCATGAATACTATTTTTATCTTTTTTTTTCTTCACTTCACAGCAACCCTTAATGTACTGCATCTTATATTTGTTCTTTACTTCTGTTTTTTTGGGGTGGAAGAAAGCATAAACTTCCTATAATCATGTACAAATTGATATCTTCACAACTTTTTGTTTAAGGGGAAAGGCCTAACCCCTAATCAGAGTTGAAGATGTAGAGATATGCACTAGAAGGAGTCAAAATTTCACTACCTACGTGTTTTTGGAAACATCACATAGTCTATCTATATAAAACAAGGCCTTCTTTCTACTAAGAGCTTCAAGTGAGAGTGTTCTATCTAGGTCTTCATAATGGCCATAGGGTATCTCAAGCTAATATTTCAAGTGCATACGTTCCTACTAGCATTTCTAATAATTTCTTATTGTAATTTGAAACCCCCTTTTAGTCTCTTAGAACATACATGAAATGCAATATATGATATGCATAAAATCAAAATATAGAATAATAATAGAAAATGAACAAACCAAATAGAATACATTCACCTGATTAATTTTTCTTCATAGCTTCAGCATCATCTTCATCATCATTTTCAAGCACTTCTGATCTATTTCATATTCTTCTGCATTTCTCTTCTTAAACAACTTGACTATTTTTCCTACATTTAAATACTTTAGAGGAGTTTGATCAAATTTGCAAAGTTCATATGTACCATTATTAAACACAGACATAACTACATATGAACCAAACCATCCTTTAGTCAATTTCTTTCTTGCATCATACTAACTATCAAATGTATTATCATACACCAATACCCAATCATTAGCCTTTATCTTACGTGGCCTAAGTTGATGTGTTTTGTCAAAGTATATTTTATTCTTTAACCTTGACTCCTTTAACTTTTGCACTGCTTCTTTTATATCTTCATTTCCTTGTTCAACTTGTTTAATTCTTAAAGTTAATAATTCTTCTCTTGGCATATCATCATTCCAAGGGAGCATGATCCATGTCAGAATATGAGTTTAGATATGGAAAACTGGCCTTTGATAATACATCAATTCAACATGCATAAATCTTGTAGACTAGGTGTACATCATCCTATCTTCACATAACACAAATGCAAGATATCTAGGCCACTGCTTTATTTCTCCATTGTAGGCCTTAGAGATTGCCTTCACAATAGAATGGTGGCCTCTCTCAATTTTTCCATTAACCTCTCGATTATAGGTAGTAGTCAGAGGACAAATGAGTCCCATATCGGTCAAAGAACTCCTTTGCCCCTCTTGTATCTAATTGTCCCCGATCTGCAACCACTTTCTTTAGGTAGCCAAATCATGAAATCACTTCTTCAAAAGGAAAATTTTATACATTATACGTAGTCTTCGTATGAAGAGCTCGACCTCAACATGGTTAGTTGATTCTTCTCTAGTAATTACTATGTATCTCATTTAATCAAGGCCTTTGGGTACGGTTACAAGGTCAACCACCCAGTTGTAATGAATACAAGGAGGGTAAGTTGGATGGAACATGTCTCTATGCCTAACCAAAGAATGAACTTGACATGTGGCACATGTGTCCACAAAGTCTCGCACATTCACATAGATTCCTCGCCACTAGAAGGCTTCCCAAATTTTCTCATACGTTGCAACAAATCCTTTGCGACCTCCCCATAAGGTCTTATGCATTTCTCTCATAATTTTGCTTTGAAGACTCTTATTACTCAGCATACATTGTGGATTCTTCACCTTACCTTTAGCTTGTTTCCAAATAAAGCCATCCTTTAGGAAGAAGTTGTAAGAGTTTTTCTTGCTGGACTTATTTGTGGACCAGCCTAAGGAAGGTTTCAATGAACTCAGATAGCTTTTTATATCTTTCCATTCTCCTTCATAGTCATTCTCGTGGAATCTCTCATAAACCATAAACTAGTCGATCATATATCAACATATTCATTTCTCTTTCTATGACATCCTCATCAGAATCATCCTCAAATTTTGCTTATGATAGCATGTCTGCAACATTATTTAATTTTCAAGCTATATGAACAAAAGCTGGATCAATAAACTTCACATATGAAATCCACCTAAGCATTGCAATATCCAGAGAACAACAGTTTGCAATCATACCTATCAAAGGAAGACAATCATTCTCAACAATAACATTAGCTCCTATGAAATATTCTTTATCTAATTTTAATGCAAATTCTAATCCCCACAATTCTATTTTAATCTTTTGATACTTTCTTTGAGTGTCATGTAATGTTTTGCACCAAAAGGAATTGTGCATCTTTCGCCCTCATCATCATCATCTTGACATATGACCTAGCTTATACCTATAGGACTAGTAGCAACAACCAAAATAATAGGCTTCCATCCTTGAGTAGTCAACACATTTTAGAACCGGAGCTTCTATGAACATTTGCTTCACTTTATGTTGATATATTTAGGTAGTGATGTGTGTGAACACTCTAGGACCGCCGGGGCACTTTTTTCCCTCTTTAGGAGGTTTTTTTCCCCCGGCTTGTATATACGCCTATTGCCCTAATGGGCTACTTATCGTTGTACATTCTCTAGTAATACATTCAGTATTGTGTGTTTGTGCTCCAAGCTTCCTTCTTCCTTGTGCTGTTCGCGTGCTTCCGCAGATGTCTATCTCCAACAATTGGTATCAGAGCAGGTCGTCGCTTCTTCTAGGGCGCCGTCGACACTCCTTCGTTTGCAGTCTCAGATTTGCACGAAATTTGGTGAGCATACTCAGGGTGTTTCCGAGATCAAAATTGCTTCGCTTTGTGGTGCCGAAATCGCGATCTGAGCTCGTTTCGGCCTTCAAACGCACTATCGCAGTGCTTGTGTAGGCTATTTCGTCCTTTTGTGCCAAAGGTATATACCAGTTTCTGTTCGCCAGTTTAAGCGTCTCGTAGTCTGCTACAGCTCTAGCAGAACTCGTCTGGGCAGTTCCGTTCAACTTTTTCAGATACAGTCAATTTTTTGCATCAAGGTATTTTAGTCACCGGCCATGGCTGAAAGCAGTGATGTATTCCGTATGTTGGCTGTTGAGGATAAGTTGGATGGTACCAACTACCCATTATGGGCTTATATGATGCGACATGTACTGGTTGCAAAAGGACTGTGGAACATTGTGCAGGGTGTTGAAAGACGTCCTGTTACACCTGCGACTACAAGTACTACAAATACAAGTGCTGGAGGTGCTGGAGCTGATGAAGATGGTGTCAAAGATGATATTCCACAGATTCCTGTTCGTGCTGCTGTTTTTGTTGCACCTACTGTAGAGCAGATTCGTTGGGATGGCAGAGATGCCCAAGCACATGCGTTGATAGCTTTGTCTGTCAAACGTGTCATTATTCCTCACATTCGCTCTTGCAGAACAGCAAAGGATGCTTGGGATACACTTACCACTTTGTACCAGGCTAGGAATGAGGCTCGTGTTGCTTACCTCCGAAAACAGTTGGAGAGTGAGCACATGAATGAAGGTGATTCTATGGACAGTTTTCTTACAAAGATCAAAGACCTGAAGGAACAATTGATTTCTGCTGATGAGGTTATACCAGATAGCTCACTTGTGCAGACCGTTTTGAATGGTCTTCCTGATTCATATCAGAGTTTTGCCTCTACTCTTCGGTTGATGATGAAAGGCAATCCGAATGCCTTGTCATTTGAGGAATTAGTCTCTGTTCTGTTGCAGGAAGATCAATCCAGGCAAAACAGGTCCATTATGTGTGTTGCAGATCAAGCTTTCCTAGCTAGTCAGAAGGGCAAAGGAAAATGGAGCTCTTCTACTAGTAAGCAGAAATCTGCAAATGTTGCACAATCGAAGAACCAGGATAAAGATGAGAAGAAATCAGAAAAGCAGAAATTGTTCTGCAAGTACTGTAAAGGAAATGATCATATTATAAAGAACTGTCCAAAACTGGCTGCTAAAGAGGCAAAGAAGAAAGAGGCTGGAATGGTTGTTGCAGAGGCCTCTACACCAAAAACAGAGTCTGCAAATCTTGTGCAGGAAGAAGAATGGGTGTTTACTACTGTCTGCACTTTTGACCCATCTTCTCATGATTAGTGCATGTCTGCAGTAGACTCAGATGTTTGGTACTTTGACAGTGGGGCGACCAAACATATTACCTCGCAGCGCAGTTTCTTCTCTTCACTCGAGCCTTCCCCTACAGGGAATACTGTCACATGCGCCAATAACTCCTCTTATCCTGTTATGGGAGTTGGTAAGATCATTCTGACTACTGCTGATGGTAGTTCTTTCACTTTGTTAGATGCTTTATTTGTGCCAGGGATCAAAAAGAACCTGTTATCAGTTTCTGCATTAGCCAAGATTGGCTTGGTTGTGAAATTCGTTGATGACAAGTGTACAGTCCATGATCTCTCAAATGGTGATGTGATTATTGCTTCTGGCATCTTATGTCATGGGCTATATAAGCTCATAGACTATGAAAGATCTGTGAATGATTCGGCATGTGCAGTTCATGATTCTCAGGCTATGTCAGATGCAAAGCTTTGGCATGCACGCTTTGGTCATCTGAATTTTGCTAGTTTGCTACGCCTGCAGATCTGAAATGGTGTCCTTGGTTCAGTTCGGGCTACGCAGAAATTGCAGCTTGTACATAGTGATGTATGTGGTCCTATGTAGACACCCTCTTTTGGAAATTACCTTTACTTTGTGACTTTCATTGATGATTTTTCCAGGCATGCATGGGTATATCCACTCAAAGCAAAGTCCGAAGTGTTCATGTGCTTCAAACAGTTTTTGGTTTTGGCTGAAAATCTGTCAGCATGTAAAATGGGCACCCTCCGTTCTGATCGAGGGGGGGAATATATGTCTTCAGATTTTAATGCATTTCTGGCTGAACGTGGGATAAAACACCAATGTACAGTGCCGTATACACCTCAACAAAATGGAGTTGCTGAACGAAAGAACAGGTCACTCATGGAAATGGCGAGGTGCATGGTCAAAAGTCAGGCTTTACCACATAGTTTCTGGCTTGAGGCTGTCATGTGTGCAGCATATGTACTGAACAGGTGTCCCACTAAAGCGTTGCAGTCTATCACTCCATATGAGGCTTGGCATGACCGCAAGCCATCTGTTGCTCATCTGCGTGTTTTTGGTTGTTTGGCATATGCATTAGTGCCTGAACAACATCGCAGAAAATTGGATGATAAGGCAGTAAAATGTATTTTTGTTGGGTACAGTTCTGAAAGTAAAGGCTATCATCTATATCATCCACAGACTAAAGGCATTCTGGTTAGCCGTGATGTTGTCTTTGTGGAAGATGCTATTCAGCCATTGCTTTCATGTACTAAGGAGATATCTGTTAGCTCCAAAGACATGTATGATACTTTGATGCCTCTTTTTACAAGTGGACAGACTAGTGCTGGTCCTAATGAGGCAACTTCTCAGCCTTTGCAGGTTTCATATGATGATGCACATCATTCCATTTCTGATGCAGATTTACATAATGCACTTGTTGATGAGAGAGCTCATATTGAGCAGGCAAAAACTATGCCAAAATGGCTGGTGCAAACTTTGCGTGACAGCAAATTAGATGCACCTTTGTCATATCGTACTCGTTCAGGCTCTCATAGTGCCTCCTTTACATCAGATTGCTATGCTATGGCTGCATCTAGTCTCTGTGATGAGAATGAGCATGTTTCTTTTGATGAAGCACAAAATTCAGAAAATTGGATGGCTGCTATGCAATCTGAATATGATGCTATAATGAAGAATGGTACATGGTCTTTATGTGACTTGCCTCCTGGCAAGAAGGCCATTGGCACTAAGTGGGTATACAAGCTGAAGCGTAAACCTGATGGTACAGTTGACAGGTATAAGGCTAGGCTTGTTGCAAAGGGTTATGCATAGGAAAGAGGCATTGATTTTGATGTGACCTTTGCACCTACATGCCGTATGACTACTGTTCGGAGCATTTGTGCACTTGCAGCCCATCAAATAATGTTCTCAAGTTGTTTACTAAGGAGTTCTAACTGGAATTCCAAGGATTTCTGAGATGTAGATGCCACATTAGCCATAACCAATGCTGCATATACATTTAGACCCATCAAAGCAGGTGTTTCTCTAGTCTGCATTGGAGCTTGTTTCATTGGTCTATTGTAGAGGACAGACTGACGTTGCCTCATCTGAGAAGCTACCTCTAGCACCTAGTCCTCATTCAATCCAAATCTCTTACCAATTTCCTCAATTATCCTCTCGACTTCAGCCCTAGGACTTAAAATCTTGAGGAATAGAATTACAAGATCTGATTTTAAGGAATCTTGATTAGCCTGCGGAAGTTGAGTAAATCTCCTTAGAAATTCATTTAGTAGATGAGTTAGGGATGAATAAGGTTTATGTGAATGAACCCATTGGAGAAATCCCTCCCAACTATGCTGGCTAAAATCCTCTAAATAGAAGATCTTGTGCAACTCTTTCCTAAAATCAACCCAACTCTTTTCTATATGTGCTTGGATAGTAGTCAGGATTGATCTTGAAATGACTCGTGCAACACCCAAAACACCTATGGGTGTCCATCATTGATTGATCACCTATAGGGCAATTGAAATATTGCACAATGACTTTTCTATAAATTTGAAGTGATCTCTGAAGATGTTACTCTAGTAGATGCCCATATCCTAATCATGACAATGTTTGAAGACTCAATTCTGTATGTTTTGCAATAAAATGATGGCTCAAATTCTAGGTGGTCAGAGTGTGGGATTGAGTCAATTATGCTCAGTAGGTGGATTTCAATTAATTCTTTGACCTAACTCTATGAGATGGATGCTCAACATGTGCCCCTACACCTTCGAAGTCTGAATATGCACGTATGTGGTTGCTCTACATATAGCAATATTCTTGTGTAGAAACTGGCTTTTCTCTAACTCCTTGGCTACTTTGGCTTGTATTTAAACTTGAAACTCAATTTAATACTTGAAATTGATATTGTCTCTTCAATTTGCCTTGCTCTATGCTTGAATCATGACCCTAAACCTCAATCAATGTCGAATTTTTTGTATCAAGTGCTCACAATGCCACTAGTAGTCAATCCTATGACTGATTCAAGTGATTAGGTCCATCCAAGATTTTTTGATGAGCCCATCCAATTTCTCTTATGGTCCAGAAGCTCTAGCACCTTCATATCATCTTTAAACACCCTAATGTGCATGCAAGTGATGGATCTACATAGAGCGATCACCTCTATGCAAAGGTAGTTTTTGGACATCGTTCGATTGCACTTATGACTTTCAATAGTATTTATAACTTGATCTTGAGGATATGGGTAAAACAAAAACACTTATCCTAGACTTGGGTGATGGTGCTATGCCTTAAGAAATTGGAAATTGGAGTAAGGCTAATGGGGCTCACCCAATGTTCTAGAATCAATCATTCCTCTCTTCCTATGCTTTGGACCACAAACTCCTATTAATGACCTTTCAAAGTCCACTTATGCATGCAAGCAATTGCTTTGCATAGAGCAATCACTGCAGAGCATATGATAAATGTTCTTAGTTATTTTAGATCCTTAGACTTGTCCTTAAGCTTGTCAATAACTTTGATGCTTATATTTGTTGTTATCTATTATACTTGGTTGGTCTTGAACTTGGACGACTACCATGCAAAGTAGGGTTGTTCAAGTCTTGCACTTAAGATTCCTTGTGAAATTTGAATCTTTAAATTGTATCATAACATCATTTTTTATGTCATAAGGGACGATCAACCTCCTAAAGGTACCCCTAAGCCCAAGTGAAGCCATGCGATGGCCTTATGGGATTCCACTTTTATTATCATTCAATATGCATAACCTTTTCATATGTTTACAACCAATGATCCAATGCACTTAAAAATCTCTCAACAAACCTTCTCTCCTTCCTTAGCACCACAGTGATGTCAAACACCCCCATCAACAAATGCATGCACAAACCCAACCTTTCAATGCATATCAAGCCCTCCATTCTCCTTTTCACCCTTCCAATGGCTCTAAGAAATGCATGCTTGACCAATCTCGTGCTAACCATCTATAAAAATGTCCCAAAAACTATATAATGGTAGGCTAAGTGAACTTCATAAGTTATTCTCTCACGTGTGTGGAGTGTTAAATGGCTAATATGTATAATGATTTTAAGATCAGGGTGAACAAAGATCTATATGAGAAGGCATAATTTGAGTGCTAATCTAGAAGAAACTTAAAATGCTAATATGCCACACATGGGCAAGATGACAAAGAGTTGTGACTTAGAAACATTTGTGGTGAACATCATCACAAGATATGAAGTTCTAAAGCAGAAGCACAACTATTAATGGTAATAGATGACCTTTGTGAGCCTAGCCATTAGGTTAGGTAGGGCATAAACTTCTGGGCTATTGGGTCCATTCAAGGAAAGACTAAAGGCCTTATGGCACTACATAGTTTCCCCATAGAAGATTAATGGGGAGAGTGGAGAGGGGGGCTTGCCCCCTTCTGTGGGGTTAAGGGGTCCTATCCTATCGACCCATAGGGCTGAGACGATAGGAATTCTGGTAATGGAGATATTCTTGAATTGTATACTTCGCCAACTATTTTGTATCTCTCGAGTATGCTTATCTATATTGACTCCCCTTGTAAAAGCTAAATAAGCATGGACCATGCTAAGCATTACATAGCATTACACACTAGTAATCCCTTCATCTAGATTCTATCTAGATTGCCATCTAAGCTCTAAATTGGGAGCACATGTGTGGACAACACCATTGTTGTAGCTACATTACTCTTGGCAATTTGAGAATTTGAGTTCTCTTTCTCTTCGTCTTCATCTATCTTTGTCTGTGTTTTTCTCTCAACTCTGTCTACTGGTTTATTCCATTGTGCTATTATTTTCTTACATGATATCAGAGCTTAGGAGGCTCTGAGTGGTGAAAAAGCAAAAAGATAGAGTCTATAGAGGTTTCAACAACAAAAGAGATAAGATGTCAAGCGATGTGTCATCTTCTACAACTGGGAATCAAGGTGGTTCATCAACAGGAGTAGGCGGATCACAAGTAGGAGAAGCAATGATGTTGGTCATCCAAACATTGTAGATTCGACCACCAGCCTTCACGAAAGCTAAACTTGATGGTACTAGTTACACGCTATGGAAATTAAAAATCACTCATATCCTTGATTCATATGAGCTTCTGGATATTGTTCTTGGGACTGATCATGAGCCACAAGAAACACCTGATCCAAATAATCTTGGTCAAATGATTCCTCTTGATGGTGATCTTCTACTTGCTTGGAAATGTAGTCAGAAGATTAAATATCACTACAAAACGAGACCTTGCAATCTTAGATAGGCTTATAATTCAAGAGAACCATTTCACTACAAAAAGATACCATGTCACTCATTAAAAAAAAAAAGTAAAAACCATTAGCCCCATTGGATAATAAAAAACTCAACACGGTTCACTTCAAGTATAAGAGCTCAAGTCAAAAGAAAATATGAAAAAGTTTATCTTGTCTACAGTCAATCTCAATGGTACAATGCTGATAAACTTAGATTTGAAGGTTCAATCTAACTTTTAATTGTTGAATCATAAAAGCAAAATGTTCATTGAGACCCTGTCCTAACACAAGACGTCACGAGCAAATATTGGAAAAAAATACATCAAGGAGTCTTCTCAAATGAAATGTGCATACTACTATAAGATTTTCATGTGGATTTTGAGATACAAAGTGCTGAATCTGCAACGATTTGTATTAAAAAAAAAGCTGAATTTTGAAATATACATACACACATACATACATATACATATATATATATATATATATATATATATATATCTTTTGTACTTATGTCTTCTATGTTATGTGGATCCCTGATTTCTCTCATGTTACGAACCCAGTGAATGATGGAAAACTCAAGCAAATGTGCTGATCAAAGCTCCAATCCTAAAATGTGTTGACTATTTGGGATAAATACTTATTATTTTAATGTTGATACCTCTCTTATTGCTATAGGGTGGATCATAGCTCAAGATAACCATGAGGGGCAAAGTTACACACCTTATTTTGGTGCAAAAATTTTGCATGACACTCAAAGAAATTACTCGCAAATTAAAAGAGATTTATGGGGATTAATAATGACGCAAATGTGATTGTAGAAACAAATTGTCTTACATTAATTGAAATGATAGCAAATTGCTCATCTCTGGATATTGCAATGCTTCGATGGATTCTATATGTCAAATTCATAAATCCAACTTTTGTACATATAGATGGGAATTGAATTTCATATGTCAAATTCATAAATCCAACTTTTGTACATATAGATGGGAATTGAAATAATGTTGCTCATATGCTCTCACTTCTACTGTTAGTGTCCATGTGAAAGGCCAAATGGCTGCTGGACACTTTTGTTTATGTTCTTTAATAAAACATATAGTGGTGAAGTTAGCCACAAACTCTAAGTTTGATCACATTGTCGATCCAAGGCTTTCTCCAAGGCGTATGACTAAGGTAGTGACCAAGGCATAGACCTTGGCATACCTTTTCATTCAAGTCACCAAAGTCACCATTACCACTATTGGCTGTGTATGAGGGAGGACCTCAACCATCAAGGAAGATAGAGGTTCTCGGTACTTCTTGGGAGGTCACTCATCCCAGTACTGTTCCCCCTAGAGCTCGCTTAATTGGCAATCTCTTGCCACTTATCTCACTCTTGTGGTGTTTGAAGAAGGGGAAAGACAAAGCTTAAAATTACCTTGAACATTTGGGCCCTCAAAGCCTCATTCTTTTCTTTAAGTTTATTTTGAAGCATTTTTGGGGTGATTGTTGGAGCTATTTTGGAGTACTTTTGTGCATAGTTCTCTTTACATAGGTTCAAGAACATCAAGAAGAGTGCTCTTTGTACTTCCCAAAAAAAAATTCACCTTTGGAATGTGTTTTCAGCCACATTAGTAAATCTATAGTTTTCTTGAAAGGTTTTAGTTGTAGTGAGAGCAGCCACCTCAAGTCTATGAAGGTTTTTTGAGCCTAAAGAAAAAAGTTGATAGACACTTGTAGGTGTTGTTGGCTAATATTTGGGCTGTGAATTCAGCCTTTTCAATGTCAGTCTACTGCATATATTGAGCACATACACACTATGTACGATTCTATGGATAGCGCTTATGTATGTCCATATGGTCATTGATATAAAAGCAGTTATGTTTTTTGCATAAAGCCTTTTATATTTGATAAAGAGGTCGTTGTCATGATGATTCCAATGATTAAAGTTTTTAGATGCAGTTGAAGGATCCATAAAAGGCATTGTTACCACTTTCGTATCAATGCTTGGGATTGTTTATGCAAATCTAAGCACTTCTTCATCTCTATGTTTATAAGTACACGTTTTTTGGAAGAAATTTCGACTTTTTGATAGTGATGCCGAAACTATGGATGACATGTTCACTTTGTACTCATATTTTTGTGTAGACATGCAAAGATTAGTCTTTTTCCTTATGATGCAAGAAATTAAAAACCATCAGCCCCACTCGAGAATAAAAAACTCAACACGGTTCACTTCAAGTATAGGAGCTCAAGTCAAAAGAAAATATGAAAATTATGGGATCTAATCTCGTGTGCTCCCTATGGAAGAGTTGGAATAAAGTCAAAAGCTACACAAGAATTAGTGAAGACTAGAAGTGGGCTGTCGGTATCAGGCAAAACGACTCTTTCTGGTTTCCGATCCATGGCATCCGGAGTGTGGAGTCTTGGAACTTCAAAATGCCAAGAAGTTATGGAACAAAGGCTTCAAAAAATGGAAACATCTCTGGAAACAAGACACCAACTACTGGATCAACTTTCATGATATTGGCCCTTGCGTCAACATTTCGTACGAAGAATGGAACACTTTGCAAAGCAGATGTCTCGCCTGGGATCGACACAAAACTCGCCTTCTCATGGGATACGACACATCGAGCTCGCTTGGTCTCAAATGGCACAATGGGAATAGCCTATCAAAAATCCTGAACATCAAAGAAACGATTGACTATCAGGTTAACCTCAACAAGAAGTGGTGCCTATCATGGACACGGCTTCGGTGGGACATGAAGTTCATGGCTATCTGGCACCCCCTCATAGAAATCAAAAAGTATGTCCTCTTATGGCAAATTCTTCATCATGGAATCTGGACCAACCTTAAGGCTAGCAAACTTTGTGGGATCCCTCCCTAGTGCAAACGCTGCTACCAGTCTATCGAAGATGTTCCACACATCTTCTTTACCTGCCCCAACTCCAACAGACTCTGGCAGACGGTTGGAAAGAAAATTAGACTTCAGAGACATCTCTGTTGGCAGCAAGCCCTCCTGGGAGAAGCGATCGGCTGCTCCGTGACTCTCTGGAACACCATCAGAGGGGAGGTCCTCTGGAAAATCTGGCGGGAAAGATGTTCTCTCAACTTCAGTGACTCCCCCAAGGAGTGGTCAATTGAGAAATCGTTGTTCCTCCTTGGCAAAAGGATTGTTAACTGTAAGAAATCCCCCCCCTTCAGGCATCATCAAGTTCTCCTTCTTATCAATAACAAGCTTAAACCCAAGTGGGCCCCTCATGAGGGTGATGAGAGGGTGATTAACCTTCTTTGTAATGCCATCTAAGCTCTGTAAAAGCTTCCCCTGCTTTGTGGGATTTAGGGGGTCCCATGGGCACTAGTCCCCTTCTCTTGTACTTTTCTTTCTTTATTTAATTCAAGTCCGGGAGAGTAGGCTAATGCCGAACTTCCTTTATATAAAAAAAAATATGAAAATTATTTTATCTACAGTCAATCTCAATGGTACAATGATTTGAAGGTTCAATCTAATATTGATCTCTTTTCTCTTATAGTTTGGAAAAAAGTACATCAAGTAGTCTTCTCGAAGCTAGAAGAAAAAATGTTGATATGGAATCAAGTTTATTAAAAACAAGAGAAACAAAAGGTGGGTCGTCAAGAACTAGTGGTCATCCTATGTGCAAGAAAGGCAAACCTACGAAACTAAAATAGGGGTCATCTCTATGTGCATGAAAGCAAACCTACGAAACGAAGTAATGTGTATTAAATGTAGAGAAAAAGTTGATATGAAATGTGCATACTACTATCAAATTTTCATGTGGATTTTGAGATACACAGTGCTGAATCTACAGCGATTTGAATCTCTCTCTCTCTCTATATATATATATATGTGTGTGTGTGTGTGTTTTGTACATCATGCTCTTTTTGTAAATTAAAGTGTGTCACATGGAATAGACACCCGATACAAAGATGAAGGGTGAAATATAAGGGAGGGAGGAAGAAACTTCTCACATGTGTGTATGTGTGTGTATGTTTTATATATTGCTAGGATTCTATGTCTTTTATGTTATTTGGATCTCTCATTTTGCTCATGTTATGAACCAATTGTATGATCTCCTAAGGAAGAAGAAAAAGTTTCTCTAGATTGAGAGACATTCAAGAGTGATGAGCAAACTGAAGCAAATGTGTTGATCAAAGTTGTAATCCTAAAATACATTGACTATTTGGGAGAAATACCTATTATTTTACTGTTGATACTACTCTTATTTGTACAAGGTGGGTCATAGCTCAAGATAACGATGATGGGAAAGGATACATAGCTTATTTTGGTGTGAAAATTCCGCATGACACTCAGAGAAATTACCCATAAATTAAAAGATATTTATGGGGATTAATAATGACACTGAAATCGAATAAATAATATTTTACTAGAGCAAATGTGATTGTAGAAACAAATTGTCATACATTAATTGGAATGATAGAAAAATTGCTCATCTTTGGATATTACAATGCTTTGATGGATTTCATAGGTCAAATTCATAAATCTAGCTTTTGTACATATAGATGAGAAGTGAAATACTATTGCTGATATGCTCTCATGAGCAAAATTTGATGAACATTCAAAATTTGCTCTCATGAGATATAAATGTGTTCCATTATGATCTGAAAGTGTATGTTTACGAGCAATTCTGAGATGAGGAATATAATGGAGAGTGGAGAGATATTGGACATTTTTCGAGCTCTTTAAGACCTTCCTCAAGGTGGTCCACAAATAAGTTGAAGAACATTAGGAAAAAGAATTACAACTTCTTCCTCAAAGATAAATTTATTTGGTGACACACTAAAGAGAAGGTGAAAAATCCACAACAAGTATTAGGAAAAAAAGGTCTTCAAGTCAAAGATTGTGCACACTTCTGCCACTTGTCAAGTATATTCCTTGTTCAGGCATAGAGAACCTTGATATCGGACTTACCCTCCTTGTATTCATTATGATCAGGTAGTTGATCTTGTAACCATGCCCGAAGGCATTGATAAGATGAAATATATTGTTTTGACTAGAGAAGACTTTAAGAACCATGTGGAAGGTCAAGCAATCCATCCAAATACTACTTATAATATATGAAAATTTATTTTGAAAGAAGTGATTTCAAGATTTAGATATGTAGAGAAAGTAGTTGCAGATTAGGGTGAATTAGATACTAGGAAGAGAAGAGAATTCTTTGATGATCATGGAATTCGATTGTCTCTAAAACATTCGTAAAATCCTGAAGCTAATGGAAAGATTGAATGAGGTCATCCTTCAATTGTGAAGGTGATCTCGAAGGCTTTCAATGGTGACATTAAGCAATGGTCAAGGTATTTTCCATTTGAATTATGGGGTGATAGGATGACATATAATAGAACTAGAGATTTTATACCTTCATTCCCTATCCATTCTCAAATACGAACTTGGATGACATTACCCTGGAACAACAAACTAATAAGACATGAACTATCAACTTTGATAATTAAGCAATTAGAACAATGAAAAGAGAATTTATTGGGTTTGATCATTTGCATAGTTATTGTAGTCTCCCCTACCTCTATATCCTCCTTGGTAGTTGTTGTTGTATGAATTGTTGTTGTGGAACCTTCCTCTTGATCTTCCATATCCACCTCTGTTATAACCTCTTTTTCTTTGATTCCTAGGGTTCGTGAAACAATTCTCTATAATGTGGTTAGTCAAGCCACATATGGCACATGGAGAGGAGCTTTGAGATCTCCCCCTACCTTGTCTCCCTCCTCTGCCTCTTCCTCTTGAACCTCTACCTCTACCTGCAAAGTTTGTTTGAGAGGTACTACCTTCATCATCATATTTTTTTGCTTTTGCCTTTTCCACCCTTACTCTTGTTCTTATCTGTGTATAGGGTAGAGGATTGATTACCTTTTGACTTGCCTCCATTCTTCATAAGATTTGCCTCATGTGTGAACAATTGTCCCATGATAGTGTTGAAATCAAGAATGTGCATGTCCATGTATAGGTCCATGGTTGTGGTAAAAGCTTCCCATTTGTCATCTGCCTTTATTCCATTGATCACTTTCCTTTCTATCTATTCTTCATCTATGAATTCTCCAATGCTCCCGAATTGATCTCCTAAGTCCATCTTAGTGACAAAATCAGTCACACTTTGCTTGGACATCTTCTTGAGTGTTGTAAACTCCATCTAGAGTTGGTTCTTCCTAGCTTTAGTGCTTGATGAAAAGAATGCTTCAAAAGCATTCCATGTCTCTTGTGAAGTCTTGCAGCTCCTGATTGTCACAAGGAAGGAGATATGAAGAGAGCTCACACACACACCCTCACAATCAAAGAGGGGCATAAACATAGATTGAGGCGAGGAAGAATGATCTTCTTCTTCTTCTTCTATTACATAAAAAGGAATGTACAAGAATGACCTGAAAAACAATACAACCAGTGCAATATATAAAGAACACTACATAAGGGAAATCCTAGTGTCTGTGAATGAGTGACATGGCAAGAAAACAAATGTGACATCACTCTTGATAGATAAATCTAGTAAAGCTCAATGAAGTATCCCTAACATATATCGGCATGACCACTATACATGTCAGAGAAATGAAAAAGTGATACGTGTCATCCTGGATCATCACATGTTGAGCTTGATATCTCAACACTTCCCCTCAAGCTCAATGTCATGTCCTCTAATCCAAGCATCTTCCGAAACTTCTTTAGCTTCTCTACTCCAAGTGCTTTAGTGAAAATATCAGTAACCTGCTCATCTGTTCTCACATAAACAAGATCAATATCACCTGCTTATGCCTTCTCTCTGATGAAGTGATAATGTACCTTGATATGCTTTGTTCTAGAATGAAAAATAGGATTCCATGCTAATTGTATGCTGCTAAGATTATCACAATAGATAGTTATAGGCTTTTCCACATCCACACCTAAATCTACAAGTAGCATCTCTAGCCATGATGCCTCAGATGTTGCCATTGTAGCACCTCTATACTCAGCCTCTATACTCGACAAGGCAAAAGTGGGTTGCTTCTTATTGCTCTATGTAATAGTTGCACCTCCAAGTGAGAATAGAAAGCCACCAGCAGATCCTCTATCTGGAATACTACCAGCCTTATTTGCATCGATGTATCCATGAACCTGCAAATCTACACGAGCTTCATAAAACAATGCATAATCCAAAGTAGCACTCACATAATGTAGAGTGCGCCTCAGAGAATCTAAATGTGGCTTCTTAGGAACCTGCATAAATTGACTTTCAAGCCCAATAGTGTAGCTAAGATCAAGCCTTGTAATTGTGAGATATATCAGACTTCCCATAATTTTTCTATACATAGTAGCATTTTCCAATGCTTCACATGATGTAGTATCCAACTTCAATTTTGATCTAATTCTGTCTTCTTCACTTACCTTCTCTCAAGCAAAAATAGGAATAGGGGGTCTTCTAGAAGATGAAGTAGCTCCTCCTCTAACTCATCTTGGCCTTGGATAAGTGCCATTGACAATATTCCAAAAGTCTTTTGATACTATTCCATTTTGTACAAGCCGAGGAGTCCTCAAGCTTGAAGAGTATAAGTAGTATTTATGCACCAATTTTCATAATTTTCAAAGCTCGTTTGAGCCTCCAAAATAGCCTTAGAACCTAATTTTTAACTAGACTGGAGACTAGGTCTGGACAGGACCAAAGCTAGTCAAAAACTAGAAAAAGAGCTAGAGAGCTCATTTTTTAGGTTAGCTTGTTGTACAATTGAACTTGTATGAGAGCTCTTTTGCAATAGAAGTTACTCCATTGTCTCTCTCTTTGTTCTTGCCTTGTATGCGCATGTGTGTGTATGTGTGTGCATGCTTGTGTGCTTCTCACTCACACACTTGTGCCATCACTTGTTTGAGGTCTTCATACCATCCTCACGTCTTCCCAGATTGATATTAAAGGAGGTGCTACTCATCACTGAGCTACAATGAATGTACAAGACTGACCTAAAAAACAAGAATAGAATAAGTGCAATATATAAAGATCAGTACATAAGGAAAAACCTAATGTCCACAAATGAGTGAGTTAGCAAGGAACAAATGTGCCATCACTCTCGTTAGATAAATCTAATAAAGCTCAATGAAGTATCCCTGACATATATCGGTGTGACCACTATACATGTTAGAGAAACAAAAAACTGGTACGTGTCATCCTGGATCATCACATGTTGAGCTTGATATCTCAACACTCCCCCTCAAGCTCAACGCCATATCCTGTAATCCAAGCATCTCCCAAAACTTCTTCAACTTCTCAGCTCCAAGTGCTTTGGTGAAAATATCAGCAACCTGCTCATCTGTTCTCACATAAACAAGATCAATATCGCCTGCTAATACCTTCTCTCTGATGAAGATATAATGTACCTTGATATGCTTTTTTCTAGCATGGAAAACAGGATTTTGTGCTAACTGTATGCTACTAAGATTATCACAATAAATAGTGATAGGCTTTCCCACTTCCACACCTAAATCTGCAAGTAGCATTTCTAGCCATGATGCCTCACATGCTTCCATTGCAGCACCTCTATACTCAGCCTCTGTACTCGACAAAGCAACAGTGGGTTGCTTCTTGATGCTCCATGTAACAGATGCACTCCCAAGTGAGAATAGAAAACCACTAGTAGATCTTCTATCTGGAATGCTACCAGCCCAATCTGCATCGGTGTATCCATAAACCTGCAAATCTACACCAGCCTCATAAAACAATGCATAATCCAAAGTAGCACTCACATAATGTAGAGTCCGCCTCAGAGCATCCAAATATGGCTTCCTAGGAACCTGCATAAACTGACTTTCAAGTCCAGCATTATAACTTAGATGAGGCCTTGTAATTGTGAGATATATAAGATTTCCCACAATTTTCCTGTACATAGTAGCATTTTCAATGCTTCACCTGATGCAGTATCCAATTTCAAATTCTCATCTAATGGCATAGAAATTGGCTTACAATCAGCCATACCATACTTTTGCAGCATATTCAAGGCATATTGCCTTTGCGACATCCATATACTTGTTTCTGTATGTATAAACTCAATGCCCAAGAAATAGCACAACACACCAAGATCTTTCATGTCAAATTCCTGCATAAGAAGTTGCTTTACCTCTTTGATGCTTCCTTCATTATCACCACGGGCAATCAGGTCATCAACATAAATAGCCACAATAGTGATGCCATCATCAACCTTCCTTGCATATAGTGATTGGTCTGCATCACACATAGAAAACCCAATGCTCGTTAAGTAATCAGCAATCGTTGCATGCCATGCACGAGGAGCTTGCTTCAGCCCATACAAAGCCTTTTGCAACCTGCAAACATATTTTAGATGCTTTGAATCTTCATATCCTTGTGGCTGGTCCATATATACTTCTTCCTGTAACTCACCATGTAGGAAAGCATTCTTCACATCCATCTGATGCAAAGTCCATTCTTTTTCTATAGCTAATGCAACAAGTGCTATGACAGTACACATTTTAGCTACATGGTTGAATGTTTTCTCATAATCAATGCCATATGTCTGTGCATATCCTTTAGCTACCAATCGTACTTTATACCTGCTTATGCTACCACCAACATTATGCTTTACCTTGTAAACCCATTTGCAGCCTATGGGTTTCTTTCCTTGTGGCAATGGAACCAGCTTCCATGTATCATTTCCATAAAGTGTAGCCATCTCCTCATCCATAGCTTTTTTCCAATCTACATTACCAATTGCATCTTCAAAACAAGAAGGCTCAGCATCTTGTATTACCTTATGTCATGTAGGAACAATGACGAGCCATGTAACTATCATATGTCAATCATTGCACTAAATTACGCATCCTCCCAGATCTTCTTGGTCCTGGGTCACTTCTCCTTGTATCATATGCATGTGCCCTTCTTACTCCTAGAGTCTTCATAGAGGGCAATCCAAGTTCCTCATCAAGACTCTTTTCTGAACCACTTGAATCTCCATCAACATCTTCAAAACCTGCACATGTTTTACTACCAACAGAAAGCTTTTCTTTACCTTTCTTGGATGTATTTGATGAATTTGCTGGACTAAAATTTCCACGCAATCTTCCACTCCATGGATTTGAGTTGAAACTATTTCTTGGTGATGCATCTGGTCCACTCAAAACTTGAGATTCTGCACTTGATTTTTCAGCATTTTCTTTGTCATTTGGTTCAAGATTTAGTCCTTCTTTGGCATCTGTATAGAAGCTTGACATTTCGCCAAATACCACATCTCTGCTCACCTTCACCTGTCGTGTGAGTGGCTTATAACATTTGTACCCTTTTTGCTCAAGGGAGTATCCAATGAAGACACATTTTTCTGCTTTCAGATCAAGCTTCATCCTCAACTCATCTGGAACATGTACATATGCAATACAGCCAAAAACTTTCAGATGTGATAAGTTTGGCTTTTTACCTGTAAACTTCTCTTCAGGTGTAACTTGATGTACAATAGCAGTCGGAGTTCTGTTCATGATGTATACAACAGTATGCATAGCTTCTGCCCAATAACAATGAGGCATATTCTTCTCAGCCATCAAGGCTCTTGCTATTTCTGCAATATGTCTATTTTTGCGTTCAGTAATGCCATTCTGCTACGGTGTGTACCTGCATCAAAACTGGTGCCGAATTCCATGATTGTTTAGAAAATTGTTGAACTCATTTGACATGTATTCACCTCCTCCATCAGATCTTAATGTTTGAGTGTATGTCCCTGTCTGCTTTTCCACCATAGCTTTAAAATCCTGAAGTGATTTGTGTTCCTAAGTACCAACTTAGGGACTTGTGGAGAAAGAGACTATACCTCGATCCCCCTCAAGTGCATATAGTGGGGATTCACGCTTTATTTATCAATCTGAGGAGTATCAAAACCTAGCCGAGTGTATGAAGACATGCATTCAAATGATGATCAATGAAAATGAGCTTCCCAGAGAGTGCAAACAAGTCCAGCCTATTCCAAACAAGTGTCAAGAATCTGTGGAGATGCCACGATACTTAGAGCAGAAGCCAACAGTAAATCGAGCTTTTCTCTCAGCTCTAGACTCCGAATATAGTGAATAGCGGGTTCATTTTGAAGCTCTGGAGAAGATGCATCCAGTGGTTGTCTTTTCACTCAATTATGACACTCCTACTTCAAGTTATGAGCAAAATACTGAGTCGCAGGAATGACCTTCCTACACTTCAGCACTTCCTACACTTCACACACACCCTAACTACAGCCAACAAGCACTTTCATGGATAGACAACACTTCCAAACACTCTTTTCAATCATCACACATGCACACAAGCTCACAAAGAAGAAGATACAGAGAGGAGAAGACACAAGTTCAAAATTCTGTGCTCTTGATTCTCACAATGGCAAAAAGTCCTCACAAAGAGTCACAAATTGACTTATATACATGTGCCCTAAAAATGGTCCTTTCACACAAGAGACCGGCACTTTATTCACTAAAAGGTTAATTTCTTACTAATTTACATGGGTAAGCTACTAATCTCCATGGGTATGCATCTAGAGGACTCCTCTAGTGCATTTACATCGGAAAAATAGATTACAAGATATGGTTATGATACAAAAATAAAGTGTCCAAATCGGAAAAATTTTGGGGCCCATCATTTTCTCTGCTCTTTGCTCTTCTTAGATCTGCAACAGTCTCCCCCTCTTTGTCTCTGTTGTCCCTTGACAGGCTTTACTTCTTGTCTGTCACTTGTTTTCCGCATGCATCTCTCTGCTTGATGCATTCGTTTTGGCTGTTCGTTTCTTTTCATTGTTCGCAACCCGTGGAGATGGACTACCTGAGATTTGTAGTCTAGCTCACCAATAACCTCTTTAAATGTGGGTTGATGTGTTAAGTTGGGCTGCCACGCACGCCACCAGTGGAAGGTATGAAGGTGTGGTTCTTCAGCCTTTGATCTGGACCTTCCCAAGATCAAGAGGTTTAAAGCACCTTCTTGGGGTTCTGGAACTGCCGGATATCTTCTTGCACTTCTTCATGGATACTTCTTGGCCCTGGTTCCTCCTTCCCTCTTACGTGCTTTTCCTTGATGTGTGCCCCTGCGAGGCTCTGTGCAGAGATGGGTGTTGCGTGCCCCTGCGGGGCTTCTTGTAGAGACATATCTTCAGATGTAATCTTTTTAGTGAAGCTTCTCCTTCTTTTTGTTGGATTCTCCCTCAACACTACCCCCTCCTGAACTCTGTTGTCCCCAACAGGCTTTGGAAGTCGGCGGGAGTATGTTCTGTAAACTTTTTGCTCTGTCTCATTTAGCAAATTAGCTTCACGGATCATAAGTTGCTTCCACTGTTCTACTTTCACACCATCATGGGGTGGCTGTCTGCGATCAGCGAAGAAGCTTAATTCATATGCCACTAGTCTGGCATTCAAGTTGGACGACATATTTAAGAAAATTTTTGAATCAATTTCAAAAAATCCTGTGAAGAAAGCTTCTTCGAAGGTTTGCATATATGTACTTGGTAAAAACATGAGCCTAGAATAATATGCCATTATTGTGGGTCGGCTAGGCATAACAGACAAATAAAAAATGAGGATATATGTTCCTTGATTAATACCAATGAAATTTAAAAATGTATAAGCTGCATGCCTGAACACCTTCAACACTGTAAGTATCATGGTGAGGATTTTATTCGTCATCTTAATAGTTAAATCGGGAACTGTTGCATAATAGTGTAGCCAAAATTCAATGGTTTTTACCATGTAATCCTCCGTTGGTAGATAATTATGAGGTGGACTTGGAAGTAGCGGATAGTTCAGCCACTGTTTATTGATCACACCATTCTTTTGCATGTCCAAAAATTCTCTGGTTTCTCTGCGACGGGGTGTTGGACAAAAATAAGGATTTACCTATAATAAATACGGTGCTGCTTGCCAGTGCACCCGCAAAGTAGGATTTTTCTCCAAAAATTTTCTCCTCCATACAGCTTGATCACTTCATTTTCAAGATTCTCTATCAACTGGGACACCAATAGTGCCCGTTCCTTCTGACCTATTTTTGCAGTATATGGCATGGGATATCATCACATGGTGCCACCATCTGCTCTTTATTGGAGAATTATAAATCGGGGCAGATAGAGGACGTACCTCTACCTCATCAGTAGGATTCTCTTGTCTTGGCTCTACTGGTGTCCCCATTGATACTTTTTGTTCTGCTTTAGTTTCTAATTGGGCAAGGCGTTCAGCCTTCTCTTCAACTTCTTGAAGAGCTGCCCGGAGTGCCTCTTTTGTAGCAAGTAACTCATTACCAATCTCTGCTACCTGATCCATATTTTCACTGTAACTCACTGCAAGTTTCCCATTGGCAGTGTTCAGTTGTTTCTTGAGCTCATTGGTTTCGTTAATGTACATGCGTTCCCATTCTTCTGTTCGGGCTTGCTTTTGTTTCAGTAGATCTACGTATTTCTCAATCTGATCTCTTAGTTCCTTCTAGTCAGTAGCTGAAGTCTCTTGTTTTTCGATAGGTTTGTCATACAATAATGCCTTCATTAGTTCTTTGTTTTTGTTGCGTAAGTTATCATTTTCCTCCATATATACTTTAAGTTGTGTTTCGAGCAGATTGCTTCGAGCTTTCATCCTCTCTTTGTCTGCTTCACTAGCTTGATGTTGTCTTTGTAAATCTGTCAGTTGTGTCTGGAGCTGATGATGTTGTTTCATCAATGTATTACATTGTTCTTTGACTGCGATTATCTCCATTTCTTTGGCTGAAACTTGTTGTTGGGCCTGGATGAGCTGTGCTGACAATTGCTCACTCATTACTTGAAATTGATTCTTTTCCCGTATGGCCTTGTCATAATCTGCATCCGTTTCCATCATTTGTTGGCGCATATCCATGGCTGTTTGTATCATTTGCTTGACTACAGGTTTTAATTGAGTAACATCAACATTCAGCCATGTGGTGGGGATATTAGGTTCTTCACCCGTGGTGACATCTTTCCCCTGTGCCACATGTAGCGTAATATCATGGGTCTGTCGAATATGGAGTTGTATCTGTGGCTCAGCCCCCCTATGGTCACTCTTGCCTTGTGGCATATCGTCAGGTACTTCAATCACAATTTGTTCCTTATTTTGAGGGAAACTTTCTTCTTTGTCCATGCGTGTTTGTATTTCTTCTTTGACAGGTGGCACTGCATCTTTATTTGTGATGGAAGCTTCCTTTATGCTGATTTTGGACTGATCATTCAATTGAATAATGTGTATGGGTGTAGTGGATGCTTCTAGGTTCCTTGCCTGTGACTGTTGATTGTCAGGTGTAACTTCGACCTGATTTATTTATGTCCATTCCTCATTGTTCATTTCTGTTCTTATGTCAGTGTCTAATGTGTCTTTCTCAGGGCTAGATTCCTCATTAGAGCTCGAATCTTCCAAGCCCAATTCTTTAGATCTAGCAGTTTGTTCTGGGGTATGTTCTTTATCCTTTTGTTTCTTTCCCTGGCTTGCCTGTTTGTATTGATGGCCTTGAACATTTAAGTTCACTTGCCCTTGCATATACATGTGTGTCTCCTCTAGAGCTGCATAGAGGTCCCTTTTTGTGATCGGTTGTTGTGTCAAAGGAATTTTTGGCAATGTATGGGTCCTCCTTGATTTTGGTGTCTCTTGAGCTTCTTCCTCTCTAATGTGTTTAGTCCCTATCATGGGTTTCTTTGAACTGGTTCCCACTTCTTCAATGAATGCACATTCATAAATGGTTGTCTCTTCCTCATTTAAAGCATTGTTTTCATATAAGAACATAGTCCTTGCTTTGTTCTGTGAGTGCACGTTTCCTTGCTAGCGTAGCTCCTTCTGGGTACTCTTGGGTCTTCAAGAATTTTACTAGGGGCATGCTCCATCTTGGTGCTACTGTGGAGTAGCATAGAGTAGAGTTCTCTTCTGGATTTTGTTCTTGACAAGTTGGGCGGGCTGATACATAGTTATGTGTATCCCTCTGCATGGTTGGCCAATATATGCCTAATCTTTTCAGTGTTTGCCATGTTTCGTTAGCATTTAAATGAGTCTTCCATTTGTTTACATGTGCTTTTTGAAGCCACATTTCTTGTTCCTCTTCTTCCACGCATCTCATGAGTAATCCACTTGAGTCTTGATGATATAAACTTCCAGCAATGATATGAAGATATTTAGTCTTCCATAGGACTTGGTTTCGGTTCGGTGTGATCCCATGTTTAGGTCCATATGTGAGTATAGGGATCAACTTTTCTGCCCATCGGGGACATACTTCCGGTACTCCTGTGGGGGGTTCTCCATGTGTCATTCTCGATAAGTGATCTGCTCTAATGTGTGTATTCCCTTTCTTAACTACTACTTCAAAATCAAATTCCATCAACAATAGAAACCATCGTACTAGTCGTCCCGTATTACAAGGCTTATTGACTAAGTATAGTAGAGATTGATGATCGATGAAGAATTTGAATTTGTTTGGCAAAAGGTAGTGTCGAAACTTCTTCACTGCATACACCATCCCTAAACCTTCTCTCTCAGTCATGGTATAATTGCGACCGCTTGATTCAATTGTCTACTGGCATAGGCTATAGGGTGGTCTAACTTCCCTGTATCCGTAGGTTGAGCTAAGATGCAACCAATGGCAAACTTGGAAGATCTAGATGAATGTGAAATGGTTTGTTCCAATTAGGTACGCGAAGGATTGGTGTTGAACTCAATCGACTCTTTAATTCGTTAAAGGCCTTTTTGCATTCTTCTGTCCAATTAAATTGAGACAATAATGCATAAAGAGGCCGACCAATTATGGCATACATGTGTATAAATCTTTGGTAGTATCCGCAATGCCCCATAAATGCTTGCACTTCTTTAGCAATCTTTGGTCTCGACAAATCCAGAATTACCTTGATTTTGTCTTCATATGTGGAAATTCCATTTTTACAGACAACGTGTCCTAATATCTTTCCTTGTTGAACCATGAAAACACACTTTTCCGGATTGAGGCATACTCTATATTGTCCGCATTTGGCAAAAATCTTTCCTAGTTCAGGGATATGTTCAGATCGTATAGCTGAATAAGTGCATAAATCATCCACATATACCTCCATGCTCTTTCTCAAGAACTCCTTGAATACATGGCACATCAATCTTTGGAATGTGGTTGGGGCATTGGTTAGACCAAAATGCATAACCCTAAAGGCGTATACTCCCCATTCAATTGCAAAGGTTGTTTTATGTTGGTCCTCTGGAGCAATCGCTACTTGATTATACCCTGAAAAGCCGTCTAGAAAACTATAAACTTCCTTCCCTACCACTCTTTCCAAAAGATGATCAATGATGGGTAATGGGTAACTGTCTCTTATGGTGGCAGCATTTATCTTTTTCAAATTAATGCATACCCTTAACTTGCCATTCTTTTTCGGCACGACCGCCAAAGGTGACACCCATTCCATGTGTTGGATCTCATAAATGAGCCCAGCATCTAACAACTTATCTATCTCTTCCTTGATTTTTGATGAGTAAACATCGTTATAAGTGTATGGTCTTTGTTTGGAATGTTTGGCTTCAGATGTTATAGGGATTCTATGGGCACAAATAGAAGGATCTACTCCTTTCAATTCCTTATATGTCCAAGCAAAGACATCCGTGTATTCTCGTATGAGTCGTATCAACTCTTGTTCTTCCTCCATTAAGACATCTTGTCCTATAAAAGTACATCGTTCTTCTCCTTCCTCTAAGGTTACTACTATTTTCTTGGTCTGTTCTTTGTTGTCATATGCTATTCCTGGTTGTGCTTCTCGTTTTGGCATTTGGATAGCAATTTTCCTCTCTTCTACTTCATATTTTTTGAAGTGAGCAGGCACTTCGAATTGATCTTGAGGCTTGTTTTCTCCGTCATCTTTTTCTTTATCTAATCCAAGCTCTTCTTCCTGTGTCCTTTCTTGATTTACTTCATTAGTTATGACACATACTCTTTGATTTTCATTTTCTGTCTCCATTAGTTCATGCTCCATTTCAATGCTCTCATAATCCTCCTTCCATTCTTTTTCAAATACTTCTCCTTCTTCAGCCTCTTGAAGGACCACCACATATAGGCTTACGTCATATCCTTCCTCGTCAATGCATTCATTCATGGTTATGACTTCTTCATTTACACACACATCGAGAGTGGCTAATATCTCCATCCAACCATGAGGTTCGAATTCTTCATCTAGGAATACTTGAGGCATGTAAGCCGGATATTGTACAGACATAACAACTCCTTGCCTTTGTTGCCATCCTTTCCTTCTTTCCTCTTCCTTTTTTGCGGTCTGGCACATCCATAGATGAGTGTCTTCGTTCATCCATGATTGTTCACTTGAACCTATACTGTGAATTGAGTGCTCGTCCCCCTCCTTATGAATTGGATTCCATTGCAAGGGGGGAACATCTTGATACGTGTATGTGTTAAGATTTATTCTGGTCGTGGTTCCTTCATGTTGTAAGTATACAGCATCTTTTCCCCAATCCTGCACTACCTTCAGTTGCCTCATGAAGGGTCTTCCAAGTATCATCTCATAATTGCTAGCCCTTTTGAATTGACAGATCGCTAAGGTGTGCTCAAATGCAACTCCGCAGGTGGTAAAAGTTACTCTTTCCAATAATCCCAAGGGTCGTTCAGTGTGTCCATCTGCCATTTGTATCTTCATGCGTGTTGGTCTTAAAGTTGGTTTTCCCCATTTCTACTATATTTCTTTAGTAGCGATTCCTACTCCAGCTCTAGAATCTAAAATAGCTTTAGTGGTGTAACCCCTATAAGTAATTGGAAGGCATGTGTTTCCGTCATCTCCCTCGTTGAAATCTCCAACCTTATCGACTGGGATTTTGATTGTGGTCACTTCATCAGGCATCTCCTTCTCTTCTGACTTGGTCTCCAATTGACTGTTTAGCTTCTCCTTCAAATGTGGTTTGATCTTCAAAAGTTCTTCCAATGTCAGAGTACAAGGAATTTTTACCTTTCTAAGATGTTGTATGATGTCCGATGTTTGGATTGATGGGATCTGCTCTTTTTTTCTTATTGAGGGGATGCAGTATAATTCAGAATTATGTTCGTACTCCCTTGTGTAATTTGGCAAAGCCTTCACACTGTCATTCTCCTTGTCGCTTTGGTCAAATTGTAATAATCCTTCTGAATTAAGCTCAGGTATTGAGTCTTCTATTTCACCTTTTGCTTCTAGCTCCTCAAAGGGTGGTTCAATTCCTTCCACTTTCTTCCATCCGTCTTTTTGGACTCTTGCCAACAAGTCTTTAGGCCATTCCCCATCTACTTCGGGGACAACAGATCCTTCTCTTTTATCCTTGCAGTAATCTCCATCACGTGTCTCACCTTCTTTTCCTTTCTCGGGATCATTAGGGATGACACACTCTTGGAATTCTTTTTCGGGGATTCATGAATTGGGTAGTCGAAGAACAGGTTTTTCTAGGGTCTTTTGCGCTACTTCAATTATTTTTTTGCATATCTCTAACCTTTCTTTCTCTAAGTCACCTCTAGGGTATTCTTTTTTGTGTTGCTCAATGGTTGGTCTTGCTCTTATTCATGCCTAGAACGCTTGAATCCACATGGCTAACTCTTCCGGCATGGGATCTGCTAAAACTGATCCTACCTCTTCTTTTTTATATTTTCCCTTCTGATTTTCTCCTTCAAGTTTCTATTTTTCTTTTTGATCTTGCTCATTCTTTCATTCTCCTTCTTTTGTTGTAGTTTCTTTTCCTTTATCCTATCTCTACGATTTTTCCATCTTTGTGTTCGTCTGCTTGTAACACTTTTCCCAGGCTCTTCTGAGTCTTCAACTACTTGGGGTGTAGGTATATTCACTTCTCTGTCGCCTTGATCACTCTCTCCAGTTTTTTATGGTGTCTCTCTAGCTTTAGCCCTTGTTATTGCTTTCAATGGAACAGTGTACTCCTTATCACTCCCAGACGACTCTATCACTTCTATCATGTTGATTTGCACGTTCGAGTTAACTTTGTTGGGGTTCTTGGGGCAATCTCTAAAAAGGTGTTCTTTACCACAATCACTACAGTATCCTTCCCATACTCACTGTGGTGGTGGTGGGTGTGGTAATGTACATTCTCTGATAAAATGATCACCTCCGCATCTATAACATGGTCCTCTAGGTGTAGGCGGTCTATTCATAGGTCGGGAGGGTATGGGTGCTCTGGGAGCAGTATACATTAGTGACACATAATCCTGCTCATATCCGTAAGAACTATCTGGTCCTTCCATGCCATATGCATATGGCTCGTACAATTGTCCAGATTCAATCATAGAGCTCTCATAAGCGGAGTAATTTCCTTGAACATGGTCATGGGATGGGTCATATGGTCCATTACCAGTCAATGGCGTGGCTGGGACTATTGCTCTTTCTAGGTTTTCTTTAGGTTGAGCTATTTTCACTGGGACAACATTCTGAGGGTGGGGCGGTTGTTGTCCTAACACCGGTTGTCATTGAGCGTAACCTTGATAAGCATAAGGTCGTGGTGTTGGTGCCTGCTGCTGATATGTGGGATATCTAAAGGCTTCCCCCCCTAGATCTTTCTGAGGGTATCCATAAGGTCTCATGAGATTTGTGATTTGTGTATTTTTTTTCTATGCTACAATATTGTAGGAGGCCCGGTACGGGTGGTCTATTGTAAGCATAAGCAAGTGGTGGGATTACTCCCCTACTGCACAAATGAGAAGGATGATCACCTCCACAATGCACACACCTTCTAAGCATGGGTACTCTCATAGGGTTGTTGGGGTAGTTCCTTGGCCCTTGAACATTCAATTTCTTTGCTACTAAATCGGCTATTTCCTCTACATTGTTCTTAGAGTTTGACGTGCTACTGGCAGAATCTTCACTTTTCACGCTACCTTGAGGTATTTTCAAATCTTCTGCTAGATTGTCCTCTAGGTCAACACATTCTTTCATACATTCTTGCAAAGTTTGAACTTTTTTCACATATACCAGAGATCTTAATGATCCATTCACTAATCCTTCCAAAAACAATGACACCATCTTGTTTTGAGTGGGTCTCTCTTCCACTGGGCATCTATCCACATACTGCTTGAATCTTCTTGCTACCAATCTCACTGATTCCGTAGGAGCTTGTTTAAAACTATGGATCTTTGAGGAAGAGTTGTTTTTAATCCCAAATTTGGTGAACTCTTCAATCAATTCTTGATAGACTTGTTCCATGTTTTGAAAATTATTAGGGTCTAATGGTTGGAACCAAGCTAACGCTGTGTCTGTCAAAGTTAGACCAAAGGATTCATATTGGATCAATAAATCTTCCACTTGTTCAGATCTGATTACTTGCTTGAATTCGGCTATATGATTGTAAGGTTTGCTAGAGCCATCATAGTGGTTTCTCATGCATTTGGCCACTTGAATAGGTCTTAATATTCTTCTTGTTTCAGGTGGTCTAGGCATCACAGGGAAAACTGGTCTTCCTATCGGTATACCTGGTCCTCTTACTACAGGTGGTCTATCTGGGACAGGGATTCTATTCCTTGGTTCAACAGGTGGCTCAGGTCGATAGTTAGGATTATTGGCCGGCATAGTAAATTGCACATGGGGTCTGACCGGAATATGCGTTTGTTGTGTTTGTCTAGAATGCTGATATGAGTTCTCTTGAAAAGTTCCTTGGGGGTTTTGTGAAGTAGTGGCTTGATCCCTAGGTGGGAATACTGGAATGTTCTGATATTTCAGCCCTACTCTTTCCAACTCCGTTAAGGTCCAATACCTCCTTTGGTTTTTGTCCAAATAAGTGATAATAGTGGGGAACTCAGGATCTTGCAATTCATAAATATTGACTGGGTTAGGGGCTTCTTCCCACAAAGAAGAGTGTGCTCTCAGAGGATGCTCCATCCCGTTGATCAAATAAACATCCATTAGGGAATCATCTTGGGGGACTAAGTCTCCCCTCCAAACTCTAATCACAATAGACTTGCCTCTAGGTGTAGACACCTGTTCTTCATGTGTATCTTCATTAAGATTGTGGGTATTGCCTTCTTCCCCTTGTTCATTGATGTCTTCAGGATGTTCTCTGACTACATACTGAATATCCCTTTTGTCCATGTAGAGTCCTCCTGCATATTTAATTACTGGCCTAGGTACTATGTAAGCTTCTGTAGCTTTCTTCAGCCTGGCCACTGATCTCTTTAGCCCATCTAGGTAGATAGGTATCTTATGTTGATTGGTGTTCACATATTCTAAAGATGTCCGATATTCGCCTTCAATAATTGACATCATGCCAATCATTGGTACAGTATTTTGCATGTCCTCTGAAGCCATGAGAATTTCTTCCTCAGATTCGCTCGAGGTTTCAGAGTAATGTGAATGGATACTTGGTTCGGCTACACTCTCCACTGACGAGAGTACACTTCTTCGGCTCCCTATGGTTCTTCTGGATCTTAAGTTCATTCAATTGACGAATTCTAGTCTAACTTAACCAACCTCCAGCTCCTAGAGTTCTTTACTAAGGGTCTGAATTCTAAGGAATATTTGGTTGAATTAAGACTGACCAAGAAGTCACAACACACGATACTTGAACCCAACAAAAACCATGATACTCGATATTTGACAGGCTTGGACTTACCACGATACTCAATATTTGAGCAAGACGATACATGATATTAGGCACCTGAGAAGATCACGATACATGATACTTAAGGAAAATGATACACGATATTTTGCCACACGATACACGATATTCGACCAAGTAGATAGATCACGATACACGATAGTCGATACTTGAGGAACACGATACACGATACTTACCCAATATCACGAGCCAATCACGATACTCGATACTCGATAGTCCACAAAGAGAATCTCCACGATAGACGATACTAGACTGATATCGTTTTTAGGTCACACGATACTCGATACTTCACATGTATCGCGAGAAATTGGAAACTATCCTCCAACTCTTCAATCACTCCTACTCGCCCTGCGTGACTCAATAGCCCTGATCTCAGGTCGTGGTATCCGGCTGCTAGCTCTCACAATACTTGCTTTGAAAACAAGTGACTTGAAAAAGACAATTTTTTGGCTTTTATACTTTTGAAAGTTCTTCCTAACTAAAAAGACTAACAAGAACAAAGGTTGAAAGCTACTCTAACTTCCTAACCTACTTGCCTACTCCCTCCTCCCTACTCTACTCACTCCACTCACTTCCTTAAAGTATCAACTCACTACACACACTCCAAGAGTGAGAAGTAGTAAGTGCGGATGAGTGTGACTTACCAAAGAAGAGAAATTCACAACTCCTCTACTCACTTCAATGCTAAAAGCTACTTACCATCACATGAATGCCTCGGTTTGATTCGACTTCCCCAGCAACAGCGCCAAAAACGTGTGTTCCTAAGTACCAACTTAGGGACTTGTGGAGAAAGAGACTATACCTTGATCCCCCTCAGGTGCATATAGTGGGGATTCACACTTTATTTATCAATCCGAGGAGTATCAAAACCTAGCCGAGTGTATGAAGACATGCATTCAAATGATGATCAATGCAAATGAGCTTCCCAAAGAGTGCAAACAAGTCCAAGCCTATTCCAAACAAGTGTCAAGAATCTGTGGAGATGCCATGATACTTGGAGCAGCAGCCAACAGTAAATCGAGCTTTTCTCTCAACTCCAAACTGCGAATATAGTGAAAAGCAGGTTCCTTTCGAAGCTCTTGAGAAGACGCATCCAATGTTGGTCTTTTCACTCAATTCTGACACTCCTACCTCAAGTTATGAGCAAAATACTGAGTCATGGGAATGACCTTCCTACACTTCAACACTTCCTACACTTCACACACACCCTAACTACAGACAACAAGCACTTTCATGGATAGACAACACTTCGAAACACTCTTTTCAATCATCACACATGCACACAAGCTCACAAAGAAGAAGATACAAAGAGGAAAAGACACAAATTCGAAATTTTGTGGTCTTGATTCTCACAATGGCAAACAGTCGTTACAAAGAGTCACAAATTGAATTATATACATGTGCCCTAAAAATGGTCCTTTCACACAAGAGACCGGCACTTTATTCACTAAAAGGTTAATTTCTTACTAATTTACATGGGTAAGCTACTAATCTCCATGGGTATGCATCTAGAGGACTCCTCTAGTGCATTTGCATCGGAAAACTATATTACAAGATGGTTATGATACAAAAATAAAGTGTCCAAATTGAAAAAATTTTGGGGCCCATCATTTTCTCTGCTCTTTGCTCTTCTTAGCTCTGCAACATGAGTGGACACCTCACTCTTCTCTTTCATGAAATATACCCATACTTTGCGTGTATGGTCATCAATGAAAGTAACATAAAACCTGCAACCGCCCATAGATGTGGCCTTTGTTGGACACCAAACATCTGTATGTACTACTTCTAGTACATTCTCACTCCCATGCTTGTCATGTGGAAATGATGCTCTTAACTGTTTACCAAATTGACATGCTGCACATACCTTTTGCATTTCTGCAACTTTGAAATTTGGTAGTCCATGGACAATCTCCTTTGACTGCATCAATTTCAGCCTTTGCAAGTTTGCATGTCCAATCCGTTTGTGCCACATCTCTATATCTGCAATAACTCCTGCAGCTTTTGCAAACATGGCTACATTCATTTCAGGAATCTTCACATTTAAGGTGCACATCCTACCCACTTTGTTTCCTTTGGAAACCAATCGTCCATCCTGCTTGTACTCTTCTACATATAATCCATCAGCATTGAACCTGACTTGTAATTCTTGGTCAACCATTTGTCCAACAGAAACTAGATTCTTTGTTATGTTTGGAACATGTAGCACATCAACAAGATGTTTTACCTTTCCATCCTCCATCGATAGTGTTATGTTTCCTGTATGCTCAATAGGATGTGATGTGTCATCACATGTTTCAACATATCCAAGAACTGGCAATTTCTGCAAAGTACTAAACCATTCTGCATGATTGCTCATGTGATTTGAAGCACCTGAATCAACATACCAGACATTATCATTTGATTTTGAAACATTAGCAGACATCATATTCATCATGTGATGTTGAACCATGAACAGCTTCTTAGAATCATTTGTACTTGTGGATGCATAGTTGTTTTGCTGCCTTCTGTTATTTTGATTCTTCAACCTGCAATCACGTTCAAAGTGTCTAGGTTTACCACAATTCCAACATCCTTTACTATCATTACATATATCATTTCTTTGGAAATTTATGCGACCTCTTTGGCTCCCCCTGCCTCAAAACTGTCCTCTTCCTCTTACATGATTTTGTTGTTGACCTTGGTCTTGGTTATTGATTCCTCTTCCATTTCCAAAACCTCTACCTCTGCCTCTTCCTCTGCCGGAGTAGAATACCTGCTCAGAACTGGGCTTTCCTTGGGAGTTTGAATCCTCACCAAGATTCTTTTCTTCAATAATCAGCATGGATACCAAATCAACAAAATTCGAAATATTTTCCCTGGTCTGTATAGAAGTTTTGAACTGCTTATATGAAGCTCCTAAACCACGAAGGCACACTTCCACCTTATCATCATCATCTACATTCACGCCAATAGATGCAAGTGACTCACATATGCTTTTGATTTTCAGAGTGTAGTCACTTACCAACATGCTCTTTTCTCCAATGTATGCAGCTCGTCCTTGAGTTGCAATTTTCGTGCCTTTGTATTGGTCTCATACAATGTGACCAAACTGTTCCAAGCCTCTTTCGGAGTCTTGGGATCTTGTATGTGCCCAATCATGCTATCCTGTATGCTAACAGATAGCCACTACATTACCTTTCGTGCTCCTTGATTCCATTCCTCATATGCTCTTATTTGTTCTGTAGTCGAGTTCCTCTCTGGTAACTGTGGATCATTTTCATTCTCTCCTTCGATGTACTTCCAGTAGCCTTTTCCCATCAGGAAATTTGTCATTCTAAATCTCCAAGCATGGAAGTTGTTCTTGTCCAACTTATCACTCATAAGCTGACTCATTCCATCTACGTTTGCCATTTTTGCAGCAATTCACAACACAACAAAACACTACAAGCAGCACTTCTGCTTGAACACTGTCACACTACGACGTGACAATTGGATTTCAGAAAAACACAGTTTTCGTGTACCAACAGTACACGGAATCGCTTCAAATTCTGGATCTGGAATATATGAGTGTTGCCAAACACAAGGCAAGTTACAGTTTTTGAAATTGACCTGGTTTTTTTGTGGGCCCCACCTTGCAGGCTCGAAATGGAGGTCGAGATGGCTCGAAAATATTTTGAGGTCTTCTACCTTCATACCGATTTTTGTAGCAAATGGAGGTCATTTGTGAATCCTGTTTTCTCCACACCTTGCTGCGTACTCTTCACCGCCGCCTTCTCCACGAGCTCTCTATAGTCACGCTAGCTCTGATACCATGTCACGAGGAAGGAGATAAGGAAGAGAGCTCACACACACACTCTCACTCTCAAGGAGAAGCACGCACACATAGATTGAGGTAAGGAAGAATTATCTTCTTCTTCTTCTTCTTCTTCTATTACATAAAAAGGAATGTACAAGAATGACCTAAAAAACAAGAATACAATAAGTGCAATATATAAAGATCAGTACATAATGAAAAACCTAATGTCCACAAATGAGTGAGCTGGCAAGGAACAAATGTGCCATCACTCTCGGTAGATAAATCTAATAAAGCTCAATGAAGTATCCCTGACATATACCGGTGTGACCACTATACATGTCAGAGAAACGAAAAACTGGTACGTGTCATCCTGGATCATATGTTGAGCTTGATATCTCAACAATATAAAGTCACAGGAATGACTCTATCCTTTTCATAGAGGGAAGGCAACACTTTAAGACTTCATGTTTATTAGTTATGGTTGTGAGTACTCACATGTTTATTCTTATCATGTTGAGAGAATTTTTTTACTTTAATCTCATACATGCATCTATGTGGGGTATAAACTTTGGTGGTATGGAACACCAAACTTTGTATTCTACCTAGGTGTAGAACAGATGGTATGGGAGAGAAATCACTAAAACTGTATAGATTATGGTTTGGAGTTCATTCATATGATTTTCTTACTATTGAACAATAGAGGGGTAGTTGAGAGAGTCACTCTATATTTGATGGCAAACAAGGAAAGTCTGTAGGCAAGTGGCCTAGAAGTGGAAAGGAAAAGTTTGCACATAAGAATTACGATAGGCAATTGCACTAAGAAGTAATTCATAGAGTACATATTGTTTTATGTGATATGTATGAGGTTAGACCATGTTTCATACCTAGTATGTATGAGGTGAGCTAGACACTTAGCCTAGTGGGCTATGAGTGTGCACACATCTACTTACCATTTTTAGTGTATTTAGTGGACTCACATTATGGTCTTCATTATATCTAAAAGTGCTTGAGTATTCTAGTAGTTTATGAGAGACATCTCATTCCTAGTTGGGAATGGTTCAATCATATTTATATTCAAATCTTAAGTAAGTTTTGTCCACTTGGAACAACTTGCATGTTATTTGGTCTCATTTTTGAAAGTTTCATGTGTGCCTTCCATCCACTTTGCCCAAGCCTACTTCCTAGGCTCTGATACCAATTGTGGGAATTGAACTCATGACCTACTGGCTAGGAGTATGATAGGCTAACCACTTGCCCCAAAATCCATGGTTGAGTATTACGTCCAAATTCTTCCTCTTAGGGTGTGGTTCAACCATCTCCTACCTGTCACTTCTTGAGCATAATATTATACATTTCTTTGTGTTGTCCTCAAGTTTGTGACATTGTTGTGATGTCACAAGAGAATATCCCAAACAACCAACTATTTGATTATGAATAATCATTCGATTCTACTCATTCCAAGCCACATAAGGTGTAATGAATGGAAATGCTTTTGTAGGACAACAATTCAATACATAGTTTGCAAACATGACTCTTTCCATTCAAAACTTATCTAGAAGATGCTTTCCTTTAACCATACATCATGCTATTTCAAGTAGTGTTCTATTCTTGCACTTTACAACACCATTTTTTTGAGGTGTATATGCCAGTGTACATTGGTGCACAATACCTCTTTCAAAAAGTAAAGCAATAAATTCATGTGACATGTATTCACCACCATAATCTGTGCAAAGAGTCAAAAGCTCATTTCCACAAACATTTTCAGACATAGAAAAAAGTATTTTAAAGCAAGATATTACTTCATTATTTTCTTTCATAAGAGACATTCAAGTATGGTGTGTTGCATCATCAATGATGGTAACAAAGTATACATGCTTGCCAAAAGATGGAGTCTTGACTGGACCACATACATCACTATGAACAAGTTGCATTTTTCATGTAGCATGTGTATAAACATCTTTGGGAAAAGGAGCATGATGCATCTTTCCAAGTATACGATAGTGACATGCATGATTTTTTGATGCAAACCAATCAATAATTGGTGATTATGAAGTGTTTGAAGCAGTTCAAAGATCAAAAGAAAGTCAAGAAGTTCAAGGAAGACATAGTCCGTACACATATGTACATTATGAGTGAAAATCCTTGTAATATAGTTATGAATACTTATAAGAATGATAGAGAGTCATGTAATAGTTTTGGGATGAGTACAAATGTACATATATAAGTCCATGATGTCAATAAAATAGATATGAGAACATATAGAGTTCAAGTCTATGAGTGATAGATGTGTAGAGAGTTTTGTTCTTAGAATAGCATCAAGTCTATCTTAGATTTCTCTCAGCCTGATCATGTGGATCATGAAACCTTTTGTACACATCTAATTCAAAAGTTACTTAAGCTATGACCAAAGTTTCATGATCTAATTCTCTTTAGGTTGTGTGCATGACAAGTAGGAACATTCATATGTAGAAGTCTACAAGTGAAGTTCTCAAAATCGTGCATTTTGCTGTTCAAAGATTTATTTACATCTGAGTGCTCAGTGTAAATTTTTTCATGATTAAGCATTCAAAATTTGAGTTAGAAGATGAGGAAGCTATGGCTAAAAGCATTTAGCAAAACAGGTTATACTTTGAGAGAAATTAGCTTGTGAATTTGACCATGTCAAAGTCGCCATGTCAAGAAGACAGTTTTTGATATACATTTGATCCAAGTGATCAAATCAAAGATTTAATAGTTCTTTTAGAGAACTAAGGATCATTATAGTTGCATGAAGACTTCCTAAAGTTGAAGAAACTTCACACAGAGAAGTATTTTTCAATGATCTTGAATATTAATGCAAAGTTTGTGTAAAGTTTGGTTTATTCTTGATATAGAGAAGCTCTTAAATCAAGATAGATCAAACATTTGGAGATTTTAGGATCTCCAGTAGTGGTATTAGAGTTAAAAGATTAAATTAAGGTAAAAGAGAAGCAAGGAAAATCTCGACTGTTGTAAACATCAAATATCTTGTCAATTGGAGGTGCCAAAGGTTAAAGTCTTGAAGAAAACTTGAAGAAGCACAAAGTTTGAGTTCAAAAGGATCATAAAAGGTCAAAGTTTTATATCAAAGGTACATTATCTCTTCATAAATTTGAATAATTGCAAATAGAGAGATCAAGAGATGGGAGAAAGCTTGCAAGTTGACAAGCTTGATATAGAGAACTATCCAGCATGCTCCATGAGGATGGAGGCACACCTTATGAGTAAATATTTGATGACATTTATTACAGGAGAAGAAGAAAAGCCAAAGCTTAAGGATCCTAGCATTCCAACAAGAGAGGAACTTGCATATTTGAAGAATTGGATGAAGAAAGATGTTCAAGCCAGGAGCATCATTTACATGGCTATAAATGATTATCTTCTACCACACATTAGAGGATTAGAAAGTGTAGCACATGTATGGAATGCTTTGGAAGAACATTTCCAAAATACAACCAATCAATGAGGGCTTCACTATGGGCTGAGTTCACAACTTTCAAGAAGAATGGTTCTCAGTCAATTTCTGATTATGTTCCAAGGATGAAGGATATTGCATATAGTTTGAGAGCAATAGATGAAGATATTGAAGAAGAAAAGTTGGTAAGGCAAATCCTCACAAGTTTAAGAGGAGATGAAAAGAAAAGGCCTTTTATATTGTCTACAGAATTATCATTAGATCACTTTACTTGTGATCTTAATCAATTGCTAGGACATATGCTAACATTTGAGCAGGACATTAAAGGAGAGAATGACAGAATCTCAAGTCAAGCAATGTATTCAAAAGACAAGAAGAAGAATGCTAAAGGTAAACAATCAAATTATGAAGAAGGATTTTCAAGTCAAGTGAATTTCACAAAAGGGAAGATGAATTTCATAGGTAAAAGTAGAGGAGGTAAGAATAAAGAAAATGCTAAATCTTGTTGGATTTGTGGTAGAACAAATCATTTGGCAAATGATTGTTGCTGTAATAGTCAAAATGGTGGAAATTATAATCAAAATTTCAGCCCAAGAGGAAGAGGAGGTAGAAATCAAAGAGGCAATTTCAGAGGAAGAGGTGGTGGGACTTCATTTGGTAGATGAGGAGGAAGGAGTTTCCAAACTCTGTCCTACAACAATACTTATTAAAATTATTCATCAGATCAGAAGGAAGACTTGACTCTCATCTTGAATGCAACACATGAAGCAATTAATGAAGATCAAATGGTGTTTTATATTGACTCAGGATGTAGCAATCATCTGAGTGGTAATATCTCCTTAATGATTGAAATGGAAGCTAGAGTGAATGGACATATATAGGATACAACAACAAACACAAGGTTGAAAGCATTAGATCAATGAAGACAAAGAGTGGAAGCACACTTCTAAGAAAGGTACTTTATGTTCCAACAATTCCTAAGATTTTGATAAGTGTAGGCCAAATTGTTGAGAAGGGATATGAAGTCAGATTCACAAATGATGGTGTTTATGTTGAAGATCCAAGTCAGGGATATAAAAGCATTGTTACAAGAAAAAAGGAAGGAAGGATATTCACTCTCAAAGTCCAAGGTAATGTGGAACATGCATTGCTCACTTATGGAAGCCAAAGGATGTTTCAATTGGACCTATGGCGTAAGAGGTTAGGACATTTCAATGAAAGAGGGATAAAGGAGATGACAAAGAATGGTGTAGTGCTTGGTCTACCAAATATTGAAGGTCAACATATGATATACAAATGTGAGGCTTGTCAACTAGGAAAAGCTCACAAGAAGTCATACAATAAGCAAGGGTACAGGTATTCAAATATGCTTGAAGTGGTTCATACAGATGTGTGGGGTCCTTTAAAGGACTATAGCATAAATGGATATAGGTATTGTGTTGTTTGTTGATGATGCAACAAGGTGGATTACTCTTTATGTAATCAAGGATAAATTTGAAGTGTTTGAGACATTTAAACACTATCATGCTTATGCAGAAAGAATTACAAGACAAAATCTTAAGATATTGAGATAAGATGGAGGAGGAGAATACTTTTCTAAAGAATTTGATGATTATATGTGGAATTCAGGTATAAAAAGAGAAGTGACTTGCAAGTACTCCCCACAAAAAAATGGAATTGCAAAAAGAAGAAATAGAACTCTTGTAGAGTTTGCAAGATCAATGATGAAGGAAAAGAATTGTCCTAATTACATGTAGGCAAAAGCAATCAACACTGCAACTTATCTTGTGAATAGGCTACCTTGCAAAACCTTGGATGGGATTACTCCTTATGAAGCATGGTGGGGTAAAAAACCTACTCTTGATCATTGCAAAATATTTGGATGTTTGGCATATGCTTATGTTCCATCTCAATTGAGACATAAGCCAAAAGCCAAGGCAGAAAAGTATGTGTTTATTGGGTATGATGATAGACAGATGGGATATAGGTTGTGGAATCCATCCACATAACAATTTCTTGTTTCAAAAGATGTTACATTTGATGAGCAATGCACATGGTATACACGGCCAAAAAAATTATGTATAAATTATGAAGAAATTATTGATATATTTAGGTAGTGATGTGTGTGAACACTCTAGGACCGCCGGGGCACTTTTTTCCCTCTTTAGGAGGTTTTTTCCCCCGGCTTGTATATACGCCTATTGCCCTAATGGGCTACTTATCTTTGTACATTCTCTAGTAATACATTCAGTCTTATGTGTTGTGCTCCAAGCTTCTTCTTCTTCCTTGTGTTGTTCGCGTCCTTCCGCAGACGTCTAACTCCAACAATTGGTATCAGAGCAGGTCGTTGCTTCTTCTAGGGCGCCGTCGACACTCCTCCGTTTGCAGTCTCAGATTCGCACAAAATTTGGTGAGCATACTCAGGGTGTTTCCGAGATCAAAACATCTTCGCTCTGTGGTGCCGAAATCGCGATCTGAGCTCGTTTCGGCCTCCGAACGCACTATCGCAGTGCTTCTGCAGGCTATTTCGTCCTTTTGTGCCAAAGGTATATACCAGTTTCTGTTCGCCAGTTTAAGCGTCTCGAAGTCTGCTACAGGTCTAGCAGAACTCGTCTGGGCAGTTCTGTTCAACTTTTTGAGATACAGTCAATTTTCTGCATCAAGGTATTTTAGTCACCGGCCATGGCTGAAAGCAGTGATGTATTCCGTATGTTGGCTGTTGAGGATAAGTTGGATGGTACCAACTACCCATTATGGGCTTATATGATGCGACATGTACTGGTTGCAAAAGGATTGTGGAACATTGTGCAGGGTGTTGAAAGACGTCCTGTTACACCTATAACGATAGGTACTGCAAATACAGGTGTTGGAGCTGATGAAGATGGTGTCGAAGATGATATTCCGCAGATTCCTGTTCGTGCTGCTGTTTCTGTTGCACCTACTGCAGAGCAGATTCGTTGGGATGGCAGAGATGCACAGGCACATGCATTGATAGCTTTGTCTGTCAAATGTGCCATTATTCCTCACATTCGCTCTTGCAGAACAGCAAAGGATGCTTGGGATACACTTACCACTTTGTACCAGGCTAGGAATGAGGCTCGTGTTGCTTACCTCCGAAAACAGTTGGAGAGTGAGCACATGAATGAAGGTGATTCGATGGACAGTTTTCTTACAAAGATCAAAGACCTGAAGGAACAATTGATTTCTGCTGATGAGGTTATACCAGATAGCTCACTTGTGCAGACCGTTCTGAATGGCCTTCCTGATTCATATCAGAGTTTTGCCTCTACTCTTCGATTGATGATGAAAGGCAATCCGAATGCCTTGTCATTTGAGGAATTAGTCTCTGTTCTGTTGCAGGAAGATCAGTCCAGGCAGAACAGGTCCATTATGCGTGTTGCAGATCAAGCTTTCCTGGCTAGTCAGAAGGGCAAAGGAAAATGGAGCTCTTCTACTAGTAAGCAGAAATCTGCAAATGCTGCACAATCGAAGAACCAGGATAAAGATGAGAAGAAATCAGAAAAGCAAAAATTGTTCTGCAAGTATTGTAAAGGAAATGATCATATTATAAAGAACTGTCCAAAACTGGCTGCTAAAGAGGCTGGAATGGTTGTTGCAGAGGCCTCTACACCAAAAACAGAGTCTGCAAATCTTGTGCAGGAAGAAGAATGGGCGTTTACTACTGTCTGCAGTTTTGACCCATCTTCTCATGATCAGTGCATGTCTGCAGTAGACTCAAATGTTTGGTACTTTGACAGTGGGGCAACCAAACATATTACCTCGCAGCGCAGTTTCTTCTCTTCACTCGAGCCTGCCCCTACAGGGAATACTGTCACATGCGCCAATAACTCCTCTTATCCTGTTATGGGAGTTGGTAAGATCATTCTGACTACTTCTGATGGTAGTTCTTTCACTTTGTCAGATGCTTTATTTGTGCCAGGGATAAAAAAGAACCTGTTATCAGTTTCTGCATTAGCCAAGATTGGCTTGGTTGTGAAATTCGTTGATGACAGGTGTACAGTCCATGATCTCTCAAATGGCGATGTGATTATTGCTTCTGGCATTTTATGTCGTGGGCTGTATAAGCTCATAGACTATGAAAAATCTGTGAATGATTCGGCATGTGCAGTTCATGATTCTCAGGCTATGTCAGATGCAAAGCTTTGACATGCACGCTTTGGTCATCTGAATTTTGCTAGTTTGTTACGCCTGCAGAAATCTGAAATGGTGTCCTCTTTGCCCAAACTTGAGGCACCTCGAAAACATGTTTCTGAAGGCTTTATTTTGGGCAAAATGCAGCGTTCTTCCTTTCCAAAAGATGGTTCAGTTCAGGCTATGCAGAAACTGCAGCTTGTACATAGTGATGTCTGTGGTCCTATGCAGACACCCTCTTTTGGAAATTACCTTTACTTCGTGACTTTCATTGATGATTTTTCCAGGCATGCATGGGTATATCCACTCAAAGCAAAGTCCGAAGTGTTCATGTGCTTCAAACAGTTTTTGGTTTTGGCTGAAAATCTGTCAGCATGTAAAATGGGCACCCTCCGTTCTGATCGAGGGGGGGAATATATGTCTTCAGATTTTAATGCATTTCTGGTTGAACGTGGGATAAAACACCAGTGTACAGTGCCGTATACACCTCAACAGAATGGAGTTGCTGAGCGAAAGAACAGGTCACTCATGGAGATGGCAAGGTGCATGGTCAAAAGTCAGGCTTTACCACATAGTTTCTGGCTTGAGGCTGTCATGTGTGCAGCATATGTACTGAACAGGTGTCCCATGAAAGCGTTGCAGTCTATCACTCCATATGAGGCTTGGCATGACCGCAAGCCATCTGTTGCTCATCTGCGTGTTTTTGGTTGTTTGGCATATGCATTAGTGCCTGAACAACATCGCAGAAAATTGGATGATAAGGCAGTAAAATGTATTTTTGTTGGGTACAGTTCTGAAAGTAAAGGCTATCGTCTGTATCATCCACAGACTAAACGCATTCTGGTTAGCCGTGATGTTGTCTTTGTGGAAGATGCTATTCAGCCATTGCTTTCATGTACTAAGGAGACATCTGTTAGCTCCAAAGACATGTATGATACTTTGATGCCTCTTTTTACAGGTGGACAGGCTAGCACTGGTCCTAATGAGGCAACTTCTCAGCCTTTGCAGGCTTCATATGATGATGCAGATCATTCCATTTCTGATGCAGATTTACATGATGCACTTGTTGATGAGAGAGCTGATATTGAACAGGAAAAAACTATGCCAAAATGGCTGGTGCAGACTTTGCGTGACAGCAAATTAGATGCACCTTTGTCATATCGTACTCGTTCAGGCTCTCATAGTACCTCCTTTGCATCAGATTGCTATGCTATGGCTGCATCTAGTCTCTGTGATGAGAATGAGCTTGTTTCTTTTGATGAAGCACAAAATTCAGAAAATTGGATGGCTGCTATGCAATCTGAATATGATGCTATAATGAAGAATGGTACATGGTCTTTATGTGACTTGCCTCCTGGCAAGAAGGCCATTGGCACTAAGTGGGTATACAAGCTGAAGCGTAAACCTGATGGTACAGTTGACAGGTATAAGGCTAGGCTTGTTGCAAAGGGTTATGCGCAGGAAAGAGGCATTGATTTTGATGAGACCTTTGCACCTACATGCCGTATGACTACTGTTCGGAGCATTTGTGCACTTGCAGCCCATCATGGTTGGAATGTACATCAGTTGGACATTAAAACAGCATTTCTGAATGGTGACTTGCATGAAGAAGTGTATGTTTTTCAGCCCCGTGGCTTTGTGGAGAAAGGGCATGAAAACCAGGTGTGCAGGTTAAAGAAGGCGTTATATGGTTTAAAGCAAGCACCACGTGCTTGGTATGAGAAAATACATGCCTATCTGATTGCACATGGTTTTGAGAACAGTCCAACTGAAAGCACCTTATATGTTAAGCATGCTAATGATGTGCTTTTGATCATTGTTGTCTATGTAGATGACATGCTGCTCACTGGTCCTCTTGAGAAGCATATTGCTGATTTCAAGGCTGATTTGCATGCCTCATTTGAGATGTCTGATTTGGGGCATTTGCATCACTATTTGGGCATTCAATTTATGCAAGTTGATGGTGGAATGGCTTTGTGTCAAACGAAATATATTGACACATTATTGCAGCGTTTTGGCCTTGAAGACTGTAAGCCTATTGCCACTCCTATGGAGACAGGTTTACGATTGAGTCTTCATGATGCTGGAGATGCATTTGATGCTGTTCTCTATCAGCAGGCTGTTGGATGCTTGATTTACTTATGCATTACTCGGCCAGATATTCAGTTTGCTGTCTCACAGACTAGCAGGTTTATGCATTGCCCAGGAGTCACGCATTGGAAAGCGGTTAAGCGCATCTTTCGCTACTTGAGTGGTACTCGGCTACTTGGGTTGTTTTATCCCAAGGGGGGATCACTACCACCAGATTTGCATGCTTTTTCTGACTCAGATTGGGCTGGTTGCTATGACACTCGTGTGTCCACCAGTGGTTTTTGCTTCATGCTTGGTAGCTCATGTATATCTTGGTTGAGCAAGAAGCAGCCTACTGTGGCCACTTCCAGTTGTGAGGCTGAGTATAGGGCAGCTTTCACAGCGACTGTTGAGTGTGTGTGGCTCAGACGCCTTATGGCTGATTTGGGTGTTGGCCAGTCTTCTGCCACCACCATCTTCACTAACAGTCAGAGCGCATTGGCAGTTGCGAGGAACCCTGTGTTCCATGCTCGCACTAAGCACATTGAGGTGCATTATCACTATGTCAGGGAGAGGTTCTCTGCTGGGGAGATCAGCTTGGCATATGTGCCCACGCAGGAGAACATTGTAGACCTTTTCACGAAGGCTCTGCCTAGGGAGAAGTTTGAAGCTTTCCGCAAAGCTTTGGGCTTACTTCCTTTTGTGGAGTGATTTCCACATAGCTCGGCACTTCCTTATACATGAGTGCCAGCTCCTTGTTCACCGCATCACTCCCAGGGGGGATTTGTTGATATATTTAGGTAGTGATGTGTGTGAACACTCTAGGACCGCCGGGGCACTTTTTTCCCTCTTTAGGAGGTTTTTTTCCCCCGGCTTGTATATACGCCTATTGCCCTAATGGGCTACTTATCTTTGTACATTCTCTAGTAATACATTCAGTCTTGTGTGTTGTGCTCCAAGCTTCTTCTTCTTCCTTGTGCTGTTCGCGTGCTTCCGCAGACGTCTAACTCCAACAGAAATCAAAAGGAAAGGGGAGTCAAAGATGAAGGTATATGAAGAGGATAATGGTGATGATGTTTGTAGAAATGAAATGCAGGATAACAATGAAGATAGGCCAAGGTTTGATCCAGAACAAAATGAATCAGAGACCTCAAGGAGCGCAGAGGTTAGAAGGTCATCAAGAGAAAGGAAGCAACCTACCAAGTATACCTATGATACTTCTTTCTTGACAACCAAAGATTATGCTTACAGTGTAAAGACATATGAAGATCCATCAACATATGATGAAGCCGAAGGTAAACAAAATTGGGAAAAAGCAATGCAAGAGGAGTATGATGCTCTACTTGAGAATGAGACATGGGAATTGGTGCCAAGAGCAAGAAATCAGAAGGTAATTGGATGCAAGTGTGTGTACGTGACAAAGAGGTTTGCAGATGGAAAAGTTTCTAGAAATAAGGCTAGACTTGTGGTCAAAGGATATGCTCAAACACATGGAGTGGACTATGATGAAACTTTTAGTCTAGTTGCTAAGATGTCTACAATCAGAACTCTAATTGCTATTGCTACATGTAAAGGTTGGAAGCTATCTCAACTAGATGTAAAGAACGCATTTTTAAATGGATATATTGCAGATGAGGTGTACATGGAGCAATGAGAGGGTTTCAATGAGTCAAAGGGATCATATTATGTGTGTAAGCTCAAGAGAGCTTTGTATGGATTGAAGCAAGCCCCAAGGGCATGGAATTATAGACTTGTCAAGTTCGTGAATGAACTTGGATATCAAGCTTCAAAGGGAGATAGTAGTTTGCTAGTGAAGGCAAGTGAAAATGGATAAATTTATGTTTGCATTTATGTTGATGATTGTGTACTTGAGCCAAGAAGACTCAAGGACTTGTGCCAATGAGACTATACCTCAATTGCCACACAAGTGCATATAGTGGGATCTTTAACACACATTTAAATGTCAATCCTAAGGAACGGCTTACCAAGTGTATGAAGACTTGTGCACACGTGATGGATAATGAAGTGGTTTAGCTAGCATGCATGAGAAAAGACTACTACCTCTCACACTTACTGAAATACTGAAAGTGTTGCTGCAAGCCTCTTTTCAGCAGTTTTAGTATTTTGAGGTTTTCTCCCAGCCAGAACTCCGAATATAGGCAATAGGGTACTCGTTTCGAAGCTCTCGACGAGACGCATCCAACGGTGGTGGTTTCACTCAATTCTGACCACTTTGCTTCAAGTTATGACAAAAACAGTGATTGACGGGAATCACAAATACTCGCGCCACAGCTTCTCCTAGCTTACGCATGCACTATAGCAGCTCAAAACAAAGGGGAAGGGGTAGACAACAGTCCTACACATGCATTTCAAGCATCACACACACATACAAGAGCAAAATGAAGATCAAAATCAGCAAGAAAAAGGCAAACTCGAAAATTCAGAAGAGCTCCTTGTTCACAATGGCAAGAGTTTTACAAAGAGTCACAAAGTGACTTATATACATGAGCCCTAAGTTTGGTCCTTTCACACAAGTGACCGGCACTTTATTCACTAAGAGACTAATTTCCTACTATTGTACATGGGTATTCTCTACTTTTCTGTGGGGATGCATCTAGAGGACTCCTCTAGTGCATTTACAAGGGAAAATATATTACAAGAATGAATATGATACAAAAGTATGTAGTCCAAATCGGAAAAATTTTGGGGCCCGTCTTTTTCTCTGCTTTGTGCGCTCTTTGGCTCTGCAACACTCTCCCCCTCTTCATCTCTGTCGTCCCTTGATAGACTTTGCTTCCCGCACGCGTCCAATGGTCAGTGTTGCCTGATTCTTGATCTTGCATTACGTTTTAGAGGCGCTCTGCTTTTCTCCGCACGCTCCCCTTGGTCAGTGTTGTCTGTAGTTAAACAGACATGCAGATTCGATGGCCTTCTTGATTCAAGCTCTACTACTCGAGAGCCTGTTGCACTTGTCTTGCCTGTTGACTTGGGTTGCCACGCACGCCATCAGTGACTAGGAATGTGCTGTTCTTAGTCACCCTCTTAAACTTTTCAGCCTCTACCCCTTTATAACTTTGGTCCTCTGATTTTTCCTGGTTGCACACATCTGACCCTGTTGTATTGCTTTGAGGCTGTTTACTTCTTTCCACCGTGCATGACCTGGATGATTTGCCTTTTTGCCTGATGCATGCCCCTACGGGGCTCTGTGCAGAGATGGGTAATGCGCCCCTGCGGGGCTTCCTGCAGAGATGTATCTTCAGATCTTGCTTTTTAGTGAAGCTGCTTCTTTCGTTGTCTTCTTCTTTTCTTCTTCTTACTTGATTCTCCCTCAACACTGCCCCCCTCCTGGACTCTGTCGTCCCCGACAGGCTTTGATAAGCGACGGGCATATGTTTGATAAACTCTTTTCTCTGTATCATTCAGCTGATTGGCTTCACGTATCATGAGTTGTTTCCATTGTTCTGCCTTGACCCCGTCATTGGGTGGCTGTCTGTGATCTGCGAAGAAGCTCAGCTCATATGCCACTAGTCTGGCATTTAGATTAGATGACATCTTCAAAAAGATTTCGGAATCTATTTCAAAAAATCCTGTAAAGAAAGCTTCTTCGAAAGTCTGCATATATACACTTGGCAAGAACATAATTCTAGAATAATATGCCATTATTGTTGGGCGGCTAGGCATAACTGACAGATCAAAAATGAGGATCTCCGTGCCCTGATTAATGCCTATGAAGTTCAAAAATGTGTATGCCTCATGCTTGAATACCTTCAAAACTGTGAGGATCATGCTAAGTATTTTGTTGGTCATTTTTACAGCTAAATCAGGTACTGTCGCGTAATTCTGTAGCCAAAATTCTATGGTTTTGACCATATAATCCTCCGTTGGTAAATAGTTATGTGGCGGGCTCGGAAGCATAGGATAATTGAGCCACTGCTTATTGATGGTGCCGCTTCTTTGTAAATCCAAAAATTCCTTGGTATCCCTTCTGCGTGGTAGTGGACAAAATGAAGGGTTTACCTGGAGTGCATATGGCGCTGCTTGCCAATGCACTCGTAGTGTGGGATGTTTCTCCAAAAATTTTCGCCGCCACACCGGTTGCGCAGCTTCAAACTCTTCTAGAGTGTATGCAAATGTATCATGTTTGAAATTTAGCTGCTCATCCGGACTCTTCCTTGTAATCTTTATTATATAGAGTCTGGTCTTTTCTTTCAAGAGTCCATAGGGAATATTGAAGGGCTTCATGATTTTGTCCAGGTCTTTACCTTTGATCTTGGCCTCTTTCATGACTTTAACCACTTCATTTTCAAAATTTTCTGTTAATCGGGACACCACTAGTGCCCGTTCCTTCTGACTTATTTCTGCAGTATATGGCATAGGATGATCATCATGTATATCCGCCACCTGCTCACGTATTGGAGAATTATAGATCGGGTGAGATAGAGGACTTACCTCTACCTCGTCAGTAGGGTTTTCCGTTTCTGGCACTACTGGTGTCCCGATCGGTGATTTCTCTTTCATCTGAGTCTTCAGCTGTTCTATGCATTCATCTTTTTCTTTTAGCTTTTGCATGGCTTCTTCGAGTGTTTCTTTAGTGGCCAATAGTTCTTTACCTATGTCAGCTACATGATCCATGTTTTCACTATAGCTTTGGACCAGTTTGGCATTCACTTTTTGTAATTGACGCTTCAGTTCACTGGTTTCATTGGCATATCTGTTTTTCCATTCCTCTATTTGGGCTTGTCCTTGCTTTAACAGCTCTTCATATTTTAAGATCTGATCCCGTAATTCTAGGTCGTTGGTTTCTGTGGACTCCTGTGGCACGATTGGCTGATCATATAATAAAGATGTCATCAATTCTTTATTTCGGTTGCGTAGGCTGTCGTTCTCTTCCATATATAGCTTGAGTTGTTGCTCTAATAGCATGCTTCGCATCTTCATTTTCTCTTTCTCAGCCTCGCTCGCTTTGTGTAATCTTTGCAACTCGGTTAGTTGTGTATGTAGTTGTTGATTCTGAGCGATGGATGCTTCATGTTGTGTCTGGATTGCCAACACTTCAGTACTTTTGTTTGCTAATTCTTTTTGTGCTGCAATCAATTGTGCCGATAGCTGTTCACTCATGAGTTGAAACTGATTCTTTTCTTTTCTTGCTTGATCATAGTCGGCATCTATATCCATCATCTGTTGTTGAGTGTCCATGGCTGTCTGAATCATCTGCTTCACTACAGGTTTCAGTTGAGTAACATCCACGTTAAGCCATGTTTTTGGTATGCTTGGCTCTTCTCCGGTATTGATGTCTTTTCCCTGTGCAATATGTAATGTAGTGTCATGGGGCTGCCTAATCTGAAGCTGGATCCTTGGCTAAGCCCCCATGTTTGCTTTATCTTCTTGAGGTGTATCATCGGGCACCTCGATCACAGTCTGCTCTTGGTTTTGTAGCCCTTCCGTTTCCTTACTTACTGGAGTTTGTTCTTCCTCTTTAATAGGTGGTTTTACACGTGCAACACGGGTTGTGTCTTCTTTGATGCTTAGTTTTGTAGTGTCATTCAATTGAATGACGTGCTCCGGTTCCATAGATTCTTCGACTCTCTTTTCCTTTTCTTCCTGATGTTGTGGCGTGACTTCCACTTGATCAACTTCATTCCATTCATCTTCTTGTGTTTCTGTCCGTATATCAGTATCCAATGTATCTTTTTCAGGACTGGAATCCGTATTTGTACTAGAATCATCGATCCCTAGTTCTTTGTATTTTCCCGCTTGTTTTGGTGTTTGCTCTGGATTCCGTTGTGTCTTCCCTTGACTAGCTTGTCTATAATGATGGCCTTGAACGTTTAAATTGATCTGTCCTTGCATATACTGATGTGTCTCTTCGAGGGCTGCGGACAGATCTCTCTTTGTAATAGGCACTTGTGCCGTCGTGATTTTCGGTAAGAGATGAGTTCTCTTGGATTGTGGTGTAGCTTGTGCTTCCTCTTCCCGTAAACGCTTCGTACCTCTCATGGGTTTTTGTATGCTGGTTCCAGCTTCTTCAACCATAGCTACTGATTTCTTCTTCTTAGGGATCGTAGCTGATTTTGCGTATTTTGCGAGCCCTTCTGAGGTTGGCATCTCCCTTAAGCAACTTTTCATATCCAAAGCTTCATATATCATTAATGTGAGAGCTGAACTACCATTCAAAAACTTCTTTTGCCCCCATTTCTTTTGTGCTTCAAACAATCTTTCCTGAACATAGCCTGTTAAGTTGATTTTGTTTCCAATTTGCCTCATGGCATGTGATAATAGTTGGACTACTAACTTCTGTGGAGCTGTATACCTGTGCATGCTGGGAAAGCAAAAGTGTTGATGTACCAAGCGCACCGCATCTTCTATGTCAATTCTGTTTATCTCCAAGAATGATCTCTTCTTGGGATCATGGCATTCGTCTTTGACACTAGTAATGCCTGCTTGATTCCATCCAAAAGCTCTATTAATCAACTCATGTGTGAATTGGATAGTCTTCCAAGCCCCGACTTTATCCAAAACGCGTGCTTCTGGGACTGAGATCTTCGTCGCGGCAGGCTGCATGGTATTCATTACCTGTGCACATCTCTGAAAGTCTGGCACATAGATTGGTAACTTGAGGAATGCCTCTATGCCCGCTTGTGTCCATACATCCTCAATATGAGGTAGTCCTTGTATGATCGTCTTGAAATCCTGGGACATGATAGGAAAATAATGATCTGTATCCATTATCTTGATAGTTGCCATGAAGATAAGATCTGCCACTGGTTGATCATCCCGGAACCAGTGACCTCTTGCTTTTGTTACTGATTCTAGTGGAAGAAGTTGCACCTCTTCTTGCTGTGTAGATTCGGAATCAGTGGATGCCATCTGCACTCAATATAGAGTATGAATTAGTATCCATATGTTCTCAGAAATCCTCCTCTATATGTTGGTTACAAGTTTGATGTTGCTCCGAGTGAATGGTGTCGTCCCTTTCCCGTGTGTGTGAGAAAGGTAATACCTGGGTTTTTCTCATTTTTATGTATTTTTATATTTGCATCTGAAAAGGAAAACAGAAAAGTTAGTTCATAGCCGAAGCAGTTATTAAAATTTTTGGAGTATTTTCTTAATATATGTACAAGTGCTCTCCTATTTCCCCTTTAGGAAAATGTGCTTGACTATCTTGAAATAGAAGAAGGATGTGCCGAATGCTTGGCCTTGTAATGTGGCCCTATCATGCATACTTGGGGTCTCGAAAACTCCATATGTGTGCAATTGGAAGTAGTTGGCGTATGCATGCCGTTCATTTTGTCTTTCGGTATCCAAATTTGCTTCATTGTGCTGGGCTTCGTGGTATGTCGCCCATTTCCACTGAATGTGACTATTTTTTTCTTGTTGTGGGTCTGCTTCATCTGATTTGTGATTCTCGGAATGGCTCGGGTTGCCCTTGCAGACTCCTTCTTTCTCCAGTAACTCTTTTGTTGTGGCTGTTCTGCCTGTGGATTACCTTGGTTCTTCTTGTTTTGGGAATCATCCTTCATGTTTGTTTTCCTTGGAAAGCAAGACTTAGGAACCCATATTTGCGAACGATCCTGTTGAGCAGCTACGACTTTCTTTGGAATCCAAATTGTAGCAACTTGTCGATGACTTCGTTGTTCAGACTGAGTTGTTTTTTGCTTTGATCGTTTGTTCTGATGTCGGTTGTGCTTCTGTCGTCGAAGATACTCCTCCACTTGATCTTTCTTTATCCACGCTTGGTTAGAATATGGAATAGGGTATATCTTAATGGGTACAGATTTTGAATTACTCTGAGGCTTAGTCTCTCTAATGCATGGTGCTTCGGTAAGGTGAGTTTCAGATAAATTGACACTCTCAAGACTGGTTAGACTAGAACATGGTGTGCAAGCAGAATTCAATGTGTCCGCACATACAGTACTTGATGAAGGTGTTTCTATAGTGCTGGTAATCATACATTCGGGACTTTGTTCATTAGAATGCACTGTTTGCTCCATGCTTACAGATGTGAGTGGTCGTTCATCTAGCAGGCTGAATACTTCACGATGTCCTATCCTGGCTGAGATGTATCCTAACGCCAATTGAATGGTCACCTCGTATTCGTAAATCCAGTCTTGACCTAACACTACCTCTTCAAGTAAATCTTGGTCATGACACACTAACAGCTTTTGTTCCATAGTATTGTTGCCAAGATGCAACGGTAAGGTGATCTCACCTATGCATTGAGTAATTGTTCCTCCTATTCCTATCAACTAGGCCATCGATGGGCGTATTGTCTCCTGGAGTTTTTGGGTCAAAGAAAACTTAATGCAGCTTACGGCTGCTCCTGTGTCAATAAGAGCATTTACCAAATGGTACTCTGTTTTTCCTACTCCCAAATTTAGATAAGGCTGTGTTCTTTGCGATGCTAGGTTTTGAGTGGCTCTAAAGTTAGCCATCGGGATGAGTTCTTCTCCTTGACGATATCTTTCATCTCGCTCTCTCATCCACTCTTTTCGTTTCTTTATTCTTTCCAATGATTCTTGTCTTGCTTCCTCTCGTATTCTTTCCTCTTCTATGCGTCTGTTTTTACCTTTGATTAGTCGTGACATAGTTTCTTCAGTTAATGGTTCTAGGTATTTTTTCACTCTACACCCACTGATGTAGTTTGGTAACACGTCTCCATCTAAGGTTGCTAAGCTAATGGCTCCACTTGTAGATATGCGATTAATGATTAAAGGACCATATCCTCTCTTCTACAACTTCTTAGCATGTTGTTTCAAAGTGTATACCAAAACTAAATCTCCTTCTTTCAAATTTTTGTCCTTTATGTGCGCATCAAAATAGGCCTTCTGTCGTCTTTTCGCAGCATAAATACCTGCTACTGCTTGTAACCTAGTTTCATGAAGCTTTTCTATTTGGTCCAATTGGGCTGATAATTCATGTCCTGTCCACTCGTAAGTAGTTGCTACTCTAAGAGTGGGAATCAAGAAATCAATTGGCAAAATAGCATTTTTTCCGTACACTAAGTTAAAAGGAGTAGTGCCTATTGCGGTTTTATAGGCTACTCGAAATGCCCATAAAGCATGGTGTAACTGTTTATCCCAATCTGATCTACCGTTGTTAACGATTTTGGTGAGAACAGTACACAAGATTTTATTTGAACTTTCCGCTTGTCCATTTGCTTGTGGGTGATAAGGGGCAGATTTCTTATGAATTACCAAGAATTCATTCAATAAGGCTTCTATTACTTCATTAACAAAGTGCGTACCTCTATCACTCACAATCTCTATAGGTAGTCCAAATCTAGTGAAGACGTTCTCGAAGAGAAACTTGGCTGTAGTTCTTGCGTCATTTTTCGTTGTTGCCTTTGCTTCAACCCATTTGGTCAGGTAATCTGTGGCTACAATTATGTATTCGGCATGTGACCCTTTTGCTGGTGGGCTAATAGGTCCTATAAAGTCTATTCCCCATTTCGTGAAAGCTCTAGCACTCATCATGGGTCGAAGTGGCATCTCATCTCTTCTAATAGGATATTTCGTTCGTTGACAAGTATCACACCGCTGCACATATATTATGGCATCTTGGTGTAGAGTTGGCCACCACATTCCAGCAAAGAGGATCATTTTTGCTGTTTTGTCTGCAGAGAAGTGTCCTCCTGCAGCTCCTGTATGAGCCATCTCTAAGACAGAAAGATATTCATTTTCATGGATGCACATTCTTAATTGGTTATCTTTCCCTCGTTTAAAGTGTTGTTTTCCTATGATGGCATAGTCTTTACTCTGTTCTTCAAGAGCACGCTTCCTTGCTAAAGTAGCTCCGTCAGGGTATTCTTGAGTTTTCAAGAACTTTACCAGTGGCATGCTCCATCTTGGTGCTATCGTAGAATAGCATAAGGTAGAGTTCTCATCTGGGATTTGTTCTTGACAGGTTTGACAGGTTGACACATAGTTATGTGCATCTCTTTGCATGGTTGGCCAATATATGCCAAATCTCTTGAGTGTTTGCCACGTTCCATTTGCATTCAAATGAGTGTTCCATTGGTTTATGTGTGCTTTCTGAAGCCACACTTCTTGTTCCTCTTCTTCCACACATCTCATCAGTAATCCGCTTGAATCCTGGTGGTACAAACTTCCCGCAATGATGTGAAGGTTTTTGGTCCTCCAAAGGTCTTGCGTTTGGTTTGGTGTGATCCCATCTTTAGGTCCATGTGTCAGTATAGGGATCAATTTTTCTGCCCATTGAGGACATACTTCCAGGTTAAAAAGATAAGTATCTGGCAGATCATCTGGTACTCCTATGGGTGGTTCTCCATGAGTCATTCGAGATAAGTGGTCTGCTCTTATGTGGGTGTTTCCCTTCTTGACTATTACCTCAAAATCAAATTCCATTAGCAATAAAAACCATCGTACTAGTCGTCCTGTATTACAAGGCTTGTTGACTAAGTACAATAGGGCTTGATGATCAATGAAGAATTTGAATTTGTTTGCCAGTAAGTAATGTCTGAATTTCTTGACTGCATATACCATCCCTAGGCCTTCTCTCTCCGTAGTAGTATAATTGCGTTCCGCTTGATTTAACTGTCTACTGGCATAGGCTATCGGGTGGTCTAATTTTCCTGTGTCAGCTGGTTGAGCTAAGATGCAACCAATGGCAAACTTGGAAGCATCCACATGAATGTGAAACGGTTTATTCCAGTTGGGGACTCGAAGAATGGGTGCTGAACTCAATCGATTCTTTAACTCGTTAAAAGCTTTTTCGCATTCTTCGGTCCATTTGAACAGAATCAATAATGCATAAAGAGGTCTAGCAATTATGGCGTACATATGTATGAATCTTCGATAGTATCCACAATGTCCCATAAATGCTTGAACTTCTTTAGTAGTCTTTGGTCTTGGTAAATCCAAAATTACTTTAATTTTGTCTTCATCTGTTGAAATTCCATTCTTAGAGACAATATGTCCTAAGATTTTCCCTTGTCGCACCATGAAAACACATTTTTCAGGATTGAGGCATACTCGATATTGCCGACATTTGGCAAAAATCCTTTCTAGTTCAGGGATGTGCTCTGATCGTATAGCTGAATATGTACAAAGATCATCCACGTATACCTCCATACTTTTTCTCAGAAATTCCTTGAACACATGACACATCAATCTTTGGAATGTAGCTGGGGCATTCGTTAAACCAAAAGGCATGACTCTAAAGGCGTATACTCCCCATTCAGTTGCAAATGCTGTCTTATGTTGGTCCTCAGGAGCAATTGCTACCTGATTATACCCTGAAAAGCCATCCAGAAAACTATAAACTTCCTTCCCTGCTACCCTTTCCAAGAGATGATCAGTGATTGGTAAGGGATAGCTATCCCTTATGGTTGCGGCGTTCACTTTTTTCAAATTGATGCACACTCTTAACTTTCCATTTTTTTTTGGTACAACCACCAAGGGTGACACCCATTCCGTGTGCTCAATTTCATAGATGAATCCAGCATCTAATAACTTATCTATTTCTTCTTTTATCTTGGCTGAATACACATCATTATAAGTATATGGTCTCTGTTTTGAAGGTTTGGCTTCGGATGTCATGGGGATTCTATGCGCACATATAGATGGATCTACTCCCTTTAAGTCCTTATAAGTCCAAGCAAAGACATCCCGGTATTCTCTTATGAGACGAATTAACTCCTGTTCTTCTTCTAATGAGACATCCTGTCCTATGAAGGTACATCGTTCCTCTCCTCCTTCCATAGTTACAACTATTTTCTTGGTTTGTTCCTTATTATCATATGCTATTCCAGGTTGTGCTTCCCTTTTAGGCATTTGAATAGCAATTTTCCTCTCCTCCACTTCATATTTTTTAAAATGAGCTGGTACCTCAAATTGGTCTTGGGGTTTGTTTTCTTCATCTTCTGATTCTCTTTCGACTTCTAATTCCCCTTTCTGTGTAAGTTCTTGGTGTTTCTCTTCGGCGGTGATATTTATGTTGGTAGTACCATTTCCTAGATCCATGGGTTCAGGTTCCATTTCAATGCTCTCGTAGTCCTCCTTCCAGTCTTTCTCGATCACTTCTCCTTCTTCCGCCTCCTGAAGGACTACCATATACAGGCTAACATCATAACCCTCCTCATCGATACATTCGTTCATGGTCACTACTTCTTCGTTTACACAGACATCGAGGGTAGCTAAGATTTCCATCCAACCATGAGGTTCGAATTCTTCATCCGGAAATACTTGTGGCATACAGGCTGGATCTTGTACAGACCTCACTATTCCTTGTTTCTGCTGCCAACTTTTTCTTCTCTCCTCTTCCTTCTTTGCAGCTTGACATATCCACAAATGAGTGTCCTCGTTCATCCAGGATTGATCACTAGAACCTGCACTATGAATCGATTGATCGTCTTCCTCTTTATGGATTTGGTTCCATTGTAGAGGTGGCACATCTTGATAAGTATATGTATGTAGGTTTATTCTAGTGGTGGTTCCTGCGTGTTGTAAGTATACCGCGTCTTTTCCCCAATCTTGTACGACCTTTAGCTGTCTCATGAAAGGCCTTCCCAGGATCATTTCATAATTGCTTGGCCTTTCGAAGTGACATATTGCTAAAGTGTGTTCAAATTCCACTCCACAAGTAGTGAAGACTACTCGTTCCAACAATCCTAAGGGTCTTTCGGTATGTCCATCTGCCATTTGTATTTTCATGCGTGTTGGTCTTAATGCTGGTTGTCCCCATTTTTCCCAAATTTCTTTGGTAGCAATGCCAACACCAGCTCCTGAATCTAGTATGGCTTTGGTAGTGTAACCCCTATAGGTGATTGGAAGGCATGTATTTCCTTCATCTCCCTCACTAAAGTCTCCTACCTTATCCACTGGAATTCTCACTGTGTTTACTTCGTCAGCTATCTCTTTCTTTTCCTCCTTGACTTCCCATTGATTGATTAATTTCTCTTTTAAATGTGGTTTTACCTTTAACAGTTCTTCAAATGTCAGGGTACATGGGATTTTTACCTCTCTAAGGCGTTGTATGATCTCAGATGTTTGGACTGATGGGTTCGTTTCCCGTCTCCTTATTGATGGAATGCGATACAATTCTGAATTGCGCTCGTACTCCCCGGTGTAGTTGGGCAGTTCCTCTACATCTTCCTCTCCTTTGTCACTTGCATCCATTGGAAAAATTTCTCCTGAATTTATTTTAGGTATTGAACCCTCTATTTCATTTTCTGCTTCTAATTCTTCAAAGGGCGGTTCGATTCCTTCCACTTTCTTCCATTTGTCCTCTTGCACTCGTGCCCATAGATCCTTAGTCCATTCTCCTTCTACTTCGGGAACTATGGATCCTTCCTTTCTCTCAACACCACGTTCTTCATTTTGTGGTCTACTTACTTCCGGCTTTTCATGAATGTTTACACACTCTTGGAATCCTCCTTCAGAAATCCGGGTATTTGGTAAAGGCGATGCGGGTTTTTCTAAGGTTTGTTGTGCAACTTCTATCAATTTCTTGCAGATTTCTAGTCTTTCTTTTTCTAGGTCGCCTCTTGGATATTCTCTCTCGTGTTGTTCTATGGTAGGTCCTGCTCTTATTCTTGCTTTATATGCCTGAATCCACATGGCTAATTCTTCAGGCAATGGGTCTGCTAATACTGATCCTACCTCCTCTTTCTGATACTTTTCATTTTTGTTCCCTTCTTCCCTCTTTGGTTCTTCTTTTGGTTTTTGTTCGTTTTCCTCCTTTTCCTTCCTCCGTAATAGCTTCTTTTCTTTTAATCTCTCTCTTCGGTGCTTCCATTTTTGTGACCTTTTACTGGCAATACTTTTCTCTGGTTCTTCGGAGTCTTCAACTCTTTGAGGGATGGGTGTATTCCCCTCTTTGTCACTTTGATTATTCTCATCCGTTTTATCAGGGTTCTCTTTGGCTTTGGCTCTTGTTATGGCCTTCAAGGGTACGGTGTACTCTTTATCGCTCCCTGATGATTCAATCACTTCTATCACATTAATCTGCACGTTAGATGTGACTTTGTTGGGGTTCTTAGGACAATCTCTGAAAAGGTGTTCCCTACCACAATCACTACAGTAGCCTTCCCAGACTCGTTGTGGTGGTGGGGGGTTTGGCAATGTGCATTCTCTGATAAAATGATCACCTCCACACCTGTAACATGGTCCTCTGGGTACAGGCGGTCTGTTCATGGGTCGGGGTGGTATGGTTGCTCTAGGAGCTGTATACATCAATGATACATAGTCTTGCTCATAACCGTATGAACTATCTGGTGCTTCCATGCCATAGGCATATGGTTCATACAATTGTCCATATTCCGTCATTGAGCTTTCACAATTAGAGTATGTTCCTTGACTAGAGTCATAAAATGAGTCATATGGTTCTCCACTAGTCAAAGGTGTGGCTGGCACTATAGCCCTCTCTAAGTTTTCTTCAGGTTGGGCCATCTTGACTGGGACAACGTTCTGAGGATGGGTCGGTTGTTGTCCTAGTACTGGCTGTGGTTGCGTGTATCCCTGATATGCGTATGGTCGTGGTGCTGGGGCCTGTGGCTGGTAAGAGGGATATCTAAAAGCTTCACCTCCCTGATGATTAGGGGGGTATCCGTACGGTCTCATGTATTGCTGTGCGGGTCTAGCTTGCCTATTGTAGGGACAATTTTCCGTGCTGTGATTTGTATATTTTTGTTCCACACTGCAATATTGTAGAGGTCCTGGGACAGCGGGTCTACTATAACCATAAGCTGGTGGTGGAACTACTCCCCTAGTACACAAATGAGAAGGATGATCACCTCCGCACTGCATACATCTTCTAAGCATAGGCAGTCTCATAGGATTAGTGGGATAATTCCTCTGTCCTTGAACGTTCAGTTTTTTTGCTAGTAAATCTGCTATTTCCTCCACATTGTTTTTAGGGTTTGATGTGCTACTGGCTGACTCTTCGCTTTTCAAACTACCTTGAGGTATTTTCAAGTCTTCTGCTAGGTTGTCCTCTAGGTCTATACATTCCTTCATACACTCTTGCAAAGTTTGAACCCTCTTTACATACACTAATGACCTCAAAGTTCCGTTCAACAATCCTTCCAAAAATAATGACACCATTTTATTTTGGGTAGGCCTCTCCTCTACGGGGCATCTATCCACATACTGCTTGAATCTTCTTGCAGCCAATCTCACTGATTCGGTGGGGGCTGTGGATTAATGATGAAGAATTGTTTTTAATTCCTGATTTGGTAAATTCTTCAATCATTTCTTGATATACTTGCTCCATGTTCTGAAAGGTATTAGGGTCCAATGGCTGAAACCATGCCAATGCTGTGTCTGACAGAGTAAGACCAAAGGACTCATATTGAATCAGAAAGTCATCTACCTGCTCGGCTCTAATTACTTGTTTGAATTCTGCTATATGGTTGTAAGGTTCACTAGAGCCATCATAGTGATTTCTCATGCATTTAGCAACTTGGATTGGCCTTAATCTCCTTCCTGCTTCAGGTTGTCTAAGTATCACTGGAAAAATTGGTCTTCCTATTGGTCTGCCTGGTCCTCTTACTACCTGTGGTCTGACTGGAGCATGAACTCCAAGTCTTGGGTCAATAGCTGGTTGAGGTCGGTAGTTAGGGTTATTTGCAGGCATTGTGAATTGTACATGTGGTCTGACTGGGATCTGGGTTTGTTGTGTTTGTTGTGTTTGTTCCGACTGTTGATATGAATCATTCCGGGATGTTCCAAGTGGGTTTCGTGAAGTAGTGGCTTGGTCCCTAGGAGGGAACACTGGGATGTTTTGATATTTCAATTCCGTTCTTTCCGCTTCTGTTATGGGCCAATATCTTCTCTGATTTTTATCCAGATAAGTGATGATGGTGGGGAACTCAGGATCTTGTAACTCATAGATGGTAACTGGATTAGGGGCAGCTTCCCATATAGAGGAATGGGCTCTAAGCAGATGCTCCATCCCATTGATCAAATATACATCTATTAGAGTATCATCCTGGGGAATCAGGTCTCCTCTCCAAATTTTAGTAATCGTAGATCTCCCCCTAGGAGTAGTTACTTGCTCTTCGTTTCCACCTTCATTTAAGCTTGAAGCATTATTTTCTTCACCAAGTTCATTAATGTTTTCCGGGTGTTCTGTGACAACGTATTGGATATCTTGTTTGTCCATGTACAGTCCTCCTACGTACTTGACTGCTAGTCTAGGCACTATGTAGGCTTCTGATGCTTTCTTTAACCTGGCTACAGATCTGTTTAAGCCATCCAAATAAATGGGGATCTCATAGTGGTTGGTGTTCACATACTCCAAGGAGGTTCTGTACTCTCCTTCTATGATTGACATCATGCCAATCATGGGTACTGTGTTTTGCATATCCTCTGAAGCCATGGGAATTTCTTCCTCTGACTCACTAGAGGTCTCCGAGTAATGTGAACGGTTGCTTGGCTCTGCTACACTACCTACGGAAGAGATTACACTTCTTCGGCTTCGTAGGGTTCTTCCGGATCTCATGTTCATCCACTTCAGAGCTCTGATCAGACTTTGATACCCTTGGGCCTTTGGCACTCTTCTCTATAGGTCAAAAAAAATGTCTACAAGACTTGGGCTGGAAAGAAATGACTGAAGAAGAATTTTCTACAATCACGATACTTGTTTCCAAAATTCCACGATACCCGATCTCTGGGTTCAGACGATACACGATCTCTGACAAATATCGCGATACCTGCTAAACGATACCGATCGCTAAATGAAACGATACCGATACCTGAAAGCAAACGATACACGATATTTGGTCACAGGGGATACACGATACTTGGAATAAACGATACTCGATATGAGAGAAGTATCGCGATCTTTGATCTAAGCGATCTCTGGGCCAAACGATACTTGGCTGGAAACGATATACGATACTTAATATCCACGATACACGATCTCTGAACTGAAACGATCGGCGATACACGATATTTGGTAAGTATCGCGATCTCTGAGGAGCGATACACGATACTTGACCCAAACGATACACGACCTCTCACGAACGATCGCTGGTAAAACGATACACGATACTTATGAGGTATCGCGATCTTTGACCAAACGATACTTCTCAAGTATCGCGATCGGCACGAAACGATACACAATCCACGATACTCAATAGACGATCGCTGGCAAACGATCTCTGAACAAGTATCGCGATCGGTATGAAACGATACACGATCGACGGGAAATATCGCGATACTCGACCACAGGAGCAAAACGATACTTGTGAAGTATCGCGATACTCGACCGCGGGAGTAAAACGATACTTGACCCTTAGACAATTTTAGAAAAATGTTTTTGAAATTTTGGTTTGATGCCCTTGACCTCCTAGCTCCTCTCTCCTCTCCCCACTCTCTGTATCAATCAAAACACACCTTTTTACCTCCTGTAGCTCTCAGACGATACCTGGCGCAGATCGTTTTACACTGATATGGAAATATTTGAGTGATCAAAAGGATTTAGCTACTGAGTGGCTCACCTTTGATGCTCTTTCTCACTCTTCTAACACCTTTTCTTGCTCAAAGACACTCCACAAGCTCAGAATCGATACTCTGCAGCTTCGCGATACTTGACAGCTCCTCCACGATACTTGCTCAGAAACAAGTGATTTTCAAAATGACTTTTTTGGTTTTTATACTTGATTTTTTTCCTATCTACTGAAAATGAAACAACAAGGCAAAGGATGAAAACTACTCTAATCTACTCCCTCACTCTTCCTACTCTCCTCCTACTACTCCTAAACTTAAAACTTATCACACACACCTCGGGGGTGTGAAGTAACAAGTGCTGAAGTGACTAACTACTTGCCAAAGGACAATTTCACCTCTACAAGTACGATTCGATCACACTCGCTCTATAACTATCACGAAGGCACCTTGGTTGAGTGTTCCCCGGCAACGGCGCCAAAAACGTGTGTACTTGAGCCAAGAAGACTCAAGGACTTGTGCCAATGAGACTATACCTCAATTGCCACACAAGTGCATATAGTGGGATCTTTAACACACATTTAAATGTCAATCCTAAGGAACGACTTACCAAGTGTATGAAGACTTGTGCACACGTGATGGATAATGAAGTGGTTTAGCTAGCATGCATGAGAAAAGACTACTACCTCTCACACTTACTGAAATACTGAAAGTGTTGCTCCAAGCCTCTTTTCAGCAGTTTTAGTATTTTGAGGTTTTCTCCCAGCCCAGAACTCCGAATATAGGCAATAGGGTACTCGTTTCGAAGCTCTCGACGAGACGCATCCAATGGTGGTGGTTTCACTCAATTCTGACCACTCTGCTTCAAGTTATGACAAAAACAGTGACTGACGGGAATCACAAATACCCGCGCCACAGCTTCTCCTAGCTTACGCACGCACTACAGCAGCTCAAAACAAAGGGGAAGGGGTAGACAACATTTCAAGCATCACACACACATACAAGAGCAAAATGAAGATCAAAATCAGCAAGAAAAAGGCAAACTCGAAAATTCAGAAGAGCTCCTTGTTCACAATGCAAGAGTTTTACAAAGAGTCACAAAGTGACTTATATACATGAGCCCTAAGTTTGGTCCTTTCACACAAGTGACCGGCACTTTATTCACTAAGAGACTAATTTCCTACTATTGTACATGGGTATTCTCTACTTTTCTGTGGGGATGCATCTAGAGGACTCTTCTAGTGCATTTACAAGGGAAAATATATTACAAGAATGAATATGATACAAAAGTATGTAGTCCAAATCGGAAAAATTTTGGGGCCCGTCTTTTTCTCTGCTTTGTGCGCTCTTTGGCTCTGCAACAATGATATTATTGTCACAGGTACAAATGCTCAAAGAATCAAAGAGCTCAAGGAGAAAATTGAAAAGGAGTTTAAGATAAGTGATTTGAGAAATTTGTCTTATTTCATAGGGATGGAGATTGTGTATACTCAACATGATATATATGTTACACAAGGAAGGTATTTGAAGAATCTTCTGATGAAATTTAATATGGGGAATTGTAAGTCTTCAACTACACCTTTGGAGGTAAATCACAAATTGAGTAGGTATGGAGGAGAAGATACAAGACCAGATCTTTCATATGCAATTGGTGTCTTATCACAATTCATGCATTGTCCAAAGAAAACCCATTGGATTTTAGCACAAAGAATGCTAATATATATCAAAGGAACTCCAAATGAAGGTTTGTATTATGGATTTACTTCTGACACTAGAATCAAAGTTTTTAGTGATGCAGATTGGGTAGGTAATTCAGATTATAGAAGTGTTGATATATTTAGGTAGTGATGTGTGTGAACACACTAGGACCGATGGGGCACTTTTTTCCCTCTTTAGGAGGTTTTTTTCCCTCAGCTTGTATATACGCCTATTGCCCTAATGGGCTACTTATCTTTGTACATTCTCTAGTAATACATTCAATATTGTGTGTTTGTGCTCCAAGCTTCTTCTTCTTCCTTGTGCTTTCGCGTGCTTCCGCAGACGTCTAACTCCAACAATTGGTATCAGAGCAGGTCGTCACTTCATCTAGGGTGCCGTTGACAATCCTCCGTTTGCAATCTCAGAATCGCATGAGTTTTGGTGAGCATACTCAGCGTGTTTCCGAGATCAAAACAGATTCACTGTGTGGTGCCGAAATCATGATCTAAGCTCGTTTTGGCCTCCGAACGCACTATCATAGCGCTTGTGCAGGCTATTTCGTCTTTTTGTGCCAAAGGTATATACTAGTTTCTGTTTGCCAGTATAAGCATCTTGAAGTCTGCTACAGGTCTAGCAGAACTCGTCTGGGCAGTTCTGTTCAACTTTTTGAGATACAGTCAATTTTCTGCATCAAGGTATTTTAGTCACCGGCCATGGCTGAAAGCGGTGATGTATTCTGTATGTTGGTTGTTGAGGATAAGTTGGATGGTACCAACTACCCATTATGGGCTTATATGATGCGACATGTATTGGTTGCAAAAGGATTGTGGAACATTGTGCAGGGTGTTGAAAGACGTCATGTTACACCTGTAACAACAGGTACTACAAATACAAGTGCTGGAGCTCATGAAGATGGTGTCGAAGATGATATTCCACAGATTCCTGTTCGTGCTGTTGTTTTTGTTGCACCTACTGCAGAGCAGATTCGTTGGGATGGCAGAGATGCCCAGGCATATGCATTGATAGCTTTGTCTGTCAAACGTTCCATTATTCCTCATATTCGCTCTTGCAAAACAGCTAAGGATGCTTGGGATACACTTACCACATTGTACCAAGCTAGGAATGAGGCTCGTGTTGCTTACCTTTGAAAACAGTTGGAGAGTGAGCACATGAATGAAGGTGATTCTATGGACAGTTTCTTAACGAAGATCAAAGACTTGAAGGAACAATTGATTTCTGCTGATGAGGTTATACCAGATAGCTCACTTGTGTAGACCGTTCTGAATGGTCTTCCTGATTCATATCAGAGTTTTGCTTCTACTCTTCGTTTGATGATGAAAAGCAATCCGAATGCCTTATCATTTGAGGAGTTAGTCTCTGTTCTGTTGCAAGAAGATCAGTCCAGGCAGAACAGGTCCATAATGCGAGTTGCAGATCAAGCTTTCCTAGCTAGTCAGAAGGGCAAAGGAAAATGGAGCTCTTCAAGTAGTAAGCAGAAATCTGCTAATTCTGCACATTCGAAGAAGGAAGATAAAGATGAGAAGAAATCAGAAAAGCAGAAATTGTTTTGTAAGTACTGTAAAGGGAATGATCATATCATAAAGAACTGTCCAAAACTGGCTGCTAAAGAGGCAAAGAAGAAGGAGGCTGGAATGGTTGTTTCAGAGGCCTCTACACCAAAAACAGAGTCTGCAAATCTTGTGCAGGAAGAAGAATGGGCGTTTACTAATGTCTGCAATTTTGACCCATCTTCTCATGAGCAGTGCATGTCTGCAGTAGACTCAGATGTTTGGTATTTTGACAGTGGGGCAACCAAACATATTACCTCGCAGCATAGTTTCTTCTCTTCACTTGAGCCTACCCCTACAGGGAATATTGTTACATGCGCCAACAACTCCTCTTATCCTGTTATGGGAGTTGGTAAGATCATTTTGACTACTGCTGATGGTAGTTCTTCACTTTGTCAGATGCTTTATTTGTGCCAGGGATCAAGAAGAATCTGTTATCAGTTTCTGCATTAGCCAAGATTGGCTTGGTTGTGAAATTTGTTGATGACAGATACATAGTTCATAATCTGTCAAATGGTGATGTGATTATTGCTTCTGGCATTTTATGTCGTGGGCTGTATAAGCTCATAGACTATGAAAGATTTGTAAATGATTTGGCATGTGCAGTAAATGATTCTCAGGCTATGTCAGATGCAAAGCTTTGGCATGCACGCTTTGGTCATCTGAATTTTGCTAGTTTGCTACGCCTGTAGAAATCTGAAATGGTGTCCTCTTTGCCCAAACTTGAGGCACATGGAAAACATGTTTGTGAAGGCTGTATTTTGGGCAAAATGCAGCGTTCCTCCTTTCCAAAAGATGGTTCAGTTCGGGCTACACAAAATTTGCAGCTTGTACATAGTGATGTCTGTGGTCCTATGCAGACACCCTCTTTTGGAAATTACCTTTACTTCGTGACTTTCATTGATGATTTTTCCAGGCATGCATGGGTATATCCACTCAAAGCAACGTCCGAAGTGTTCATGTGCTTTAAACAATTTTTGGTTTTGGTGAAAATCTGTCAGCATGTAAAATGGGCACCCTCCATTCTGATCGAGGGGGGGAATATATGTCTTCTGATTTTAATGCATTTCTGGCTGAAGTGGGATAAAACACCAGTGTACAGTGTTGTATACACCTCAACAGAATGGAGTTGCTGAACGGAAGAACAGGTCTCTCATGGAGATGGCGAGGTGTATGGTCAAGAGTCAAGCTTTACCTCATAGTTTCTGGCTTGAGGCTGTCATGTGTGCAACATATGTACTAAACAGGTATCCCACTAAAGCACTGCAGTCTATCACTCCATATGAGGCTTGGCATGATCGCAAGCCATCTGTTGCTCATCTGCGTGTTTTTGGTTGTTTGGCATACGCATTAGTGCCTGAACAACATCGCAGAAAATTGGATGATAAAGCAGTAAAATGTATTTTTGTTGGGTACAGTTCCGAAAGTAAAGGCTATCGTCTGTATCATCCACAGACTAAACACATTCTGGTTAGCTGTGATGTTGTTTTTTTGGAAGATGCTATTCAGCCATTGCTTTCATGTACTAAGGAGACATCTGTTAGCTCCAAAGACATGTATGATACTTTGATGCCTCTTTTTACAGGTGGACATTCTAGTGCTGGTCCTAATGAGGCAACTTCTCAGGCTTTGCAGGTTTCATATGATGATGCAGATCATTCCATTTCTGATGCAGATTTACATGATGCACTTGCTGATGAGAGAGCTGATATTGAGCAGGCTAAAACTATGCCAAAATGGCTAGTGCAGACTTTGCGTGATAGCAAATTAGATGCACCTTTGTCATATCGTACTTGTTCAGGCTCTCATAGTGCCTCTTTTGCATCAGATTGCTATGTTATGGCTATGTCTAGTCTCTGTGATGAGAATGAGCCTGTTTCTTTTGATGAAGCATAGAATTCAGAAAATTGGATGGTTGCTATGCAATCTGAATATGATGCTATAATGAAGAATGGTACATGGTCTTTATGTGACTTGCCTCCTGGCAAGAAGGCCATTGGCACTAAGTGGGTTTGTTATATTGGAGATAAGCTAATCTCTTGGTGTTCAAAGAAGCAACATATAGTTGCTTTGTCATCCATAGAAGCTGAGTATAAAAGAATGGTGGAAGCTGCAAAAGATGTAATCAGAGGATAGCAAAAGGAGAATAATCAGGTAGATTATTTACATTTGAGCTCCAAGACACTAGGAACATTGCATTGCTCAATTATGGTAGTCAAACATTATCAGAATTAGAGATGTGGCACAAGAGACTAGCTCATATAGGTGAAAGGGCCTTGAAGCAAATCAATAAAGATCAAAGTGTGCTTGGCTTACCAAATATCTCCAGGAAACATATGCTTTACAAATGCAGTGCTTGTCAATATGGCAAGTCTCAGAGGCAACCATTCACCAAGAAGGGATATATTCATGCATACCTATTAGAGTTAGTCCATACAGATGTATGGGGTCCAAGCAAGGATCCATCTATCTCTAGATCAAGGTATCATGTGTCTTTCATTGATGATTGTAGCAAATGGACAATACCCAATTTTATGAAGCATAAAATGAAGTATTCACTTGTTTCAAAAAGTATCTAGCACTTGTTGAGAATCAAAGAGGTAAAACCTTTTAGAGGCTAAGATCAGATGGAGGGAGAGAATATTTCTCCCATGAGTTTGATGCTTATCTTCAAGAGAGGGGCATCAAAAGAGAGATCACAACAATGTACACTCCATAGCAAAATGGAGTGGTAGAAAGGAGGAATAGAACCATAGTGGAGGCTGCAAGGTCAATGCTAAATGAGAAGAGATTGCCAAATTACCTATGGGTAGAGGCTATATCTATAGCCATCTACCTAATCAATAGACTTCCATCAAAAGAAGTGGATGGAATGACACCCTATGAAGCATGGAATCGAAGAATATATAGCCTTGACCACTACAGGATCTTTGGGTGTGTAGCATATGCACACATACCTTCATAAATTAGAGGCAAGTTGGATCCAAAGGTAGAGAAGTTTATATTCATTGGTTATGATCTTAATTAGAAAGGCTATAGATTATATAACCCAAGTAGTAAAGGTTTCATAGTTAGTAGAGATGTTGTTTTTTATAAAAACAAATCTTGGTTTGAAGATGGTTGTAGGAGAATTAATCTTCCCTATGACCTAGAGGAAGATTTCCCAACTCTACCAAAGAGAAGTGAGTATATGCATGAAGATTTGAGTGATTGTGATGATGATAAAAAAACCCAAAGAAGAGAGATCAATCCTTGGAGTTCCAAAGGCAAAGCTAAAATGTAAGATTTGAGAGATCTTGTAGAATCATCTCAACAAATCATAAGAAGATTAACTAAAGAGAAAAGGAAACCAGAAAAGGTATGGATGACACATCCTTGGTCACTAAGCATTCAATTCATATTGCTTAGGACACAAACTCAGAACCATCAATATTTGATGAGGTCAAGAAGAAATTAGAATGGAGAGAAGCCATTGAAGAAGAAATTGAAGCTCTTCAAGCGAACCAAACTTGGGAATTGATTCCCAAGAGACCATCCATGAAGGTCATTGGATCTAGGTGAATCTATAAGGTAAAGAGGAACTTAGATGGATCAATAAACAAGTATAATGCAAGGCTTGTGGCTAAATGGTTTACTCAAACCCAAGGTATAGATTAGTAAGATACTTTCTCTCCTATGGTAAAGAAGCCTACTATCAGAGTACTCATGAGTGAAACATCTTCTAAAAATTGGAATATCTATCAAATGGATGTTAAAAATTCTTTTCTTAATGGTTGGATTTCAAAGGAAGTTTACATGGCACAACCTCTTGGTTTTGAAGACAAATCATATCCAAAATATGTATGCAATTTGAAGAAAGCCTCGTGTGGCTTGATGCAATCCCCTAGGGTTTGGAATCACAAGTTAGTTACTTACTTGCAGGATAAAGGATTCATGGTGAGCAAGGTAGATCCTTCCCTCTTCATAAAGAGGAACCATTTAGAGGTTATATATCTTTGTGTATATGTGGATGATATAATCTAACCCCCTAATGAGAGATAAGGATCTAGAGACATGCACTAGAAGAAACTAGGATCTCATTAACCAAGTGTTTTAGATACTATGTGTAGCATGTCTATATAAAACAATTCCTTTATTCTACTAATAGTGTTAGGTCTAGATTGCCCTATCTAGGTCTTCATGATAACGATAAAGTATCTAAACCTATTCTCTTTAGCATACATGTCCCTACCAGTGTTCGTAATCTTAACTTCTCGTAAATCAAAATTTCCTTTTTATGCTAGAACTTTATGAAGTGCAGATAATGAAATGAGATATGGAAATATTTATCATAGCTATAACTTATCTAAATCTATTCCCTCTAGCATACAAGTCCCTACCAGTGTTCATAATCTCAACTTCTCGTAATTTAAAATTTCCTTTTTATGCTAGAACTTTATGAAGTGTAGTTAATGAAATGCATTAAATAAAGAATAGAACAGAAAAAAATATAAATAAAACAAAATTTAGACAAAATACATTCAACTGATTATTCATTATCTTCATCTTAAGTGTCCTCATCAACAAGCATCTCTTGATCAATATCCTACATGGTATTACCTTGAACAACTTCATTCACTTTACTCTAATCAAAGTTCTTAAAAAATTTATATCGAACTTGCAAAGTGCATACATTCCATTTTAGTAAACTGCCACAACGACATAAGGACCAAACCATCTTTAAGTTAAATTCTTTCTTGCATCATATTTGGTAACAAAGTTATTGGAATACATCAATACCCAATCTCCAATCTCAATCTGGTGAGGCCTAAGTCGATGTGTTTTATTAGATTATATTTTTTTCTTTTAGGTGTGACTCCTTCACTTTTCAAACAACTTCATTTAAATTCTCTTGTCCTTGTTCCAATTGCTTAATTTTCAAAGTTAACAGTTCATCTCTTGTCAGATTGTTGTTCTAGGGTAACGTTATCCAAGTTCATAATTAGTATGGATGGGAATACAAGTTTTTGACCATACATTAGTTTTGAAGGCATAAAATCTCTAGTTCTAGTATATGGGTGAAAGCATGTTAATGGTTACAAAAATGTGATGTCCGGGACATAGTTAATTAGTTTGAAAAACTCGATCCTTCTTAACTGAACATCGTGCAATGGTTATTGAAAGAGGAGTAAAAGCGAGGTGGTGGGGCGAGAGTAGGCAGCAGTACGCATGCTGGAGCATTCATGATGTGGGTTTTTCTACTTGATGTAGGTTGGAGAGTCTGCCATAGTACCTCATCTCCCCTGGGAGTTTTTTTGCATAGCTGATTGTTGTCTTTGGTAGCCATACATTTGTTATGGAGCGTGCAAGGCAGAAGTTTTCTTGGCTACTGTTTTGTTGATCCTATGCTGTTGTAACGAGTCACGACCGAATCTTTCAGGGATTGTCTTGATGGGCGATGGAAAACGTACACGTGCAACACAAAACTGGAGGCTTTAATCAACTCTAAAGAATCGGTTCTCGCATTTGCTTTTGCTCATTGCACTTCAGGTTCCCTAACTTTCATGCTACCAAGAATAGGGTCCACCCAAAAGCTCTGTATTGGCTATTATTAGCCCAAGTTGAAGTGGAAAATTGACTCTGTTAAGAGCCAAAAACAGACTTTGGAAGCCACCACCAGCATGTATCCTTGGGATAGAAAAGACATTACAAAGCTTGATGCGATTTCTATGGGTTGCAGAGTAGGAATGCTTTTCCAACTCCCTACGTGGAGCGTTCATGACGTGGGTTTTTCTGCGTACTTCATGTTGGAGAGTACACCGCAGTACCTCATCTCGCCTGGGAGTTTTTCTGCATGCTACATGTTGAGTGGGGAACAGTGAGAGGGACTCCATCACTATACGCATTTTTTCTACACGATACGTCCTGAGTGGGGAATGTTGATAACTATTTCTTTGTGTGTTGCATGTTGGAGAGTACGCCACAGTACCTCTTCTTGTATGTGAGTTTTTCTATGTGTTGCATGTTGAGTGGGAACAGTGAGAGGGACTCCATCACTATACATATTTTTTCTATGTACTGCATCCTGAGTCTGTATAGATAACTATTTTATGCATATCACATATTTTGGTTTGGAGATCATTCCTAAAAAGGTAATACAATTCTTCATATTTGATGACAAGAATCATGACACCTTTTTTGTGCAACAGTGTTTCCAATTACATTAGCAATGGTTGAGAGAGCTAAACCTTGACTTAAGCCAAACATTGGGTATGGTCAGATGGTGCAGCTTCTCGTTGTAAAGGGTGATGACATTGATTTTATGGTGATGTGTGGGCTCTTGGCCCCTGCACATTTTGTACAATTCCCTCATTAATCTACTTTTTTTTTGTTCTCTAAAAAAAAGGGGAGTTATATACGAGTAACGTCTTAGATTGTGGATGATTGTTGCAAGTTTAAAAGTTTGCCTAACAATGTCTATTTAGTTTCATATTGTTCATTCATTGTATCTAACATCTGAGGTTTTGGATGATTGTTGTAGGTTTAAAAGTGGTACAACAAGTCCACATACATAAGTGATGGAGCACATAATGATATCAGGTGAGCATACTCAATGTAAATTCAATATAATAAAGTGGATTGATGAGTGGTATATGTTATTGTATTTATGGTTTCTTCATCATTTGTAGTGTGTTGATGCAGGGCAATCTTGGACAAGCGAACTAATAGAAGTTAATACAATACCAGTAGTGGATAGTGATCAGCAAGCATTAAGATGTTATTGGAAGGAAAAGAAAAGGAAATATAGAGACACAATAACATCAAGTTCGAGCACTAATGTGGAGGGTAATGCTAATTGCAGTTCAAGCAACTTGGATGGCATCGTGGATAAGATCATCAAGTATTTTAAAAATCAAACTAGACACTTATGTTGTGAAGACAAAATTGAGGCACTAAATAGGATGCTGCAGAGTCCATGTATTGGGCAACATTTTGATGCAATGGACAGTAACAAAGATCATGTAACATGTGCCCTTTTCATCAATCTTCGGAATACACTGCAAAGTATGAGAAAGAATTCTGATGACCTTGTGTTGAAAAGATCAACATTGATGATGGCTCTAAATAGTGATGCATATTCATTGACAAATCCGATAAATATTTCAAGAATTTCTAGGGTATTGGGAGTAAGCACGAAAGTTGTCTATGATACAATTGGACGGTTAAGTACAGTTGAGTCTGATCATATTTTTTTGAAGGCAACTGGTAGGGCAACATGTACCACATGTATCACACAAGAGGTCAAGCATCTGATTATCACGTTTTGGACAACAGAGAGCAGGGTGTCACCAAATAAGAAGGATATAAGCACGACTCGACTTGCTAGAAATCAATATTTAGAGCATCATGTTCACCTTCTTGATGTATCTTGGGTAATCCTATTTTCAATCATCAGTTCACAATTTTAGCTAATTATACAAGAACTAGTAACAAGTCACTTATAGTAACAATCTAATAGTAATAGCTAAATAGTAACAAGCTAATAGTAATAGCTAACTAGTAACAAGCTATTTCGAAATAGCTTATTAGCAGTGGTACAATTTTCAAATGCAAAGGCTCTAGAGAATTGTACACACAATTCGTAGTTTGTTGGTACCTCCTGGTACACTTTTTGATGTAACACCATGAGTGCATCATAGAACTCTTGCCTAACATATTTAACTTTCATCTTCCCCTTGAGTCTAGTTACCTTGAAGACAGACAACCAATCAGCCTCACTAACCGATTTTTTTGATATAGTACCTGGATCTATACCAACGATAGACAGGCCGTAAACGATGTGGAAGTCCTCTTTTTTCTGGCAGAATACACTATGGTCTAACACTTTTGGATATGCTGGATATATCCACCTGCATCAACAAGGCAAATTGTTTCATAAATGCATGCCCATTACTCCAGTCGTAGCACCAAATATTAAGTGTAGAGTCCCTATATCTTTGTGGTTCGTGGATGCAGAAAAGAAGGGTCCTACACAGGCCCGCAGATAACCAAGAGATACATGCAACAACTTTTGTATGTATTAATGATTCAATATAGCAGTTACATACATGCGAATCATTACATCATGTGACACATGAGTGAGCCGCGGCTATTAAGCCATTATATTTGGGACATGGCGTTTGGCCACATGGTTCATACGTGGCACATCCACATAATCATAGTTAAGTCGCTTCAACACTATCAACACTCCCCTGTAACTAGAGTATTGGAATGTGACACAGATGTTACTTGATTTCAACAATTGCAAGATGTTTCCTGCAGAAGATGAACTTATATGCTCCCATAGGCTTTGTAAGCATATCAGCCCACATTAGATGAGCTGATACATATGAGAGATGAAGTTTTTTATGCTCTACAAGATCACGTATAAAATGAAACTTTAAATCAACATGTTTTTTTTCTCTGTCGTCAGTAAGAGCTCTTGCATGACCTTTTGGATCAAGAGGCCTTCTTTTGCTATGAGAGCTAAGGCCACAAATTCAGCTTCTGCTGATGACAATGCAGCTGCTGTCTGCTTCTTGGAGAACCAGGTGCTACTTGCCATTTGACTGGTTGTAAAACTAGCCTATTAAATTACACAACATTAGACACACCGATTGATATCAGATTTGGAGCTTACCTAGTCCATTGCTTCCGCTTCAATGATGGACTCTTAATGGACAGTGCCTCTCCTCTGCCAAAAATTGTGGCTCTTACATTAGAACCATAGAAATTACTCTTAGCCATGCGAGCACCTAAATGTTGCATGCACAGATGCTAGACCCCATACCTGCTCATATTTGTTCCCAGAGATTGCGTTTCACCTTCGTCGTCTGATGGAACAGCTTCATTGATGGTAGCTTTCTCTCGCGACCGATGAAGTCATGCAGACCTTCTGTGCTCCACTAGCACAGACTCCATAGACTCACCACTGTGTGGAGTACATGAGGAATAATGACATTTACTATCAATGTTCTAGCCATGATACCCAGCGGGCCGCCACATGAGTAGTGATCGTACGTCTAGCAAATTGAAATTTTATGAATTTATTTTTTCGTTATTTAAAACGCTTTTGAAATAGCTAAAAAGTGACGGGCTTAAGAGCGATAAATACTTCTAAAAAGTGTTCACATTAACATGCTTTTACCCATATGTCATCCTATCATAATGCAAATAGAAGGTACCTTAGCCATTGCTTTACGTCACCATTGCAAGCCTTTGAGATCGCCTTCACAATTGAAGGATGACCTCATTTTATCTTTCCATTAGCTTCAGGATTGTAGGCATGTTTTAGAGACAATCAAATTCCATGTCTATAAAAGAGTTCTCTTGTCTTCCTAGTATCAAGTTCACCCCCTAATCTTCAACTACTTTCTCTACGTATCCAAATCTTGAAATCACCTATTCGTAAAGAAATTTTCATACATTATAATTAGTATTTGAATGGAGTGCTCAACCTTCCACATGGTTCTTCAAGTCTTCTCTAGTCAAAACAATATATTTCATCTTATCAATGCCTTTAGACATGGTTACAAGATCAACTAGCCACTCATAATGAATAAAAAGAGGATAACTAGATGTAAAGGGTCTATATGCCTGACCGAGGAATATGCTTGAGATGGCATGAGTGTGCACAAAGTCTCGAACATTCACATATATCCTAGGTCACTCGTAAGCATCCCTAATCTTTTCATACATTCCTACAAATCCCTTGTGACTTTCCCACAAGTTCTCATGTAAATCTTTCATATCTTTGACTTGGAGACCTTTCTTTCCTAATACTTTTTTTTTTTAATGGAGGTTTGGCCGAGGCCTACTCCTCCGAGCTTTAACTTTGAAATTGCAACTATTGTGGATTTTTCACCTTCCCTTTAGTGTGTCCCCAAATAAATGTGTCCTTTAGGAAGAAGTTGTAATTATTTTTCTTGATGTTCCTCAATCTATTTGTGGACCACCTTGAGGAAGGTCTTAGAGTACTCGGATAATGTCCAATATCTCTCCACTCTGCATTGTATTCTTCATCTCATAATTTCTCAAAATCATGTACTTTTGGATCATAATGCATCACATTTATACCTCATTCTGTTGCTTTATCATTTGAATGTTCATCAAATTTTGCTCACGATAGCATATCACCAACATTATTTCACTTCGCATCAATATTTACAGAAGCTAGATTTATGAACTTAACATATGAAATCCATCAAACCATTGCAATATCTAGAGATGAGCAATTTTCTATCATTCCAATTAATGTAAAACAATTTGTTTCCACAATCACATTTTCTCCAATAAAATATTATTTATTTGATTTCAGTGTCATTACTAATCCCCATAAATCTCTTTTAATTTGTAATTTATTTCTTTGAGTGTAATGCAAAATTTTTCCACCAAAATAAGGTGTGTATGATCCACCCTATACCAATAAGAGTGGTATCAACAATAAAATAACAGGTATTTATCATGAATAGTCAACACATTTTAGGGTTGGAGCTTTGATCAACACATTGCTTCAGTTTTCTCATCACTCTCAAATGTCTCTTAGTCTAGAGAAACTTTTTCTTCTTCTTTAGGAGATCGGACAGGTTCGTAACATGAGAAAAATGAAGGATCCATATAACATAGAAGATACAAGCTCCTAGCAATATATAAAACATACTCACACATGTGAGAGGTTTCCTTCTCTCTCCCTTATACTTCACCCTTCATTTTTGTATTATGTGTTGTATCTTTCATGTGACGTAGTTTAACTTACTTTGTATTATGTGTTGTCTCTTTCATGTGACGCAGTTCAAGTTACAATAAGGAGCATGATGTACATATGTATATCTATATATATATATATATATATATATATATATTCAGCACTGTGTATCTCAAAATCACATGAAAATTTGATAGTAGTATGCACATTTCATATCAACTTTTTCTCTATATTTAATAAACATTATTGGGTTTCTCAAGGTTGCTTTTCATGCACATAAAGATGACCACTAGATATACATTTTGTCTTCTAGCTTTGAGAAGACTACTTGATGTACTTTTTTTCCAAATTATAAGAGAAAGACGCTCAATATTAGGTCGTGAAGTCTTGTGTTATTGAGGGGGTCTCAATCAACATTTTGATTTTATGATTCAACAACTTAAAAATTCAGATCTATCTTTATCAGCATTGTACCATTAAGATTGACTCTAGACAAAATAAGTTTTTTCATATTTTCTTTTAACTTGAGCTCCTATACTTGAAGTGAACCGTGTTGAGTTTTTTATTCTCCAATGGGGCCAATGGTTTTTAGTTTTCTTGCTTCATGAGTGACATGGTCTCGTGGTTCTCTTGAATTATAAGCCTATCTATTGAATTATGAATTCCAAGGTCTCGTTTCGTAGTGATATAAGCCCTCTCCTTTCAGTGAAGCATGCGTAATGACACATCGTTCTTCTCCTTATTTTTAATTAGGAGGGATATTGTAATAAAGTGATAGGTAGGAGACGATTGAATCACACCCTTGAGAGATATGAGATGGTTGAACTACACCCTAAGAGGGAGGATTAGGAAGTAATCCTCAACCATGGCTTTTGGGGCAAGTGGTTAGCCCATCACATTCCTAACCAAGAGGTTGTGAGTTCAATTCCTTACATTGGCATCATCCTCAACCATAGCTTTTGAGGCAAGTGGTTAGCCCATCATATTCCTAACCAAGAGGTTGTGAGTTCAATTCCTTACAGATATCAGCATGATCTCGGATGTTGACCTCAAGGTGTTAGAGGGACCCAAGCTTTGTCATGCATGATATATGCTTTGTCATGCATGATGTGTTCCATCATTTCGATGAGATTGGTACCAATTATTTAGTCATGGGACAACTGATACCATGTATTCTTTTTAGAACACTACTTTTAGATGAATTTGACATAGTATAGTTTGTTAAACGCTCCAAGATACCGTATATTTGTCCCTTCTGGCTACACATGATATCATTTATGGATATATTGGATTTTACTTTAATCTTTTGCAATATAATATTGATTTGTTGCATTGCAAACATAGGATTTTCATAAATTGATAGAGCAACCTATAAACCCATAAAAAGATTGGTAATTGAGAAATATTGCCCTGCTGCAGAAGAATCAGGCATTGTAAAAAATCCCCTCCCTTCAGACACCATAGAATTTCTATCCTAGAAAAAACAAGATCAAAAGTAAATGGGCCACCCAAGAGGATCATGTTATGTTCCTTAACTGTGCCTCTAAAATTTAGGTTTCTCACCACTTCCAGGCAATTACAAACATTACCCATGATTTGTGGGATATGAGGGATTGAGCGGGCACTATGCCCCTTCACTGTATGATTGTTTTTTTATTAATTCAAGAAAGGGACACTAGGCATCATCTGAACTTCCATGTCTACTCTTTAGTCAAGTGTTGAGACTCTATGACCTTGAAATTACCTTGGAATTCATTGGATCCCTCACTCTAAGGCTACATTGAGAAACGTCTTCAACAAATTGAATAATAACAAGGAATTCCACATCCACCAAGAGAGGATTTGAACCAACCATCTATACACACAAAGTGAAGTACTTCCTCCCCTGCACTATGTGATGTGATATCTCCCTACTCCTAGCATATATAATATTTACTTTTACAAAAAGTTACTTTCAGCCTTTCCACATTTCCAATGCTTACCCTTCTTTGTCTTAAGAATATTTTCCTTCTACATCAATCAAACTTTTTTACCTTTAGAAAATTTTGATCCGCATAATTCTGTGGATCATAAATTTGGAAATTCACCTCTACTTATCATATTCCCCTAACAAAAACATGAGTTAGAGTGGGATCAACTCGAAGGTTCTTGACACAAAATCGAAGAACTGATTTTCAAATTCAACAAATGTAACCACAAGGTGAAGCACTTATTCAATTGGTGAAATGACTAATTAAACCACAAAAGATGATACAAGATCTAAGATTAGTGCCAAAAACTTCCAAGTTTTAGAATTTCATAAGCATATGTTCCTAAGCATGAAATTTAATATTGGTGTCAAAAATCTAAGATTGGGAGTAACAAAAAAAAGGGAGAGCAATAGAGAGAGCATATCATGATCCCTCCAACCAAACAGAAGAACAAAAGTAATTGCGCTTTCGGAAATCAATTTGGTCCAAGAGCAAGCCACATTGCTCCAAAAAAGCTTTAATGAGCCATTTTCTGCCAACTTATTTGTTAAATCTTCAATGTCTAGAATATCCAACCTGCCCAAGTCTTTTTTACTTACACAAATAGTCTTTTTTATTTTGGGCACACCTTTCCTACTAGGACCATCCATCCAGGGAAAATTTTTAGAAATTATTTCCAACTTAGGCAAATCTTTGGCTTTCAATCTCCAAAATAAGAGAAATAGACAATCAAGGCTATGAGGAACATGTTGATCACCATACAACACCGCACCAAGTTGATTTGCATTCCCTTTGAGTAGCCAAGTTTATTTCCAATCTTGGTATAAGCTCAGTCCCACCTATGATCCATAGTAAATCAAATCCCAATGGAATACCCGAGAGATAAAAGCTTTGACCACTAGGTATAACTTGACACCCTTGATCTAGTGTAAATTGTGGTGGGTGCCCAACAATAGCCTTGAACACGAGTTTTGAGTGGTCTAATTTTGGTCCAGAGGCCACACAAAAGGTATTTCGATAGTGCCAGAAGGAGATGATACTATCCAGATCATTATATAAGAAAGAATTTGCCTCGCTAGTGAATATTCTCATTAGGATTTGGTCTTGGCTATTAGGTAGCAGAAGCCCATGGATATGGCCATTATGAACATGATGTTTAACCAACAAACTAAGGTCATTGATAGTAAAAACAAAAAGTATTGGAGCCATATCTAGCAAGACAATTAGCATATATCTTGTACCTTGTTTGGAGCATCACAATTGGACTCCAAATTTTATCTTGTTTTTATAGTATTTTTTATCAATCAGTTCATTTATACCTTCTTTGAGACAATCAAGCAACATGCCAAAGTGCATGGCCTCTAGCCAAACCAGACATAAAGGGGTCACAAAACCTACTTGAAGGACTTGAAGAAATCATGGGTTAGACCATCTAGACCTTGGTTTTTTACCATTTGGAAGAGAAACAATCACTTCTAAAATCTTTGTGTCAGTGAAAGGAGAATTAAGAGGTAGCAACATGTTTTGTGATATTCTTTTGGTTCTAACTCAAAGATGGCAACCAGAAAATCTTTCCTATGAGGAGAAAGTAGCATGATGCTGGGTGAATTGGTTGAAAATAAGAGCGCTATTTTCTTTGTCTATTTTGCACTCCACACCAAAGCTATCAATCATGTATAGAATAGATTCCTTACACTGCTTCTTCTTTAGGATTCCACACATTTATTTCATTGATTTGTTTGTTTTCCCCACCCATGAGGCCTTAAAGTGTTTTTTGAAGATTCTTGCCTTGATTTTCCTCTTCATATCTACTCATGTTTTTTATCTTTTGGACCCCAAACTGGAGGCAAAAATGGGCTTTGTTGACTCCTATCTGAAGCTCTGAAAGTCTCTAGTAAAGATTCTCACTTATGGCATAATGGATGCTTTGGAATTCCCTTTGGGTCATGAACAAAATATTTTGCATCTTCTTAGCTGCCACAATGTAACCCTTGGTTAGAGAGGATCGAGCACTCAATGTCTAGTTCTAGGCCGAAGTGATTTTCTGTGAATCCAAGGGGAGGGAGAAGGTCTCAAGATTGGCATGGAATGAAGGACCTTTTCTATGATGGTTTTTTTGTTTGAAGAAGAGCAATGTGGGATAGTGATCTCCAAAAACAAGGGTTTATACACTAAATGACAGATGGGGGGGCCATCTTATCAATGAAACTGTACTTCACATAACTTCTATCTAATTTTGCTTTTCATAGATTTGATCCAGCTTGGAAGTTTGAACAAGAGAAGAAACAACCATCTTTGTCTTCCACCAAATCATGGTGGAGCTTCATGTGATCCTATATTTCATTCTCATGGCCATCAATAACAATCCATCTTTATTCCCATCAGTGAGATTGAGCTTCCACCATATTAACCTTCCCATAAAGGATCTTATCTATAGATAGGGAGTCCAATGATTGCCACAAAACTTTTTGTTCGTGTTGAGATTGGGTGTGTAGACTGAAACAATGGTGAATTGCAAGGGGACTTAAAGGAGGCAATAATCCATCAATGGTTCAAATCCGAGTGTCCCTCCTCAAGGCTAGCCATCCAACCATGTCTAACACCAATAGCCGAGCCATGATAGCCCCATGGGTGCAATGTGGTGAACCACACATGAGATGAAGAAATACGTATAAGTCTTTTTAGAAGGTTTTCACTACCAATTTTGATTTCTTGAAGATAGATGAAGTTTGGGTTGATGCTTTTATTTTAGAGCCATTGACAAATATGATAGCTCTTGGGGGTCAGAAAACCCTCGAATATTGAAAGAAATGACTATCATTTGTGAGGTTGTTGACCTTTTTGAGAGAAGGCCTTATCCCTCTTTTTCTTATTTTTCTCTTCATCTCTAATTCTCAAGGTAAAGGGGTATTGACACACAAGTCTATTCTTTAGGGGCTCTTCCAAGGAATTTGTGTTATTTTTTCTTTATGAGAATCCTTCTTTTTGAAGGAATTTGGAAATCAATTGAGAATCCTAGACCAGATGATGGAACTTTCACTATCGATACTATCTTTTTTGCTAGTGGTGAATCCATCCTTTTTTCTTGTGGTCTACCCCTGAAGATTGTCTTCTCTACTAGTGCAATAATCTATTGGAATTTTCTTCTCACTGGAACTAGAAAAATGAATCATGATTCATTCCTCCTAGGTACTCCAATAGATTGATCTCCTTTTCCAAATTATAGAAAATATTTGTTTCCTAGACTGAGTGAGAGGAACTCATTCTAGAATTATCTTTGGGGCTTATTCTCCTTCTACATCTCACTTTTGTTTTCCATGAGTAGTGTTTCTTGGACCTTCTCTTATTTCAATTAAAGATCTTCATGCTCAAGGGGATTTCTTTTTAGTGGATTTTTGCTTCAATGGGCAATCTTTAATCCTTTGATCTTTCATACCCCAATAAAAACAAGCATTTGGCAAGTTTTAATAGATCATCTCCTTCTCTAGGGGTACCTCTTTCCCAATATCTATTCTAATTTTGGAGGGAATATCCTTGTTTAGGTCAACTTTGTCATGAATCTGTGGATGCCATCATCACATTGAATGGGTCGGTCACACCTTCATAGATGAGTCCCTGATATCTGCCCTAGAAGCCATTGGTTGACCAATGGGATGCACAATCTCCTTGATGAATCCATAAAGGAAGTAGGGAAGGTTAGGGAGTTCAACCCATAGCCGATCATAGGGGTTTCTATTTATTAGGTGAAAAGTCCAACAAAACAGGCACAAAGTTGTGTGTAAGATTTCTCAACCATCAACTTGCAAAGCTTGGAAGTTCATTTCCTCATTTTCAAAAATTGATAGAACATGATTCACTCACAAAAATCGAGACTTGCAAACAAAAAGGCCATGAGGAAACCACTATTTTCTAAACCATTGAGAAAGGGATTGAAAAAGAGGTTTTCGAGCGAAAACATTGTCCGATGAGACAAAGCTTCCATAGCTCATTTTGTTTGTCAAAAATGTCCCCCTTAAAACAGTGATAAATGGAGGTTTAACTCGAAAGAGCTCAAGCGATTCACCAAAGCCAATTACTTCTAAACCTAGACCTGAATTATGAGACATGAAGGATGGTGCAATCCCTACCATGAAAGGAACAATTTACTAAGTCTAAGCAGATATGCAAGGATTGAAGTTTGTGGTGAAACTATGAGAAAACATTGCACTAGCTACAATCAAACTTTAATATTCCTTAATTTTTGAACTTCTAGGGATGAATAAGCCATAGATTGAAGGGCCAAAAGATTATTCTATAATGAAGGACGGAGAAATGAAGGTCGAAACCAAAAAATGGAAAAAAATTCTTTTCAAATTTTTGAAATCAAGATGAGGGCTAAATGTTTATTTACCGTAAGGCTTACAAAGAAAAAAGTAATTTCTTACCTTTTTAACCAAAAAAAAAAATCTTTAGAAAAACTTATAAGAAACCGAAACCAACTGATGGCAAAGGGAAAAATAAAGCAAAACAAAATGCTCTATCACGAAAAGAACGGGACCAAGGAAAAACTTAAAAAAAAAATAGGCGTCATCGATTCTTAGTGTTAGGGTTGACCAAGTTCGAGGCATTTTAAAGAATACCTTTAGCTGAAAACCAGAAGCCACCGCCTTTTACACATCTTAAAGTGTTTTTTCTGAGAGCAACAACTCTAAAAGGAAGCATCCCAAGCGGCTTGTTCGGGTGGTTGGATCTCTTGCCTCTTGAGAAGAGGGTGAGGGCTCAACCCCCATCGACACCATGTAAGGGAGATGTTTAACATGGATAGTTGTATCTTGAAGCTGATGTTCCAACGTTTGTCCTACTCTACGATAGTTGTGACCGCAGTTTAACCCAGCTATGTAAACCCTTGTTCTTGTGAGATAAGGGGGGTCCCATGGGTACTATGCCCTTCCTTGTCCATGTATTGTTGTACAAGAAGGAAAAATAAGTCATCTAAGGCTTTCCTTCTCCTTAATTGATCTAAATTTTGTTTTTCTTAACTGAAGTTTAAAGAAGAATCCAAGTCGAGCTCCTTGCTATCCTTTTACCCTCGTTTCTATGACCTCCACGACAACGGTTTCCCCATTGAACCTTAATGGGGGGAGTGCAGAGGGGGCCTTGCCCCCTTTTGTGGGGTCCGATAGGAATAGGAAATCTCATCATGGAGATATTGTCACATTGTATATTCTGTCAACTATTTTGTATCTCTAAAGTACACTTATCTATACCGACTCCCCTTGTAAAAGCTATATAAGCATGGCCTAGATTGACCTTTATAGAGCATTGCACACTAGTAAGCCCTTCATCTGGAGTCTATCTAGATAACCATGTGAGCTCCACATTGGGAGTGCATGGGTGGAAAACATCATCATAAATGTATTCCTCCTTACAATCTGAGAATTTGAGTTCTCTATCTCTTAGTTTGCATCTATCTCTGTTTGTGTTTCTCTCTCAACTCTATCTACTACTCTATTCTACTATGCTATTATTTTCTTATAGCAAACACTTTGAAGGGGAAAAAAATTCTTATTACTAAAGCCATGGATGCCACATGCTATGACTATAGTCTCATTAATTGAGAGACTCTTGCTTTGGAACTCAAAATGGTTAGTTAGTAACTCGATATACCCTCTCCACTTTTCACGTTTGCTTGTAAGCTTCATTTGGGAGTCATGGAAAAAGGAAAAGAATCACACACACACACATATATATACACATATATATATATATATATATGTGTGTGTGTATGTGTGTGTATACATATATATATATATATATATATATATATATATATATATATATATATATATATATATATATATATATATATATATATATATATATATATATATATATGTGTGTGTGTGTGTATGTGTGTGTATCTATGTATGTATGTATGTATATATATATATATATATATATATATATATATATATATATATATATATATATATATATATATATATATATATATATATATATATATATGTGTGTGTGTGTGTGTGTGTGTGTGTGTATGTATGTATGTATGTATGTATGTATGTATGTATGTATGTATGTATGTATGTATGTATGTATGTATGTATGTATGTATGTATGTATGTATGTATGTATGTATGTATGTATGTATGTATGTATGTATGTATGTATGTATGTATGTATATATATATATATATATATATATATATATATATATATATATATATATATATATATATATATATATATATATATATGTGTGTGTGTGTGTGTGTGTGTATGTATGCATGTATGTATGTATGTATGTATGTATGTATGTATGTATGTATGTATATGTATATATATATATATATATATATATATATATATATATATATATATATATATATATATATATATATGTGTGTGTGTGTGTGTGTGTGTGTGTGTGTAAACACATACACATAACACATACAAGAGAATGTCTCATTTTCTCGATCCTTTTCCTCTTTTTTCCTCGATTCTTCTAGGTTTCACACATAGATGAATGCATATCTACAAGTACACATGTACATGCAAACATATATCAACATGCGTGTATTAACCCCATCTCTAGAATCAAGAGAGGAGACAATGAATCAAATTTGAGGACATTAAGTCAGCTTGGAGAGTGGACTATGAAAACTGATGCATGTTAGGAAACAAGGTGAGTTCTTAGGATGACTCAAAGTCTTGCCTCCTTCTTCTCCATGATCCCCCTTAGAAAGAAGGTATAAAATGGCACAATGGCAATGCCTTAAAAAAAATGCATAGTTGTAAGAAGGATGTAGATTTTCATGTCTTGTTAACTAGGCAATGGTTTCTGAGTTGGCCGAATGTCAAATGGGCTTTTAATTTCCTTGCCCTATGACATCCCATCATTGAGATGGTGTATGTGTTTCCTCAATGATAGAGAAGACTTCGGACACCTCTTCTTTTCATGCCCAAGATTGTTTTTGGTTTTGAAAGCCGTGGAGAGACTTATGGTTTTATAGAATCAAATAAATTGGAAACAAGCCTTACTTGGAGGAGAGATTGGTTTCCCTACCACCTTATAGAATGTGATAAGGCTAGAATCTCATTGGACGATTTATAAGGAAAGATGTGCTACCAACTTCAGCAACCCTCTAAAAGCACACAAATAGCACAAGGAAGAAGAAAAAGAAGAAGAAGAAGAAGCTTGGAGCACAAAACACAATACTAAATCTATTACCAAGACGGGGGAAAATAACCTTCTAAAGAGGGAAAAAAGTGCCTTGGTAGTCCTAGTGTGTTCACACACATCATTACCAAAATATATCAACAAATCCCCCATGGGAGTGATGCGGTGAACAAGGAGTTGGCACTCATGTACAAGGAAGTGCGAAGCTATGTGCAATCAATCCACAAAAGGAAGAAAGCCCAAGGTTTTGCAAAAAAGCTTCAAACTTCTAACTAGGTAGAGCCTTTTTGAAAAGTTATACAACATTCTCCTATGTGGCCACATATGCCAAACTGATATCTCCAGCAAAAAACCTCTTTCCAAGGCATCTAAGCCACAGACACTCAATAGTCACTATGAAAGTTGCCCTACACTCAGCCTCACAACTAGAAGTGGCCACAACAAGCTTCTTGCTCAACCAAGATATGCATGAGCTACCAAGCATGAAGCAATAACCATTAGTGGATACATGAGTGTAATAGCAACCAGCCCCGTGATAGTAAAAAAGATCATGTAAATCTAGTGGTAGTGATCCCCCCATGGGATAAAACAATCCAAGTAGTTGGGTACCACTCAAACAGGAAAGATGCACTTAAGCGCATGCCAATGCTTGACACCTGGGCAATGCATAAACCTACTCATCTTTGAGACAAAAAACTGAATATCTAACCAAGTAATGCATAACTAAATCAAGCATCCAAAATCCTATTGATAGAGCTATAGCATCAAATGCATCTCTAGCATCATGAAGTCTCAACCATAAACCTGTTTCCATAGGAATGGAAATAGGTTTGCAATCTTCAAGGCCAAAACATTGCAATAATGTTTTAATATATTATGTTTGATACAAACCTATTCGGCCATCAACTTGCAAAAACTGAATGCCCAAAATCGAACATCTCAAATGAGGCATTCAAGTCAGCCTTAAAATCAGCAATATCTTTCTCATTAGGATTAGTGAGTAGCATGTCATGAACGTAGACAACAATGATTAGAAGCACATCATTTTGCACGCTTACCATATAAGGTGATCTCAATTGGACTAGTATCAAAACCATGTGCAATCAATTAGGCATGTATCTTTTCATACCAATCATGTGGTGCTTGCTTCAAACCATATAATGCCTTTTTCAACCTGCACACTTTGTTTTCATGGCCTTTTTGCACATAACCATAGGGCGAAAAAACATACAGTTCTTCATGCAAGTCACCATTCAGAAATGCAGTTTTAATGTTCAGCTGATGTACATTTGAACCATGATGAGATGCAAGTGCACACATGCTATGAACAGTAGTCATTCGACATGTAGGGGAAAAGATCTCATCAAAATCAATGCCTCTTTCTTGAGCATAACCTTTTGCAACAAGCCTAGCCTTATACCTATCAAATGTTCCATCATGCTTACACTTCAACTTGTATACCCACTTAGTGCCAATGGTCTTCTTGCCAAGAGGCAAGTCACAGAAAGACCAAGTACCATTTTTCATAATAGCATCATATTTTGATTGCATAGCAGCCATCAAATTTTTTGAATTTTGTGCTTCATCAAATGAAACGGGCTCATTCTCATCACAAAGACTAGAGGCATCCATAGCATAGCAATCTGATGCAAAAGAAGCACTATGAGACCTTGAATGAGCATAATATGACAAAGGTGCATCTAATTTGCTATCTTGAAAAGTCTACACCAGCCATTTTGGCATAATTTTTGCCTCCTCTATATAAAACCTCTCATCAACAAGTGCATCATGCGAATTTGCATAAAAAATGAAATGATCTGCATCATCATGTGGATATAAAGGCACATAGATTACCTCATTTGGACTAGCACTAGATTGTCCACTTATAAAAAGAGGCATCAAAGTGTCATCCACATCTTTGGAACTAAGTGATGTCTCCATAGTACATGAAAGTAATGGCTAAATTGCATCTTCCAAAAAAACAACACCACATCTAACGAAAATGTGTTTAGTATATGGATGATATAGACGATAGCCTTTGCTTTCAAAATTGTGCTCAACAAAAATACATTTCACTGCTTTATCATCCAATTTCTTTCATTGTTGTTCAGGTACTTATGCATATGCCAAACAAGAAAAGACACACAGATGAGCAACAGATGGCTTGTGACCATGCCAAGCCTCATATGGAGTGATAGACTCCAATGCTTTAGTGAAACATTTGTTAAGTACATATGTTGCACACATAAAAACCTCAAGCCAGAAACTATTTGGTAAAGAATGACTCTTGACCATACACCTCACCATCTCCATGAGTGACATGTTCTTCCTTTCAGCAACTCCATTTTGGTGAGGTGATTGTTTGAAGCACATGAACACTTTAGAATTTGCTTTGAGTGGATATACCCATGCATGCCTAGAAAAATCATCAATGAAAGTCACGAAGTAAAGATAGTTTCCAAAAGAAGGTGTCTGCATAGGACCATAGATATCACTATGTACAAGCTTCAATTTTTTAGTAGCCGGTACTCAACCATCTTTTGGGAAGGATGAACGCTACATTTTGCCCAAAATAAAACCTTCACAAACATGTTTACCGGGTGCCTCAAGTTTGGGCAAAGAGGACACCATTTGAGATTTTTGCAGGCGTAGCAAACTAGCAAAACTCAGATGACCAAAGTGTGCACGCCAAAGCTTTGCATCTAACATAGCCAGAGAATCATGCACTGCTTATGCTGAATCATTCACAAATTTTTCATAATCTATGAGCTTATACAACCCACAAGATAAAATGCCAGAAGCAATAATCAGATTGCCATTTGACAGATCATGAATTGTACATTTGTCATCAACAAATTTCACAACCAAGCCGATCTTGGCTAAAGCCGAAACTTATAAGAGATTCTTCTTGATCCCTGGCATAAATAAGCCATGTGACAAAGTGAAAGAACTACCATCATAGTAGTCAGAATGATCTTACCAACTCCCATAACAAGATAAGAGGAGTTGTTTGTGCATGTAACAATATTCCCTTTAGGGACAAGCTCGAGTGAAGAGAAGAAACTATGCTGCAAGGTAATATGTTTAGGCACCCCACTATCAAAGTACCAAACATCTCAGTCCACTGCAAACATGCATTGCTCATGAGAAGATGGGTCAAAACTGCAAACAGTAGTTAACCCTCATTCTTCATCCTGCACAAGATTAGCAGACTCTGTTTTCGGTGTAGAGGCCTCTACGACAATGATTTTGGCCTCTTTCTTCTTTGCCTCTTTAGCAACCAGTTTTGGACAGCTCTTAATGACATGATCATTTGCTTTATAGTATTTGGAAAACAATTTCTGCTTTTGTGATTTCTTATCTTTGTCTTCCTTCTTTGAATGTGCAGCATTTGCAGATTTCTGCTTAATAATAGAAGAGCTCCATTTTCCTTTACCCTTTTGACTAGCTAGGAAAGCTTGATCTGTAGCACGCATAATGGACATGTTCTGCCTAAACGAAGAGTAGAAGCAAAACTCTTATATGAGTCAAGAAGACCATTCAGAACATTCTACACAAGTGAACTATCAGGAAGGACTTCATCAGTAGAAATCAACTGTTCCTTCAAATCCTTGATCTTTGTCAGAAATTTGTCCATAGAATCACCTTCATTCATGTGTTCACTCTCCAACTATTTTCGGAGGTAAGCAACTGAAATCTCATTCCTAGCCTAGTACAATGTGGTAAGTGTATCCCAAGCATCCTTAGCTTTTTTTGCATAAATGCAAAATCATATAGAGATGCAGGTACAAACACGCACACACACGTACCCACATTCTCATCTATTCACATACATGTACATCAATATACACGTCAACAAACACAATTCTCATCTATACAAATACACATACATTAATATACATTAATATACACGTGAACTCGTATATAAAGCCAAGTACATGCATACATAGATTTGTACATGTCGATAGATTTTGAAACACACGCATACATGCACATTCATGGATACATGCACACGTACACACACATAGTCATCAATACGCGTACCCACACACAATCACACCTACAAACATAATGTAGATACGCATAAAAAAATTACATAAATGTAGATACACATAAAAGATTCACATATACGTGAAAAAATCAATATTATATCTATAGGGTATACGCACACATTCATATATGTTTATATACATGTCATACATACATGTCATTCATATATGTTTATATACATGTCATACATACAAAATAATAAGCTTAAAATGATGATAATGATATGGCTAGGTGGTGGCTCGATATACCCTCAATGTGTTTCGTGTTTTGCTTGCAAGTTTCATTGCTGAGCCATGGAAATATATATATATATATATATATATATATATATATATTGATTGTTCTCGGTTCATATTTTCATCTTTATTTTTGTCTCTTATGGCACTGATAAGATTGAGCTTCTCCATGCAAAGGGCTACGATATCTATCAAGTCTGTTCGGAATGGGATTCTTACAATTAGAATCCAAGTGAAATAGAAGTGTGACGTGCACGTTTTTGGTAGTAATCAGGTATGCATTTGATGCGTCGAGTGTGCTCACCCTCTAAGTAATGAGACAAAATAAGAATAATTCAAGAGAGTCAATGGCTACATTAGTTTGATAGATATCATTTGAATGTCGAAAGTAATGTCATTACTCAACAATTCTTGCAAAATTTAACTATTCATGGAGTCTGAGGCAGTGGAAGATAGAAGGTCTGAGCAACTTTGTTAGTCGTGAGAGAATGGCACCACAAACAAAGCCATTCTATCATATGAAGGTGAAGCATAAACACTAGGGATGAGTGTGACTATGTATGGAAAATTGAAAAGAATGGGTTTCTATCGCATCTAGCATTGCATGCATGCATGCATCCTTTTTGGCGCTTGCATGCCCATGATTACGAATATTCTCCCTGGTTCTAATATAAGAGAGTTTGTTTTTGGCTGAGCGAATGCATCATTAGTTATGAGTCTGATGTTGAAGAGCGAGTAATGGACGAGGTAGAACCAACATTGATCTGAGTTCTTCAAAAGAGTACCGGCCAGCACCTGGGCATCCTATTGTGAGTTCAGAATGGATTCAGCATACGGCACGCGAGGTGATGTCTCATCGGCGGTCCGAGGCTCGCGATGCTTTCAGAGCAGGCTTACCGAAGCCTGTATGGTTAGATGTTGAAGAGTGGGAATCGATTCAGGATGAGCAGTAACATACTCCTGATCGATATCGTCAGCAGCAAGATGCGACGGCCACACGTTTAGATACGGTTGGAACGTCGCATTTAGGTAGCAGCGGATACGACAGTATGCGCTACCAATTTGTAAGTATCATTTTAATTATTGAATTTGTTTGTGTTAAGCACATCATGTATGTTCATCTAACATTTTGCATATTTATTATAGGAGTTGGCAGTGGGTCGTCCTCCGACACGAACCGAAGAAGCTTATGGATATCGTCATGGATTGGCTGCACTGTTGGAAGACTTAGAGGGACACAGTGCAATCATTTCATGGGAGAATCTATGATTAGGTAATCTTATAGCTTGGTTTTGTATTTTTAGTTGTTGTTTACAAATTTCATGTCAATTTATCTCATTTTACGCATATGCTTTGCCGCAAGATTGTAGTTGTAAATGTTTTGATCCCCTTGCACATATGTATGGTAGTGCTTTGCCATAATTTTTTATTACACTCCTATGTGGCAATGATGTACCATAATTTTGTATTCGGTTCCTATATGGAAGTGCTTTGTCACATTTCATATTCGGTTCCTATATGGAAGTGCTTTGCCACACTCTTGTACATCTTTCATTTATGGAATATACCACTTTTTGTACATGATTCATGGTTCATTTTTGCTCATATAAAATCATGTTTTGGTTGTTTAGAGTACATATCACATGTACTTGGTTTAGGGTTGGGCAGAGTGTATTGTCTTTTGCTAAACAACGTCATGGTAATGTTGCTGTAGCAAAAGACAACACACTCTGCTCAAAATTTGTTTTGCAGATATGGTCATCGGTATCACCGTCGATACTCCCAGCAGTCGTTGGTATGGACGTCGGTACTCCCAATAGAGTCATCCGTATGGGCGTCGGTACAGGCATCAAAAATACCGGTGCTTATATCGATGCCCAGACCGATGACTATACCAACAACTAGACCGATGACTATACCGACGACTATATTGGTGACTATACTGACGCTATGTTTCCGACGCGCATACTGACTGTGACACCGACGTCACGAAGAAATCGCACCCCTTCATTTTCCTCGATAACAGCCTCTGTATACCCTTGATATGTTGTCCTGTCTGGAAAAGGGAGAAGAAGCTTCTGAGGAATTTATTGGTCTTTATGCAAGCATTGCATTGAGGGATCTATAGACCAACTTTTGTCTCCCATAATCTCTTCCTCTTGCATGACCTTTTGTCTCTCAAACAAGAGCTTAAAGCATACAATCCAGTGTACATAAACCACTATATTCTGATTTTTCTATAGAATCCAGTTATTTCACACCAAATGAAATAGATCAGATGAGAGCTCATCACATTGTCTGATAAATTTCTCATTTCTATGCATTAAAAATTATTTCCCCTTCATAAAAGATCAATATTCTTGTGGTCAATTAACATAATGTCTTGGGATTAAATATAAGGTTTTGTTGACAGAAAAGGGAAATGGAGATAATCATAGATGCACATCACATAGAGAGAGAGAGAAAGAGAGAGAGAGAAGGGAAATGGAGATAATCATAGATGCACATCACATAGAGAGAGAGAAAGAGAGAGAGAGAGAGAGAGAGAGCGAGATCATCCTTTCGGCTTACACCATCCTGCACGCATATATACCCAATTTTCCAAGAATCACATGCAGTACAGAGTGCCTTTTGCATGTGAGCCTATACATATTTATGTGATCTTCATGAAAGTGTATACACCTTTTAAATCTTGTTCATGTGATCTTTATGCAAGATCTCTTTCATATGATCTTCATGGAAGGTTATACACCTTTCAAATCGGGTTTCTCAAGCCAAGATCCATGACAAAAAAAAATCACTCTGAAATTAAATCAAAATTAAATCGAATGACCCTTTTTGAATTAAATCCAAAGACCCTTCTCCAGATCTATCTAGCTAGTAATTCTTCTATTTCATCATTTTTTATTTTTTCCGGAGTTTAATTTAATACTCAAGTTTCAATGTACACAGTAAAAGTTGGATTTGGCAGCAAGCCCTTCTAGACAAAAATCTTTACCGTCTTTACAAAGAAGAATGGTGAACCATAAAAGTAGGCCAGCATTCACATATGATATGATTTCTACATGAAAACAAAATCAAAGGGAAGTGGATCCCCTGCGAAGGTAAAATAAGATGGTAAAAACAAGAAGCATAGATGTATTGTTACACGACTCATTGAGATCTTTGAATTGACCTTAGTTTTTCTAAGGGCATTGGATCCCAATGCAAACAGATAGATAGGCTGCAAATTAGTAGGGGGATCTAGAAAGTATGTATAGTGGTACTTATAGAACAGTTAGACTTGGTAGCTAAGTGATCTTAGAATCATCTAAACCAAACTATTCTAGTCACAGGAGAAGAGTGGCTCATGAGAATCCACCAGTTATGATATATGTGAGTTCCAACTTATTTATGGAAACCACATACATTGTCTTTCTTGTGGAATTATGTTTTATGGATTGGAGATGAGAACCACTAGCATGGAATGGTGGGGATCGTCTCCCTTTTGAGAATTGTTCTTATGTGCCTAAGATGGAAAGGACTCATCATTCATAGAATATGATTCTTGTTGGATGTAGAGAGGTGTTTTAGAGAACTTTTCTTAGTTGATCTTTGAAAAGCATTGTTATGGATCTACTAATGGATTGATTGAATCTACTTTCATTGTAGTTTTCCTTCATATGGGATTTTGAATCTACTTTCATTGTAATTTTTCGTTGAGAACCTATGTGTTCTCATTTATGGAAAGTAGGGACAAAGGAATTTAGTGTTGTCTCTTTTAAGGGAAAGGAAAAGTGGAAAAGATTATGCTCCTAGATCCCTCTTCCATAGATGAGATTGGAGAGAGAATTTATACACCCTTAAGGTTGTCTAGATAGGAGTGGCACTATCCTATCAAAGAGAATAGTAAGCTCATTAAGATATAGTGATTGGACTAAGTCTCACATCAAGAATATAGGGGAGAATTCGATAGTTCCAATGATGGTCTTCAACTTCATGAGGAATTCTAGCTCTTAGAGAGATTAGAGATTGATTAATGACTTTTATCATAGGGTGTTTAGGAGATATGAATAGATATGGCACATGGATGCATCAATATCTTAGTTAGTGTTTTATCATGTCATGATGATTGAGAACCTATCAGGATGTTTGGTATTCATGGATGATCCAAATCTCATAAAGGAATGCTTTCGCATTCATATGGAAAACTAAGGGGAAGAGAAAAGATTAGATTTGGCACGAATTCCATTATATGATCTTCCAATAGAACTAATTCCAAGTTTATGGATGATAAAACAAGGATTGCTTGGTTAGCTCAATGTAGAGATTTCATTCTGATACCTAGAATTTCCTATGTGTGAGCTAGGATGATGAATTTGTATAGGAAACAAGGATGCTTTATGTAAAACAATTTACTTGTGATTACACTGAAAGTTAAAATTACGTAGAGTAGTGTGAGAGAAAGCCTCTCATTGTAGCTCTAGAGGGGTTTGGAATCACTCTCTTATAAGTATTTGTTCTAGTTTCTAGAAGATTTTATGGTTTATTATCTATACCTAGTATGGTCAGATTAGATAGCTTAACATTCCAGATTTATCTTTTATATAATTAATCCAAAGAGAAAACATCTTATGAACTTATGTAACTTTGATGATCTTGGAGGTTATGGGAGTGATAAGCACATATGGTTTCCCACCTTTGAGTTCTTCTCATGGGAGTCTTCTCAAGCGAATGATATAGGGAAAGGACACATAGAGATGACCATGTACTAGTGGTACATTAGGTTCAGGGGAGTGAGAGCACTTTCCTCTACCATTATGGACAGTTTCATCTACATCGTCAAGGACGCAAATGCTTTGAGGGGGAAGAAAATGCCTAATTACTAAAGCCATGGATGCCATATGCTATGACTAGAGGATGATGGGCAGAAGTGAGAGCAACTGGAGAAGTGAGAGTAGCTGAAGAGTTAGTCTCATTAATTGAGAGACTATTGCTTTAGAACTCAATATGGCTAGGTTGTAACTCGATATACCCTCTTTGCTTTTCATGTTTGCTTGCAAGCTTCATTTGGGAGTCATGGGAAAAGGAAAAGAAAGATACACACGCACACACACATACATACATATATACACAAATACATATATATATATATATATATATATATATATATATATATATATATATATATATATATATATATATATAAATACACATAACACATACAAGAAAATGTCATGTTTTAGAATCTTTTACTCTTTTTTTCTTGATTCTTCTAGCTTTCACACATATATGAATGCATACCTGCAAGTACACAAGTACATGCAACATGTATCGACATGCATGTATAAACCCCATCTCTGGAATCAAGAGAGGAGATAATGAATCAAATTTGAGGACATTAAGTCACCTTGGAGAGTGCACTATGAAGACTGATGCATGTTAGGAAATAGGGTCAATGCTTGGGATGACTCAAAGTCTTGCCTTCTTCTTGACCATGATCCCCCTTAGAAAGAAGGTATAAAATGGCACGATGGCAATGTATTAGAAAGAATACATAGTTTTAAGAAGAATCTAGATTTTTATATCTTTTTTAAAAGGAAATGGTGTTTGACTTGGCCAAGTGTCAGATGGGATTTGATTTCCTTGCCCTATGACATCCCCTCATTGAGAATAAATAAGTTGTCATGATGTGGTGAATTCTCCATCGGCGAGTTTGGATTAATATTAAAGCTAACAAAATTGTGGGGCCCTCCATGGTGTATCTGCTGCCTCAATGATATGGAAGACTTACGCCACCTCTTCTTTTTGTGCCAAAAAAATTATTTGGTTGGAACGGAGTGACGGAATGGTTGCGACGGAGAAAGCTGTGGGCTGTCGGACAGCATTCAACTCGTTGATACAACAGCGGAGCAATTTCCACGAAGAGAATCTTCTCTATCAAAGCTGAGGCGACGGTGATTTCCGCAGCTGCTGAAGAGCGGTGTCTTCCTGTCGGAGAGAGTAACAATGGTCTGCTCTGATCGGCGCTACAGAATGGTGTATAAGAAAGGTCAAGCTGGAGGACGTTGCTGCTGAAGTACGGTGTCTTTTTGCTGCTATGGACGTTCCGTTGGGCCGTGTTCTGTTCGTGTCGTTGTCGGTTGTTGGTGTGGGGTCTGATCGCGACAGTCTTGTGGTGAGTGGTCTCATCACGACTGTCCGATTTGCTCCCATCACGATTGCCCGGCTAAGTCCCGTCACGACGGTCTAGCTTGTTACCATCGCGATCGGGCGGCTTCCTCTGGTCCCCATCGCGATTGCTCGGTTTCGTCCCGTCGCGATTGCCCGGTTACCCTTCCGACTACCATCGCGACTTTTCGGCCACCTCTACTTTAATCCTTAAAAGAAGTTTTATTAAAAGAAAAAAAAAAGAGGCTTTTTTTTTTTTTGAGACAACAGGAAAAGAGAGTAAATTATGAAGTAAAAGTACAAAGTGCACAGGGAAGCAGAGATCCCATCAGAGGTTACAAGTTGAGGACCATGATAAATCTATCACTGGAATAACAATCCAGAAGAGATTCTCTCCACTTATAGGGAGGAAGGGACTTGGTAATAGCACTTTGATCCTGAGGGCCCTGTTTGATAGACAAAAGACTCTGCATGCCAGAGAGATACAAAGCTTTTCTAAGGGAAAACATATAGTTCTTTTTATCATTCTTGAAGAGGGCTTGGTTCCTGCTAATCCAAATGTGCCAAAGGATGTGTCCCCTCCATAAATGCCATAGCACTAAATCTAATTTATTACAACAACCGAGAATGATCTCTTTAAGACCAAGTTGGGGAAGCTTTTTGATAGCCAGGATAGGGTCCAGCACTTTCCAAAACTGTTTAGCATGCAAGCAGTTACAAAAGAGATGGGTTAAATCCTCTTCCCTGCTGCACAGAGCACAGTTACTATTATTTATATTTGCTCTCTTAGCCCTGTTGCCAGTCCACAAGCCATTGTGAAGAATCAGCCATTCCAAGTAGGAATGCTTGATATTATAGGGGAAAGCCCAAATAACTTTGAACCTGTATCTCCATTGATTGGCAGACCAATTACACCCCCATCTGGAGTTAAGCTTGTTAGTAATACTGAGAACAGATCCTTTGTTGAGTTTGAAGCTTGTCCATATAACTTTGGCTACTTCAGTGAAATGAAGGTTGACAATCCTACACTCTTCAAGTTTCTTCTTCAGGAGGTTCTTCCTTTCCAGAAGGATCTGCAGACACCCAGGAGAAAAATGGGTCAGAGACAGAATATAATCATCAGATAACAACTCACCTGAGTTATAAAACCAGGCCCAGCTTTTGACTCCAAGCTTAAAACATTTGTGTTCTCTAATCTCAAGATCTTTGTTATTCCACAAAGCAATCCAGCCTAACCAAGGAGATTCCTGAAGAAAAAAGTTAAGGTTAGTAGAAAACTTAGAAATAGGAGAAAAACAGAGTTTAGCTTTCATCCAAACGGACCAAAACCTGCAAGAGAGACTACTGCCAACAGGAACAAAGGGGGTAGGGGAGATAACAATATCCCAAAGATGATTGTTAGTCCAGGCCTTGTAGTTTTTGACATGAAACTTTTGAGTGTTTCTTTTAAGCAAACAAGCCCAGATGTCACTAGAGCTTAAGGCTCTGTAAACCCATTTAGAGGCCAGGTTCTCAGCCATTTTCATAGGGCAAATAATACCCAGACCACCTTCATGTTTAGGCAGACAACAAATCTTCCAAGCCACTTTAGGAATTTTGTGAATTTGGTCATTGCCTCCCCATAAGAATCTTCTAGCCAGAGTAATAACCTGATTTAGCTGCTTCTTTGAAGGACTCCAACAAGCCAGGAAGTACACAATGGAAGGGAGGAGATAATGCTTCAAGACAAAACATCTGTGAGAAAGGGAGGCATAAACATTATACCACCTGAGCATTTTTACCTTGAATTTTTGAAGCACCCAGTCCCATCCTTGCTGCAAAGAGACATTAAAACCCATGGGAATACCCAAAAGCCTAAAAATCATACGATCCTGCAAAATGCTACAGCCAATGTCAATAATACAATTGGGGGTGATATGATTAGAGGACCAGAAACCAGTTTTGGTATGATTGATATGAGAACCACTAGCAAGACAAAAGGTTTTTAAACAGACCAAGAAATTTTCAGCAAATTGAGGATCAGCTAGAGTACACATATTAGCATCATCAGCAAACATTTGAAGCCCAAGTTGATGATTTGAGTTGGGGATGGGTATGCCTTTGATTTTCCCTTTAATCATTTCATTATTCACAAGCCAGCCAAGGGCATCACTAGAAATGGCAAACAGAAGGGGGGCAAGGGGACATCCCTGTCTAATGGATCTAGCAATCTTAAAAGGGGGGGAAAGATGACCATTAAAGGAAACTCTGGACCAAGCATTTCCAAAGAGGGTACTAACATACTTGATAAACTTTTTACCCAGGCCAATATCATGAAGAGATTGGAGGATAAAATCCCATTCAATTCTGTCATAAGCCTTGTCAAAGTCAACCTTGAAAAAATAGTAGTCAAGCTCAGCTTCATTAGCAAATTCAAAACCTTCCCACAGAGAAATAATGGCATCCAAAATGTATCTGCCCTTAATAAAACCTTTCTGCATGGGGAGAATGATAGAATTCATGATAGGGCTAAGCCTTCTAGCAAGGGCAGAGGCAAAAATTTTATAGACAGAATTGAGACAAGAAATGGGTCTCCAATTATTGAGATCTTCCTTAGGGCCCCTTTTGTGGATGAGTCTAATAACTCCCATATTCATGGCAGCAGACAAGGATCCTTTCCTAGTGGCCTCTTTCCAAATCTCCAGAAGGTAGGGAGTGATGAAGTCTTTTAGCTCTTTGAAAAGTTCGTTAGGAATACCATCAATACTAGGAGACTTACAAAATTTCATTTTATCAATGGCTTCCTTAACCTCACCAGCAGAGAGGGGCAAGTCCAGAAGAGCAGCCAGACCATGAGGGAGCGTTTTCACCCTGATAGAAGCTATATGGGCCCTGGCTCTCTGGATATCTTCCCCCCTCTTGGGAGGACTAGAGAAGACATTCTTAAAGAAAGAAGCAGTTTCATGTAAGCACTCTTCCATATCCACAGCAATGTCCCCATTACTTTTAGCAATTAGGGGAATGAAATCCTTACTTTTTTTTTGTTTGAGCATCTCATACATATGAGTGTTGGGTCTGTCAATGTTCTTCTCCCAAAACCTTCTGGAGTTGGAAAGGGACCAGCTAGCATCCAGGTATTCCTCACATCTGAGTTTGTGTTGTAAGTCAATGAAATCCTTACAGGGGTTATTAGAATCATACACCTTGAGAGCTTCAAGGATTTTCTCTTTCCTGAGAGTTCTAGCCTTGGACACTTTAGCTTTATAAAAGTTAAAGATATTCTGTATATCCTTAACAGAATTTTCCCAACTTTTGAAGGCAGGGATGTTCAGGGAAAAGTGCCACGAAATGGCCGACTTAATTTGATTAATGAGCGAAGGAATCTTAAGTAATCTAGAATCAAGGTGGGGCCATCCTGCTCTAAAGGGCATGTGATTTCTCTTAAAGCACAGACAGAGGGGAACATGATCAGACAGCAACAAAGAGTGATCAGTATTAGCACTAATTTCCCAAAAGTTTTTACTATACGAAGAATTAACATAACATCTATCAAGTCTGGCACCAAGAGCGTTAGAATTAGACTGCTTATTATGCCAAGTGATGCCAGTGTGCTCAGAGTGATCAATCAAGTCGAGATGATGACAAAGAGAGTACCAAGTAGACTTTTCAGAGCCATAAATGCAATCACCTTTCATGTTAAGTCTATCATTAATGTTGGTAACCATATTAAAGTCCCCAATAATGCAAATATTACCTTGAAAAAGTTTTAATTCATCCCAGCAAGCACTTCTCGTACTCCTGCAATTAGAGGCATACAGACTGACAATACAAACATCTATCGGAACATCAAGAGAAACAGCAACCCATTGAAGAGAAGGGCTTTTATAAACTCTTTTAATGAGATGAGAAATTTTCGGGTTAACTCCTATGGCAGCACCACCTTTACCCTGATTATGCTCAGTGAAAAACCAGTTGAAGTGACTATCAATGATTTTCAGCTGGTGGACTAACTTATTACCACCAATCTTAAGCTCCTGAAGACAAACCACATCAGGGGGCTTAGAAAGATTTTTTTTCCAATTGCAAATGACTTTAGCTCTAACCGGATCAGTCAAACCTTTGCTGTTAAAAGAAACAATGTTCAGAGAATCCATAAAAATGACAGAAAAAAAAAGGAAGCCAAAGGAACTTAACATTTAGACGTTTTACTAGGTTGAAGATTAGAGTTAGAAGTTCTAATCCCATCCTTCCTCTTAGCTTTACCTTGGATCTTAACAACAATGTCGTTAACTTTACTTAGAGCAGCAGGGAGTTCAAAGTCCACCAGAACATCATTAGACATTTGAGTCATAATTTCATCATCAGTTTTGTTTATCTCGTCCATTAATACATCTTCATCAAGATCTGAATACCTGATATTATGAGACTTTTTCCTCCCTACTACCCTCCATTCATTAGCATTGCTAGGGTCTTCAAGACCTTGTTTACCTTTTGATTCCAACATATTACCTTCTGAGGGGTGATTGTCTGGAAGATTTTCTTTATTCGAGTCATCTGGCAGACATTCCTTGTTCGATTCATCTACATCCAAGAACGAGGGATTAGTAGCATCTAAAAGAACACTGAAAGGATTAGATAATTTCCCTGTTTTTTTCCTTGGAACTTTAGGGTTGGGTTTTTTGTTATTCGAAGCGGAATGACCATTTGCATTGGTTTTATTGATGGTACCACCTCGAACATCTGAAACAGGTGCCGCTGGAACATTATTAGAGCCCGAGGGGGTGTTGTTAAGCAAAGGGCAATCCTTGATGAGGTGACCCTGTTTAAAGCACTTGAAACAAGCATTAGGAAGATTCCTATATAGGATTTGTTGTTCGTGGAGAAAAAGACCATCAGAATCCTTGATCCGAATACTCTGTTTAATAGGTTTTGACACATCTATTTCTATCATTAACTGAGGGTCCCATTTGGGGTTTATCCCTCCAGTCCTGGATTTCTGACCAAGAACTTTACCAAGCATAGCTCCTAGTTTATTAAGCCAGGGATAGAAATCAACAGGAAGATCAGGAAAATCCACCCAAATGGGGAGTTTAGTAGGCTTGGGTCCTTTAGGATTGAACCCCACATGCCATCTAAAGAAGGAAATAGGGATATTCTTAATAAGCCATTGACCTTCAGAGATAACTTTAAAAGCACTGGTAGATTCATAAAAAAAAAACAGATAATAGTTATTAGGAAGATATTGAACTTGCTTGACAAAAAGACCCCGAGGCTCCCAATTCATTTTCAACCAGTTCCGAAGGACTTCCTGGGCAGGTCTCGGCCCGTGGCAGAGACCAATAACCACTTTCTCTGTAAGCTGAGAATGCCAATTAGAGAGGGAGTTCCTGTCAATAATGAACTCCTCCTCATCCACAGAGTCCTTGTTGTCTAAGTTAAGGAAGTGAGAAGATTCATCAACAGGACTTTTACCCTTTTCCATAGCCGTATGAGGCCGAGGGGAGAGAAGCATACCTGATTCAGGGTCATGAACGATGTCGACCTGAGAATGGAGTTGCAGCGTGCGTTCTGGTGAAAGAGTAACTTCAGCAAATGACCGAGAAGACGATCCTTGGAAGACGATGTCTTGGAGAGACATAGTGTCCCCTGCGAGGGGGGAAGGAGAGGGGAGCCCCCCCACAATAACCCCCAGACACCGTGCAATACAGACAAAGAGCAGAAGAAGAACCCCCGGCGGGGAGGCCACACGAAACAGCAGAAGAGGAGCCCCCAGCGGGGAGGCCGCACGGTCGAGCCCTAGGGCATGCAGAGCCTTAACTCTCCACTCGCCCCACGATCGCCAGTTTTCGCAGTCCTTTTTTCAATCTTTTCTCCGAGAGGTCATCACTCCATTGCAGTGAAAAAAAAAAAAGGCTTTTCTCTGGGGGCATCCTGACTTTCTTGGTGTTGGCCATCACGTTTCTCCTCCAGGCGTCGCGTCGGGGTGGGGCTCTGGCCTCGAGGCTGCATCATCACGATGGTGCGCCTCCTGAAGCTCGCGCTTTTCCCGGGTGCAGCGTCGGCCTACAGAGCTCTGGTCAGGACAACGTTAAGCGAGACAAGATGCTTGCGTTAGTGTCCAGTACTGCATTTGCCTCAGACTTCGCCTTCGCCCGTGATTGGGAGTTCTTTCTTTTAGTGTTTTCCTTAATTTCCGCTCCTTAGTTTCGTCGCCCCCTCGCTGTTTCTTTTCGCTTTTCCTTAAGTGGTTTCCTTTTGGCTTGTGTTGCTTTAAGTTTGTGCGTGTGGGTTTCTTCGAGTCTTAAGGGTCGCAAGCATCGTCCTCTTTTGTGCCCATTTCAAGGCCTCTAAGTGCTGAGTGTTGAGGGCTTTAAAGTTAAAAGAGAAAAGAAAGAAAGAAAGAAAAAAGAAAAAAAGGTAGAAAGAAAAAAGAAGAGAGTAAAGTAATGTGTTTAGAGTGGGGAAGGCTTAGGTGTGAATATGCCCATTTTTTGAGAAAGCGAGTAGCTCCTCTTTAAGCATTAGGTGTTTTCAATTGGCTCTTCTTAAAGTTTCCCTTTTGAGGTTATGGATTTGGCGACCCCCTCTTTTGTGAAAAGTAACTTGGCCCCTCCTCCGAAGGAGACCGGTAATATGGCCTCTCTGTTGGAGGGGGGATCTTGTGCCGCCCTTGGGGCCTCCGAGAGTGCTGAACCCCCCTTGGTCTCCCTCAGTAGATCCGTAATTCTGTCAACTCAAGAGGAGATCAAAAAAGTTTGCCTCATCGGCCAAATGTTTGGCCCTAGGCCCCCGCTCGAAACCGTGGGACAGTGGCTTCGCAATGAGTGGTTCCCCCGTGGGTTAATTGTTTGTAAGTGTCAGTTCTTATCGGCAAGCCACATGCTGCTAGTCTTTGAAAATGAAGATATGGTGTTTCGAGCCCTAAGTATCGGAACGTGGCAACTCGGCCAGGCGACCCTGTGCCTATTCAGATGGTCCCCTGATTTTACTCCCGATAAATCGAAATCACTTCGGTACCCTCTCTGGGTTGAGCTCCCTAACCTACCATACTTCTTGTACAACTTCATGTGAGACATTGTTTCTCCTATCGGCAAGCCGTTGTCCTCAATGTGAGGACATTGGTGGTCTCATTTATGAAGGTGCAAGACACTCGTTCAACGCTCGGTGGCACCCTCAAATCTGTGTCGAGGCTGACCTTAGCATGCCGCTTCCATCGAAGATCAAAGTGGACTTGGGCGAAGGGGATGTATGGGAGCAAGACATCAATTACAAAAACCTTCCCAACGCGTGCTTTCGTTGTGGCCAACAAGGTCACACGATTAAAGATTTCCCTTTGAGACAAAAAAGCAAGCAAAATCAAGAAGCCCCCAGAAACTCTCAAGACAACAAAGGGGCATTGACTCTCTCGACGAAGGTAGAGGATTTCAAGGGCCCCCGTAATCCAGAAGCTGATGCAGACGGGTTCATCGAAGTTAGAAGAAGAAGGAAAAGAAGCCCTAGGGCGAGTGCTGAGCGAAACAACATGTCAGTTACCCCCTCCAGCAACTTGTATTGCAATCTGGAAAAGGAGATCAATGAGTTTGACTACCCAGGTGGGAACCAACTTGAGGTGGACACCAACAACAAAGCCCTAGAGATCCGTGAAAATAAAGAAACCTCCCAAGAGGGTTACACTACAAGCAAAGAAGACGGCTTTACTACTAGTAATGAAGATAACATGGATAGTGAAAGTTCCATCATCGGATCGACTATTCCGGAAACGGTGTCGAAAACGGTGCCTAGTTCTTCCCAACAGGAGGCATCCCGCAAAGGAAAACAACCTATGGAGTTACCCTGGAAAAGCCCCCACAAGAACCTATTGCTAATTCAGGATCCGATCCCATCGAAAAAGAAAGATGAATCCAAGAAAAGAAAGGACAAAGCTCCCTCCCCCAAAGAGGGCTCACTATGACAATGATAATCATCTCGTTAAACGCTAGAGGGCTAATCGACCCCTCAAGAGCGACCATCATTGGTCAATGGCTTCGCGACATTAGCCTAAACCCAGAAGTTATATGTATTCAAGAGATTAAAATTGACGGAGAAGACCTCCAGAAACGGCTTAGACATGTCTTCTCGATCCATGTTTGGATTTCAACGGTGCACCAGCGGGGGTCTGGTGGAACGGTAATCGGTATTAACCAATTCTTGTTTGAAAAGCTTGAGAACTCCATTGAAGATGAATGCCATCGATGGATTGTTGTTTCTTTTGGTGCTCCTTTTTGTTTTACTTTAGTTTCTTTGTATGCCCCTAATGGGGAGTTAGAGAGACTGAACACTTGGGCCTCCTTGGACTCGCTCCCCCACAAGGTGCTTATTTGCGGTGACTTCAACATGGTGGAGGACCCTATGGACAGGTGGATGGGCAAAGGCAGGGTCATCGATAGTCGGGAGAAAGAAACATGGGACAAAACCAAACTGCACTTGGATTTGGTCAAATTCAAAGATTCGAATGGTTTTTCTTGGTCAAATCTCCAAGCGGACGAGGACCTAAGGAAAGCTAGACTTGATAGATGCTACATTTCTCATATTTTTACTCATCAATGGGGCCACCCTTCCCTCTCGCAACGCACCGACCTCACCATCTCTGATCACTACCCGATCGTTATCACTTTCCAACCTTCCACCAAGATCCATAAGGCTCCTTGGTTCCACACCAGTGCGCCCTCCTTCTCTCTCCCCTCCGTCCATCAAGATATTGCTGATGTGTGGAAGGAGGCATTCGCTTTCGGCTTGTCCCCAGCCAAGTGTTGGAGAAGTGCGGTCGATAAGTCACGACAGATCATGATTAGATCCAGGAAGATGCTCGAGACTGTGCGGCGGGCTTGTAAAGAAGCTCTATATCATAGACTCTGGAGGCTCGAGGAGGAAGTGAACAAAGGAAAATCTCAATCCCAGAAAGGTCTTCGAAAAATCAGAGCGCGACTGAGATACGAGGAAGAAATACAAAGGAAAAATTTGCAAATTTTCTTCAAGGAGTGGTGGGCTGGCAAAGCCGACAAACCCACCAAAGAGATGTGCCGTATCCTTAAAAGGAAACATAACAGAGAATCGATCCCCTTATTGCTAGACCTAAATGGCAATGTATGCAATACGGAAGAAGATAATTTTGAGATCATTGAAGGGCACTTCACGAGACTCCTGGGGACCTCGAACCCCCCTCTCCCACCATAGACGGGACTGTATGGCAGCCATATCTAGGGTTTCCCCCCACAGGATACCACTCAACCTTCGCTCCCTGCTACATGCCCCTATCTCTGAAGTAGAAATCATTGAGGTCATTGATGCCCTCCCTTCTGGTAAAAGCCCGGGACCTGACGGGCTCACTAATGAGTTCTTTACATCCTTCAAGTTGGTGGTTGCCACCCCTCTTCATCTGGTTTGGCAAGAGGCGCTCAAGTTTGGCACGCTTCCATCTTGTCTCAACAATGGCATTATCAAGTTAATACACAAAAAAGGGGAAAAGAATAGAATAGAGAACTGGCGTCCTATTACGATGCTCCAAACAGGATACAAGATCATTGTCAAAGTCATTGCCAACATAATCTCTTGCCACTTGAGAACATGGTTAAGCGAGGACCAAAAAGGTTTCATCAAAGGCAGGTCAATTTTGGAAACCATTATAGATATCTGGGAAGGTCTTGAATTTGCAAATGAGTCTAAACAAGACGTGGTCTTCCTCAAGATCGACTTTGATAAAGCCTACGACAGGCTGGAATGGGACTATATTCTGCAGTCGCTCCAAGATCTTGGATGTAGTCAGAAATTCACCAAGATGATCGCGACCCTTCTCGGAAACGCATCGACCCAAATTAACATTAATGGCAAACTTTCGAAGGTGATCAAACTTAGAAGATCTATCAGACAAGGGTGCCCATTGGCTCCCCTTCTCTTTGCCATTGCCACTGAAGGGCTTAGCAGGCTGGTGGAGCATCAAGTGGAAGTTGGTAATATCAAAGGCCTCCATTTGCCTCATGACCATAGTCAGATCACCATGAGACTTTTTGCCGATGATATGAACGCATTTGTTCACAATGATAGTACCAGCCTGGAGACGTTCTGGAGGTGTCTAGCTACTTTTTGTGAAGCCTCTGGATCCACAATCAGCCACTCTAAGACCACCTTTAGAGCTATTGTTGGGTCACAGCCCGACCTTCTCATTGATCATGGTTGTCAAATCATTCTGCAGGGCCAAATTTTTCGGCTTCTTGGGATTCCCTTGGGGTTTGGCGTCTCTATGGAACATCGGTGGAATTGGGTGCTAGCCAAACTCGAAAACAAGCTTAACTATTGGAGAGGTATGCAAATCAATCTTGCTGGTCGTGCTATGGTTATCAACACGTTCCTCTTATCATCTACCATTTATTTCCTTTCTTGTTGGAGACCGAAAGAGCAAGATCTGTCCAAACTGGATAGTCTTTGTAGAAACTTCCTTTGGACGGGTGACCACAATAGGAGGGGGGTGCCTAAAATCAAATGGTCCATCTGCACCAGCCATAGAGATAGTGGGGGTCTTGGTATCCTGGACATTGGGTGCATGGCTAACAAACTCGCGGCCAAATGGATGATTAAGGCTTGGTGCAACGGGGAGGCCTCCTGGGCCAAGTTGATCTTCAGAAACAAGAATGAGTTGGCTCTCATGGGTTTCCCAAATTGGAAGAATCTTGACATCTTGACCTTGCTGTTTTCCCCGATCCCCGTCTTCCCGAAAGGCTCAAATCTCGTGTGCTCCCTATGGAAGAGTTGGAATAAAGTCAAAAGCTACACAAGAATAAGTGAAGACTCGAAGTGGGCAGTCGGTATCAGACAAAATGACTCTATCTGGTTTCCGATCCACGGCATCCGGAGTGTGGAATCTTGGAACATTCAAAATGCCAAGAAGTTATGGAACAAAGGCTTCAAAAAATGGAAACATCTCTGGAAACAAGACACCAACCGCTGGATCAACTTCGAGGATATTGACCCTTGCGTCAACATTTCATACGAAGAATGGAACACTTTGCAAAGTAGATGTCTCACCTGGGACCGACACAAAGTTTGCCTTCTCATGGGACACGACACGTCGAGCTCGCTTGGTCTCAAATGGCACAATGGGAATAGCGTATCAAAAATCCCGAACATCAAAGAAACGATTGACTATCAGGCTAACCTCAACAAGAAGTGGTGCTTGTCATGGACGCGGCTTCGGTGGGACATGAAGTTCATGGCTATCTGGCACCCCCTCATAGAAATCAAAAAGTTTGTCCTCTTACGGCAAATTCTTCATCATGGAATCTGGACCAACCTTAAGGCTAGCAAATTTTGTGGGATTCCTCCCTGGTGCAAACGCTGCTACCGGTCTATCGAAGATGTTTCACACATCTTCTTTACCTACCCCAACTCCAACAGACTCTGGCAGACCGTTGGAAAGAAAATTAGACTTCAGAAACATCTCAGTTGGCAGCAAGCCCTGCTGGGAGAAGCGATCGGCTGCTGCGCGACTCTCTGGAACGCCATCAGAGGGGAGGTCCTATGGAAAATCTGGCGGGAAAGATGTGCTTTCAACTTCGAAGACTCCCCCAAAGAGTGGTCAATTGAGAAATCATTGTTCCTCCTTGGCAAAAAGATTGTTAACTGTAAGAAGTCCCCCCCCCCTTCAGGCATCATCAAGTACTCCTTTTGATCAATAACAAGCTTAAACCCAAGTGGGCCCCACATGAGGGTGATGAGAGGGTAATTAACCTTCTTTGTAATGCCATCTAAGCTCTGTAAAAGCTTCCCCTGCTTTGTGGGATTTGGGGCGTCCCGTGGTCACTTGTCCCCTTCCCTTGTACTTTTCTTTATTTAATTCAAGTCCGGGAGAGTAGGCTAATGCCGAACTTCCTTTATATTAAAAAATTATTTGGTTTTGCGGGCCATGGGGAGACTTATGGCTATATAGACTCACATGGATTGGAAACAATCCTTACTTGGAGAAGAGATTGGTCACTCTACCACCTTATGAAATGCGATAAGGCGAGAAGCCCAAAGAAGAATTAGAAGGAAAGATGTGATACAACTTTGGAAACCTTCCAAAAGAGTGTTCAATTGAAAAATAACTTATCTTTTTAGATATAGTAATTTGTAATTGTAAGAAGTGCGCTCCCTTCAGACACCATAGTTTTTTTTTTTTTTGAAGAACAACAAGATCCAAAGCAATTGTGGCCCCCAAGAGGGGGAAATAAAGGTTGTTGACCTTCTTTGTAACTATCTATAAAAATTTTGTACTTTGTTACTCTCTTCCCAACCATCTGTTAGGCCTAGGTTTAAGCAGAATTTTCATATAGCCTTCAAGCCATCAACATTGTTTCACCTTTTGTTCAGCTTACCCCTATTTTGTGGGATAAGATGAGTCCCATGAGCACCATACCCCTTCACCTTCACCTGTACAATTGTTCTTTCTATCAATATGCAAATAAGAGTAAACTCGGTAGTTGTTCTTTCAATTAATATGCAAATAAGAGTAACCTCGTCCTGACTTTCTCTTATAAAAATAGAAATGGACATAGTAGAATCAAAGTTGATGTTGATCTTGCTATACACACTAAAAGCCCAATCCAAAAGCAAAAAGTTATATATATATATATATATATATATATATATATATATATATATATATATATCACATATATGGTACAAGTATAGATATACGCACACATTCATATATGCTTATATACATGCACATACATACATAGATGATAATAAGCCTAAAATGATCATAATGACATGGCTAGATGGTGGCTTGATATACCCTCCCCTCCGTATGTTTCGTCTTTGCTTGCAAGCTTCATTTGGGAGCCATGGATATATATATATATATATATATATATATATATATATATATATATATATATATATATATATATATATATATATATATATATATATATATAATCTGAGAGCCATGGAAATTTATCTCTCTATCTCTCTCTCTATCTATCTCTCTCTCTCTCTCTATATATATATATATATACATATATATATATATATATATATATATATATATATATATATATATATATATATATATATATATATACATATACATATATATATATATATATATATATATATATATATATATATATATATATATATATATATATATATATAATCCCACATGAGAATGTTTCATGTTCTCTTGGTCTTACTTCTATGCTTTTATCCCAAATATTTTCTTCCTTGATTCTTCTAGCTTTCTAGTTGTGCGAAAAGAAAACAAGAAAGGAATTCTTTGTTGTGTTGTTTCCTTTGCTTTGTGGATTAATATGTTGAAGAATTTCATTATCTTGTTGCATATTAAGATTAATGATTGCTTAATTTTTGAATTGTAATTATCATAGATGGAGACGAAACTAATATAGCATTAGACATTTTTAAATTATAACTTCAGAAATGGATGAAAATCGAACGACCGCTCTCGATCTTAAGGTACATTTGGGAATTGGAAAGCTTTCAATTCTCTTGAACTACACAAATAAATGTGTGATTATTCTTGCATATTCATGTTTCCTCACATCTGTTACTGTGTCCTTGCATTAACTTTATGTGAGCGTGTGTGTGTGTGTGTGCATTTGTCTTTGTTTTTTTATGTATGCTTTCTTTCTATGCCATTACATGTTTAGTATAGAAACTCATGTATCAAACTAAATAGCTTCCTATTAGCTAATTAGTTATTTAGTTATCTACCTATCTGGCTATGTAGATGTCCACTAGATACCTATTGAGCTAAATAGCTTCCTCTAAGCTAAATACTTATCCAACTATCTACCTATCAAGCTAAATAGCTTCCTATTAGCTAAATAGTTATCTACCTCTCAACATATGCATCTAAATAGCTACCTAATAGCTAAATGGTTATGCATATATCCACCTATGAAGCTAAATAGCTATCCAATAGATTAAAAATGCGGGTTCGATTCCCGCTACCCGCTAACTCTTTTGAAGATAATGAAACTGTAGCGACCCTTCAGTCAAAAAAAAAAGAATAATAATTTATACCCATTTATCAGAAGTTATCTACCCATATAGCTAAATAGCTATCTAACTATCTATCTAGCTAAATACTTATCCAACTATCTACCTATCTAGCTAAATAGTTTCTTGTTAGCTAAATAGTTATCTTGCTATCCACATATCCATTTAAATAGATACCCAATAGCTAAAAAGTTATCCAATATCTACCTATGAAGCAAAATAGCTATCCAATAGCTAAAACGTTATTGAGCTATCTACATATCTAGTTAAATTGCTATCCAACTATCTATCTAGCTATATGGTTATCCAACTATCTACCTATCTAGCTAAATAGCTTCTTGTTGGCTAAATAGTTATTTAGCTATCTACCTATCCATCTAAATAGCTACCTTATACCTACATAGCTATCCAACTATCTACCTATGAAGCTAAATAGCTATCCAATAGCCGAAAAGTTATTTATTTATCTACCTATCTAGCTAAATAGCTATCCAACCATCTATCTAGCTAAATAGTTATTAACTATCTACCTATCAAGATAAATAGCTTCTTGTTAGCTAAATAGTTATCTAGCTATCCACCTATCCATATAAATAGCTACTTAATAGCTAAATTGTTATTGCGCTATCTACCTATGAAGCTAAATAACTATCTAATAGCTAAAAAGTTATTCAACTATCTACCTATCTAGCTAAATAGCTTCTTGTTAGCTAAATAGAAATCTAGCTTTCCATCTATCCATCTAAATAGCTGCCTAATAGCTAAATAGTTATCCAATTATCTACCTATGAAGCTAAAGGGCTATCGAATAGCTAAAACATTATTCAAATATCTACCTATCTAGCTAAATAGATATCCAACTATCTATTGAGCTAAATATTTCTCAAGTTATCTACGTATCTAGCTAAATAGCTTTTTGTTAGCTAAATAATTATCTACCTATCCACCTATCGATCTAAATAGATACCTAATAGCCAATAGTTATCCAACTATCTACCTATGGTTCTGAGTTCCCTTCAGATACTTCAAGATCTTCTTTGCTGCTTCTAGGTGAGGTACCCTTGGTTTGTGCATGAATTGACTAAGCACACTAACTCCATATGCTATGTCAATTCTGGTCAAGGTAGCATAATTCAAGCTACCTACCATACTTTGATACCCTGTGATGTCTTGGACTTCATCCCCTTCATGAGCACTTAGCTTTAGGTTGACTTCCATTGGAGTAGTAGATACTTTAGCATCCTGCAAATCAAACTTCTTGACCATATCCTGTACATACTTCTTTTGAGTGATATATATACCTGAGTTGGTGTAGACTAACTCAAGACCTAAGAAGTATTTCAATAATCCAAGATCACTAATCTTGAATTCTTTCATCATCTGTCCTTTGATGTGTCTAATCCCATTGACATCATTACCTGTAATGATGATGTCATCAACATAAACACACAAGTAGATTACCTCTGTACTACTTCTCTTTATGAACAGAGAAGTGTCTGCTTTACTCATCACAAATCCTTGGTCTAGGAGGTAGGTTGTCAACCTGTAATTCCATGCTCTAGGTGCCTGCTTCAAACCATATAGAGCCTTCTTCAATTTACAAACATAATTTACCTTCTTGGGGTCTTCATAGCCAGGTGGTTGTGACATGTAGACTTCTTCAGATATCCATCCATTCAAGTAGGCATTCTTGACATCTAATTGGTACATGTTCCAATTCTTGGATGCAGCTACACTCACCAATATTCTGATAGTTGGCATCTTGGCCTCAGGAGAAAATGTCTCCTCATAATCAATGCCTTGGGTTTGTGCAAAACCCTTGGCTACCAACCTAGCTTTGTACCTGTTTATTGTTCCATCTGAATTCCTCTTTAGCTTGTAGATCCATCTGGATCCTATCACCTTCATGGAGTCCTTCTTGGGTACCAAGTCCCAAGTATCACTCTCCTTGAGAGCTTCCATTTCTTCATCCATAGCTTCTTTCCATTCTGGTTTGGTGATTGCTTCTTCATAGGTACCTGGTTCTTCATTCAACAAATCCTTTGCAAGACATACAGAATGTTTAGTTACAAGTGATGTGTCATACCCAAATCTGATTGGTCTTTTGCTTTCTCTCTGAGATCTTCTAATTGCTTGAGTTGAGGATTCTGGTATATCCTCTAGCTTTTTTATCTTCATCTTCCCTTTGGACTTCCAAGCCTTGAATTCCTCAAGGTTTATTGTATCATCATCATCTGAGCTTGAATCTTCTTTCTGAATTGATTCCTCCTTGGTGAGCCTTGGGAAATCTTCTTCCATGTCATAGGGTAGACTAACCTTCCTGCATTCATTCTCATACCATGAGTCATTCTCATTAAAGATGACATCTCTGCTTACCTTGAAGCCTTTGTTTGTTGGGTTGTAGAATCTGTATCCCTTTTGGTTCAAATCATAACCAATGAAGATACATTTTTCAGCTTTAGGGTCTAGCTTTCCCCTTACTTGTGAGGGAATATGCACATATGCTACACAACCAAAGATTTTGCAATGATCCAGAGAAGGTCTCTTACCATGCCAAGCTTCATATGGTGTCATGCCATCAAGTGATTTGGATGGCAACCTGTTTATGAGATAGGTGGCAGTGGATACACTCTCTCCCCAAAGATAATTTGGCAACTTCTTTTCATTAAGCATAGACCTAGTTGTTTCTACAATGAGTCTATTCCTACTTTCAGCTACCCCATTTTGTTCAGGTGAGTACCTTGTAGTAATCTCCCTTTTGATGCCTCTTTCCTGCAAGAAATTTTCAAACTCATTGGAGAAGTATTCTCCTCCACCATCTGACCTTAGCCTCTTCAAGCTTCTTCCTGTTTGATTTTCAACAAGTGCAAGATACCTCTTGAAACAATTAAACACTTCATCTTTATGCTTCATAAAGTATAAAATGGTCCATCTGCTATAATCATCAATGAAGGACACATAATACCTTGAACCTGAAATGGAAGGGTCCTTGCTAGGCCCCCAAACATCTGTGTGTACCAAGTCTAGGTAGTCTTTATGCATGAAACCTTTCCTTGAATAGGGCAACCTGTGAGACTTACCAAACTGACATGCTCCACACTTGTAAATCATGTGTTGCTTGGACACATTAGGTATCCCAAGCACATATTGATCCCTGCACATTTGCTTTAGGGTTCTTTCACCTATGTGACCTAACCTCTTGTGCCATATCTCTAACTCTGAAAGTGTTTGATCCTTGTAATTATACAAAGCAATGTTCTTGGTGTCTTCTAGCTCAAAAGTAAACAATCTACCTGATTTCTCCCCTTTGGCTATCCTTCTGAATCCATGTCTTGGGTCCTCCACATATGCTCCATGTTGTGTGAATCTGACCTGCAAACCTTTCTCCACAATCTGGCCAACACTCATTAGATTCTTGGTGATGGTTGGTACATAGAGTACCCTGCTCAATAGGTTCTGGTTACCATCACATGTCTTCACATTTCCAATCTTAACAACAGAATGTTTAGTATCATCACCTGTTTGTACCTGATGTTTGCCCTTGGGTTCTTCCAAATCAGAAAGTAGTGCCACATTGCCAGCTACATGGTTAGAACATCCTGAGTCAATATAAAATAAATGATCATCATTTGTACCTGCCTTGGAGGTCATATTCATGATCAATAGGGAGTCATCTTGCTCCTCTGTATAATTGTTGTAGTCTCTTCTATTTCTGAATCCACCTTGGTAATTACCATTGTGGTTGTTGTTGTAATTGTTGTTGTATTGATTGTTGTATCCATTGTAGCTTTGATGTTGGTTGAATCTGCCTCTCCCTTGAGAGTATCCACCTCTTGAGTAGCCTCTTCCTCTCTGATTCTTGTAGTTCTTGTAGCATTCATCTGTAGTATGATTGGACAATCCACAGATGTTGCATGGTGATGAGTTGTAGGGTCTCCCCCTACCTGACTTACCTCCTCTGCCTCTTCCTCTAGATGATCTACCTCTCCTTGCATAATTAGCTTGAGAGGTGGAGCCTTCTTCATCCTGTTTCTTCCCTTTACCTTTATCCTTAACTTTCTTATCAGTATAGAGAGCAGAGGGGTTGTTACCTTTTGATTGATCTCCTGCCTTTGTAAACTTTGCTTCATGTGTGAATAGTTGGCCCATGAGTGTTGTGAGATCTGGAGTATGCATGTCCATATAGAGGTCCATTGCAGTGGTGAAACTTTCCCACTTATCATCTGCGTTGAGTCCATTTGTTACTTGCCTGACTATTTGCTCCTCTTCAATCTCCTCTCCAATGCTTGCTAATTGGTCTGCCACATCTTTAATCTTTGTCACATACTCTGAGACTGATTGCTTGGGCTGCTTCCTGAGGGTTGTGAATTCAATCCACAGTTGATTCTTCCTAGCCCTTGTGTTGGAAGAAAAGTATGTTGACAAGGTTTCCCAAGTCTCTTGGGAAGTCTTACAATTCCTTACATGAGGTAAAAGAAAGTCAGATATAGAGTTTAGAAGGTAAGACCTTGCCAAAGCATCTTTTGCACACCATTGGTTGAGCCTCTCATGTTCATCCTTTGTGGGTAGTCCTCTAGTTTTGAATGAGGGCAATTCCTCATCTCCTGATATGTATCCAAATAAGCTTCTGCCTTGTAGATAGGTCTTCATTCTCAATGACCAAGCTTGGTAGTTGTTCCTGTCCAATTTGTGAATGCATGAAGGATATCCATCTCCCATGTTTACCTTATTTGCTCTGATACCACTGTTGGGAGTGATGGTTGGATGCACTCAAGAGATTGAGTTGGTGCTGCTATACCTGCTTCACACCAGCCCTCTTTTGATTCCAGATATGCTTAGTACACACCTTGAGCTTCCAAATGATACCAAGAAAGCATATATGTACTTTGCAAATGATATGTGTAATGATCAAATCAAAACAGACAACTTTGCACTTCACAAATTCTAGAAAACTTGCTATTTCTATAATGACACCTGCTCAGTCTTTCACTCAGTGTGACCAACACACTTACAATTGGAAAAATTCCTTCTAGAGTTATTCAATTAGCTTAACAAGCTCCCATTTGCAAGTGGAATGAAAGGAAATGACAAACTATACTCAGAGAAATCACTTTAGCAAAATAAAAGTTACCCCCGATATTTTAGGAGCTTTGCAGACACAGACCAGTGAGCACCTCGACTGAGATTTCTCTGTAATGGTTGATCCAATGGCCTTGAAATTTTGTAGGTGTATAGTAGACTTTGAGTTGAATCCAATGTGCTTTGAATCACTTGATTTGGTTCAGTAGATCCTGAGATATGCTCCTTTGAAGTTGACAGACTTGGAGATGATAACTCAGAGACAACAGAGATAGTGAATGTGTATACTTCTATTGATTAATGTGTTTGTACAATCTCATTAGCATGACAAGCATAGCTAAATGAGGTATTGTGGTGTAGGCTATGAATTAGCACTAACACACACAAAGTTACAACTGTAGAATGCCTCGGGGAGTGAGCTGAAGTGACAGGACTAACCGCGAGTTTTTTCTCTCCATTTTTATATGAGTTGAGTGATCATTTGAATTTGAAATTCAAATCTAAACTTTCTCCTCTAAAAGTAAGGAGATATTCTCTCCATTTACAAGTTTCCAATTTCCACGAATCTATCAAGTGGGTGTGATTACATAATGCCAAGTCACTTAGACTTTTACAAGGAGTAAAAAGATAATGAATCATAGGTATGGGTTCCTATGGTTCTAGTTTCACATAATGATATCTTTCAAGGGTTCCAAACCAAATTTTCCAAGGTTCCAAGCCAAGTGTGAAGGCTTGAAATGCACCAACAACCGCTATATCAATGACCACATAGATGTACATAAGCGGTATCCACAAAGGCGTACATAGTGTGTGTGTGCTCAATATATGCAGTGAAATGGCACTGAAAGGCTGAATTCACTAGTCAACACTAGCCAAAAACGCCTGCAAGTGTTTATCAAATTTGTTCTTTAGGCTCAAAAACTGGCATAGACTTGCGATGGCTACTTCCACCACAACTAAAACCTTTCAAGAAACCTGTAGATTAACTAGTATGGTTGAAAACATAGCTCCAAAAGGTGAACATTCATTGTTGAAGAAATACAAAGAACACTCTTCAAGTTCTGGACCTTTGTGAAGAGAACGATCCAAGAAAGTACTCAAAAATGGCTCCAAAAGCACCCCAAAATTGCTTCAAAAATAGGCATTGAAAATAAAGAATGAAGCTTTGAGGACCCAAAACTTGTTGAATATAATATCAACCTTAGTCTTTCCCCTTCTTTAAGCACCACAAGATTGTAGCTTAGTGGCAAGAGATTGCCATAGTTAAGCGAGCTCCAAGGGGAACAGTGCTAGGATGGGTGACCTCCCGGGAAGTACCGAGAACCTCTGTCTTCCTTGATCATTGAGGTCCTCCCCCGCACGTAGCCAAAGGCACCATCGGTGACTTCGATGAATCAGATGACAAGGTATGCCAAGGTCTATGCTTGATCGCCACCTTAGTCATAAGCCTTGGGGTCAAAATGCTCTGATACCACCTTAGTCATAAGCATTTGGCCTTTCACATGGACACTAACAAGAACACAAAAATTTGAATATTAATATAGTAGAGTTAGAAACTCTGCCAGAGGCAAGCCCTCACCAAATACAAATAAGAACTCCAAATAAAAGGTAGGCAGCCATAAGAAATCTTATGTTAGAGTACACAAACAACAATATAGATCTCTACTTAGCAGGCTTAGAGTTTCTAACCAAAACATGATTCGAGCTCTCCACATATTCCAAAGAAGCATATCCATTCTTCTACAAAATCCAATAAGGATTTCTTGATAACCAAGAGCAAGAATACTAGCCATTCTGTAATTGTCCTTTAGGAGAATCCAAACCCTTAGGGCATGCCATCAGTTAACAAATAGATGAGAAGGATCTTCCATTTGGCCATAGAAATAAAAAGATCTTGTGCTAATATCCAATTTCTTTGCCATGATTCCAATCTAGAATCCTTTATGAATGACAAGCCACTGAATGAGAAAGGCCCAAATAGCTCTGAAACATGAGCAAGTGAATACACAAGTGCATGAGTGAGAAGCACACTAATATGCACACACAAACACACACACATATACAAGGTAAGACAAAAGGAGAGAGCAATGGAATCTTTGATTATCCAACTCAAAACAAGTTTACAATGCTCTAGAATAGCTTCATTCTCCAACTAGCTACCTCAAAAATGAATCATCTATCTGTTTTTATTGGCTTTTGACTAGCTTTGGCCTTGTTCAAATCAAGTGTCCGGCCTTGTTAAAAATTAGGTTCTCTAACTCATTTGGAGGCTCAAATAGGCTCAAAAAAATATGAAATTTGAGACATAGATTATTCTAATACTCAAGCTCGAGGACTCCTTTCTTTGAATGAAACAGATTCTATTTTACCAAAAATGGGATTCACAATGGATTGTAGTGATGACAATCACTGTTTGTTGTATGCTTGATTTGGAGAAATTGACTGGCCTACTTGCCAGATCTTCGGTCACTTCCTTGTCTGCTTGGCCCTCCTTGACCTTCTCTTTGGCTCCCTTGTATCATTCTTCCTTGGTGTGTTAAGCCTCCTTGTTCCCTAATAGCTAACTTCTCCTTATGCTTTACATGAGAATTAGTTTCATACAAAAACTTTTCACTGTTCATTTGTTAAGTTACGTGACTATTGACCTCTTAACACAATCCTCACTACCCCTAATAGCCAAGTACGGAAGAACCCAATTCATGACATATGCACATCATGATGAAGACTCTTCCATTTCTCATGCAAATTTACATGATGCACTTGTTGATGAGAGAGCTAACATAGAAGAGGCTGAAACTATGCCTAAATTGCTAGTGAAGACTTTAAGAAATAACAAGTTAGATGCACCTTCATCATATCATACTTGTTCACGCTTTCCTAGTCTTTCCTTTGCATCAGATTGATATGCAATGTTTGTCTCTAGTCTTTGTGATGAGAATGAGTCTGTTTCTTTTGATGAAGCACAAAATTCAAAAAGTTGGATGGCTCATATGCAGTCAGAATATGATGATATTATGAAGAAAGGTACTTGGTCTTTATGTGATTATCCTCAAAGCAAAAAGGCCATTGACACTAAATGGGTATAAAAGATGAAACACTAACCTGATGTAATAATGGATAGGTATAAGGCTAAGCTTGTTGCCAAAGGTTATGCTCAAGAGAGAGGCATTGATTTTGATGAGACCTTTGCTCCTACATATCCAATGACCACCGTTTGTAGCATTTGTGAACTTGCAACTAATCATGGTTGGAATCCACATCAGTTGGAAATTAAAATTGAATTTATGAATGGTGACTTACATGAAGAGTTGTAAGTATTTCAATCCTATAATTTTCTATAGAAATGGCATGAAAACAAAGTGTGCAGGTTGAAAAAGGCATTATATGGTTTGAAGCAAGAACCATGTGCTTGGTATGAAAAGATACATGTCTACTTATGAGCACATGGTTTTGAGAATAGTCCAAGTGAGAGCACCTTATATGTTAAGTGTCTAGGTGATGTACTTCTTATCATTGTTGTATATCTTGATGATATGCTACTCACTAGTCCTAATGAAAAGTATATTGCTGAACTTAAGGCTGATTTCATGCCTCTTTTGAGATGGCAAATTTAAGGCATTCACATCATTATTTGGGCATTTAGTTTATGCAAGTTGATGGAGGAATTGTTATGAATTATGGAATGTGTTGAACAAGGAATTGTTGGAGTGTTAATTTATTAATATATTAATGTGTTTTGGTGTTTTTGATATAGCGGTTGAAGGTTCATGAGGGTATGAAAGGCGTGAAAGGATGGACATCAATAATTGAATTTATGTTTTATATAGTTTGTAACTAAACCCACATAGAGGGTTCTATTTTTTTATACAGAAAATTAATGATAATTCAATCATATTAGATATACCATCTCATTGGAATGTACATAACTATTTTCTCTTTTCATATTAGTTTACTTAACCATTTAAAGGAACTTTACCACTCACTCCACTTCTTGATGACCCTCCTTTAATTGAAGAATAATCTTCCTGAGAAAATAATTGATCATGATGTCACTACTACACACACAGGTACTCAGTATCATTGATATTTAGTTAAGTACAAAAATCACTCTATTGAAGAATGTCAATGGAATTTTGGTCTTGAAGATTGCAAACCTATTTTCACTCCCATGGAAGTAGGTTTACGATTGAGTCTTCATGATGTTGGAGATGTGTTTGATGGATGCTTAATTTACTTATGCATAACTCAGCATGATATTCAGTTTGTTGTCTCTCAAATGAGCAGGTTTATGCATTGCCTAGGTGTCAAGCATTGATAGGTGGTTAAGTGCATCTTTTGTCACTTGAGTGGCATCCGGATACTTGGATTGTTTTATCCCAAGGGGAGATCATTACTGCCAAATTTACATTCTTTTTCTAACTCTGGCCCTGTTGGTTGGTATGACACTTGTGTGTCAAAGAGTGGTTATTGCTTCCTCTTGGTAGCTCATGCATATCTTGGTTGACCAAGAAGCAACCTACTATGGTCACTTCTAGTTGTGAGGCTGAGTATAAGGTAGATTTCAAAGAGACTATTGAGTGTGTGTGTGTGGTTCAGATACATTTTGGCTAATTTGGGTGTTGGTCAATCTTGTACTATCTTCACTGACACTCAAAGCACATTGGCAATTGTGAGGAACCGAATGTTCCATGCTCATAGAAAGCACAAAGAGGTACACTATCATTATGTCAGGGAAAGGTTCTCTGTTGGAGAGATCAATTTGGCTTATGTGCCACACAAGATAACGTTGCAAAACGTTTCACAAATGCTCTTTTTAGGGAGACATTTGAAGCTTTTGACATAGCTTTGTGGGTACTTTCTCTCATGGATTGATCTCTTTCCACATAGCTTGGCACTTCCTTCACATGAGTACTAGCTCTTTGTTCAATGCATCATTCCCAAGGGTGACATACTTAGTAATGTGTGTGAACACACTTAGGACCACTGAGGCAATTTTTCTCTCTTTAGGAGGTGTTTAGCCGTGCTTGTATATATGCCTATAACCCTAATGGGTTACTTATCTTGGTTATACATTCTAGATTCTGTTGTGCTTCCAAGCTTCTTCTTCTTCCTTGTGTTGTTTGTGTGCTTTTACATAACTCAAAATCCAACACTTTTTCTCTTTTTTGTAATAGTAAGTGTTTGGATTCCTTGAAGTAAACCACTTCTATTCACTCTTGATTTATCTTCTTGCAAAAAAGACACAACTTCATCAAAAATATTCATATTTAGATTTTTTTTTTTGCAACCAAAGGAAATGTGGTAGCAAAGCTTTGAAAAAATTCTAGCAATCTATTGAGTAGTGTAGAAATGAGTCATGCATGTAGAATGATCTCATTAATGTTTGCCAATAGAACTTTTCACAAAGGCTCTACCTAAGGAGCAGCTTTAAGATTTTAGCAAAATTCTGGGATTACTTCCGTTTATGGATTGATCTCTTTCCACATAGCTTGGAACTTCCTTATACATGAGTGCTAGCTCCTTGTTCAATGTGTCACTCCTAGGGGGAATTTTTGGATATATTTTGTTAATTATGTGTATGAAGACACTAAGGACTATTCAAGTGCTTTTCCCTCTTTAGGAGGTTTCTTTACCTACACTTGTATATATGCATATAACCTTAAAGGATCAATTATCTTTTACATTCTCTAAGTAATACGTTTTGTATTGTGTTATGCTCCAAGCTTCTTCTTCTTCTTCCTTGTGTTGTTCATGTGCTTTTGCAGACCTCCAACTCCAACAATGACTACCACTGGCCATGTGGAACATTTACTAGATTTCATTGAAAATGGATTAACTCGATCTAATACAACACCTAATTTTAGATTGAGTGACTCTTTTGTGAAATCCAACCATCTAGAATCAATGTGTTGAAATGTGTTAGTATTTGTTGGAATTCTCATTACTTAATCAATACTCTTATGATCAGATCCACATCTCAAAAGTCTTTGATAGTTTTGGATTTTCAAACATATGCTTGATTCATGGATCCAATGGAAAATGTCTGAATACTTTTTTTGGAACTTTACCTTCCTTCTCCTTGTATAGAGGTGGCTGATATTTTGGACATGTTAGAGAGTCTACATGTTGAGCTCTACATAAAATATAATCATTGGAAAATGCATGTATAGAATGGTAATCTATAACAAGACTATTGATCATCTTCATCATTTCATCATGTGATGTAGGAAGAACGTTGTTGCTTGGTAAAAACTTTTCAGATAGTACCCTACAAGTTCATGAAAAGAAAAATTACTATATATATATATATATATATATATATATATATATATATATATATATATATATATATATATATATATATATATATATATATATATATATATACAGAGAGAGAGAGAGAGATAAATAGGAGAAAAAACAAACTATTAATATAATATACCTTAATGGTTTTGAAGCAAATGCATTACTCCATCCAAATCAATTTTGAGTATTGAGAATAAGTAAATGTGCACTTAGTCATGTCAAATGGCTTCCTTTGTAGATGTGCTTTAGAAATTCTTCTCAAATGTATTTTTTGTTTCGAAAAATATCAGCCTCCTCACAATGACGTCATCACCATTGCAAACATCATGTTTTTTGTCTTCTTTTAAATATATTTCTTTTGATTTTTCATATTTTATGGGATAATTTTTGTGTATCCTCCTCATGGATGCCTTTATAAACAATGTCTTACTGGTAACTACAAATGGTGTGGTGGAACATAATCAATATCATATGTTGGAATCTACATACATGAATAGAAGCCATTAGTATTCCATACATAATAAAAAACAAGTTGTATACACGTGGAGATAAGAAAATTATATTATCAAATTTAAGTTTCACTAGAAGAGGCTCACATAAAACTATCAATTTTCATGTGAATGGAAAAACGTGCTTGTGGAGTTCTATGTCATCCATAATTCACTAATAATTTAGCACCAACACATAATGAAGTAGTAGCATTGATAACTATGTATCTTGCTACATGGCTACTCATGTATTGTGGTCCATGATTGTTTTCACGCTCTTCAAATGTGCAATTAGTCCTTGAACGGTCATATCCTCAACTACTATTTATATAAACATGGTATGCTACCATGAGTGTAAGGTCTTTTGTCAATACATAATATTTCATTTTCTGCATGTGTAATCCCTATGCTAGCAAGAGAGGCTACATTCATACATAATATGTAAGTACTCATGATTTGAATGTAGTGTGTAAGTCGATGCCAATCTCCCATAAGAGTGACTTCAAAGTTGGGAGGCACATGCAAATCCTATATAATAAAGAGATCATAGCCGACACCTACATAATGGAGGGAGCAATCATATAGTGATTACCCCAAAAGTTAAAAAACCCTATATGTCTAAAGGAAGTGGTCCTCTATGCCATCCTCTATATCATCTTCTATCACATGTTTGTACTAGAGGATGATCAAAGTTGGTAATGGATAATCTCTAGTCGTTTGAGTCTCTAAACCAAGACGTAGAGCATTTCAAGGAGCCTCCACTTGCAATTGATAAACGGCCTATCCGTGATGTGTACGAGGGATATTAGCATTATCAATAGGATAATCATCACCATCCCAGTAAATATTCCTATACATATAGTTTAATTTTATTACTTATATTTGATTTTAATATAAATGAATGAAATTAACTTATGGAATAAATTACATAACTAAGCATTGTCATGTTGATCACGTGGTTGTGCTTGCTCAAAAATACCATATCATTCTCATATTGAATGCCTTCTAATCATGGTTTTTGATACGTGCCATAATAAAGATTTCAGCAACATATAATATTATATGGATAGTAAACATCGACATGACAACATAACAAAAAATTTACATAATAAAAAATTGAAAAAATCTATATAAATTAAAAATATATAATTCATGTTTGTATCTATAAAATATTAAAATTAAAGTCTCAATGTACTTATAGTGAATAGTCCTTGCACATTTAGGAGACAATGGTGGGGTTCCCTCTGATTGAACATAATTTGATTGTGAAGTTCAAAAAATGTTATTAAATAATAAAATTTAAAATTTGATTACATTTATATAAGTTAAAAAGATCAAATAGATACCGAGAGAGAGAGATGGATGAGAGAGATACACAAATACACACCATGGATACTCACATACATACACACATGCATGCATGCACATATTCACACATACACATGTACACAAAGATTCACACATTCACACATGCACATTCACACATACACATTTACACATACATACATACATACATATGCATTCAAACATACACACATTCATACAGAGAGAGAGATGGATGAGAGAGATACACAAATACACACCATGGATACTCACATACATACACACATGCATGCATGCACATATTCACACATACATATGTACACAAAGATTCACACATTCACACATGCACCTTCACACATACACATTTACAAATACATACATACATGTGCATTCAAACATACACACATTCACACATACACATTTACACATACATACATACATACATACATACATACACACATTCACACATACACATTTACACACACATACATACACACATACATACATACATATGCACTCAAACATACACACATATACACATACATGACAATAAAAATATTCACACATTCACATACACACACATACATATTCATACATATACACATACACAAAGATAGACACATCACACAAACACATATTCACATGTATTACACATTCACAAATACATATACACAAAGATAATTTTTCACACCTACACACATGCACACATGTGCACATGCACGCTTGTACACATGCATACATGCACACATACACATATAAAAAGATACACAATTCACACAAACAAATGCACACATTCACACATACACATTCACATGCATGTTATAAACTTAAATTTTTACTATATAGTGATCCAACTCTTTTTTTTTTTGAAATTTAAACTATAGGAAATACTGCATGGTGGAAAGAAATAGGAGAAGACCTGACGTACCACCTAAGATGTGGAAACATTTCCACAAAAAGCTAATCTACAAGAAACTTTTATTCAATAGAAGGTATGTACAATAGTTAATATTAATGTGAGTTATAACTCTTACATATATTCTAAATATTTACATTTAATCAATTTACATTTGTTTCATTAACTAAACAGAAGTGGTTTCAAAAAGAAGAATTAATGCACATCAATGTCTCCTTTAGGTCGTATGGGATGTGATGGTTTTGTTACAACATTTGTAAGTATAATTGGGTGTGTGTAGAAGTGCGAGAGACACAAGAAGCACACACAAGGAGCACAAATGCAACAAGACACACGGAGAAGACAGATGGCTAGAATAGCTCTCTCTATTGACGATGAACTGAACTGAAGTAAGAGCTTAATAATATCCCTAAGTGCAAAGTACGACCACATATAAGTGAATCATGTATGTGGTAACATGGGGAAAAAACCTCTAGCCAGCACTAGAGTAAAAAGTGCCCATGCATAGGGAAAAGGTTCACATCAATGCTACTCAAGGAACACATAAGTGTAACAAACACCCCCTAGAGCGAATGATGTGAACACATACATGGAATGACAAATCAGTCCCCACAAGATAATAAGCCTAAAGCTTTGCGAAAGGCTTCAAAATTTTCGTGTGGAAGAGCTTTGGTGAATATGTATGCCACATTATCTTGTGTAGGCACATATACCAAATCAATATCTCTTGCATGAAGGCGCTCTCTCACATAGTGATAATGCACCTCAATATGTTTGGTCTATGCATGAAACAATGGGTTTCATGCAACATCCAATGCACCTTGACTATCAGTGAGAATATGCGTAGCAACATCAATCTCCATGCAAAGATCCATCAATAGGCGTCTCAGCCATATACACTCCATTGTAGCTATGAAAATTGCCCTATACTCAGCTTCACAACTCGATGTCACCACTGTAGGTTTCTTCTTACTCAACCAAGATATGCATGAGTTTCCAAAGAAAAAGCAATTAACCACTAGTGGACATGTGAGTATCATAACAACCATCCCAATCACTATCTGTAAAAGCATGCAAGCATGGTTGAATATCTCTTCTGTAAAAGAGACCTAAGCTCAAAGTGCCTTCGAGATATCTAAACACACGTTTCACCGCTTGCCAATGCTTAGTGTCAGGGCTATGCATGAATCCACTCAACTCGAAAACTCCATATTGTATCTTTGGCCTTGTGTTGCATGCATATATAAGACATCCCACAGCTTGCTGATAAAGAGAAGTGTCAAATGCATCATTGGAATCCTCAATTGAGAATCTAAATCCTATTTCAACTGGTGTGGAAACTGCCTTGCAATCCTCAAAGTCAAAATGTTGAAGTAGTTTTTCAACATACTTTGCTTGATGCATAATAATCCCCCCTCAACGGATACAAACTGGATGCCAAGATAGTAGCTCAAAAGACCAAGATAAGTTACATCAAAAGTACGCTACAAATAAGCCATAAGAATGTCAAGTTTTGCATCACATGACCTAGTCAAGAGTATGTCATCGACATAAAGAACAAGCATTGTAAGATCAGACCCATCTTTGTGTACATAGACTGTGCTTTCAATTGAACTACATGTGAAGCCAAGAGCAACCAAGTGCTTATTTATTTTGTCATACCATGCACGTGGAGCTTGCTTGTTGTCTTTGTGTCCAATTGATGTACTTTCGAACATCGATGGGCAGCCAATGCAACCACGGTAGGAATGGTAGTCATGCGTGAAGTAGGTGCAAAAGTTTTCTCATAGTCAATGTCATATTGTTGCGCATATCCTTTGGCAACCAATCTACCTTTGTAGCGATCAATGCTACCATCGCACTTTCTCTTAATCTTGTAGACCCACTTTGTACCAATGGCATTTTTTCCTTTTGGTAATTCACATAACTCCCAAGTACCATTCCTATGTATGGAATCCATTTCCGATTGCATAGCACTCATCCATTGTGGATCGACACGCATCTTCAAAAGTAAGTGGCTCTTCATTACATGTTGTTGCAATAAGAGAATAATCCACAAAATTACTTGATGCATGGTGAGAGGTTGATCTTGCTCTACCAAGTAAAGGTGCACTCAATTTATTGTCTTGCAAAGTTTTTTTCAGCCACTGTGGCATATTTTGTGCACTCTTGATAGACATGCATTCATTATGCAATACATCATCAACATGTACATCATGGATGGGCTGAATTTCATGCTCATTTTCAGCCATATTTTGATGCAAATGTCCAGCCATATGTGGCTAGAAATTTCTAGTAGTTTTGACAATTTTTGTCGAACATTTTTAGCCATGTTTGGCTGGAAATTCTCTACATTTTCAGCCCTATTTGGCCGGAATTTTTCAGCCCTTTGAGCCTTAGTTGACTGATCTACATGGACATAGTCAAGCGCACCATTTTGGAACAAAGGCATGAGTGTATCGAACACATCTTGTGAGCTAACTATTGGCTGTTTTTTGCATTCAGGTAGAGGAAAAACTGAATTTTTATCAAATACCACATCTCGACTCACAATAGTTGTATTTGTCAATGGATGGTACAAATGATATCCCTTAGTTTCAGCACTATAACCAGCAAATATACATTTTTTTTTCCTTGTCATCAAGTTTGTGACGTTGTTGTGATGGCACAAGAGCATATGCCAAACAACCAAACACATGCATATAACCATAGGCTTATGAACATTCCAAACCTCATAAGGAGTGATGACTCTCAATGCTTTTGTAGGGTAGTGATTCAACACATAGTTTGCACACATAACTGCTTCCATAGAGTTCTATTTTTATGCTTGGCAACACCATTTTGCTGAGGTGTATATGGCACCGTACATTGGTGTGAAATACCTCTTTCACAAAGAAAATCACCACTATCAAAGAACCAATCCGAATCATCCTCACTCACAACCATACATTTAGAATGCAAAGATGCATCATAATGACATGTAACAACACATGTCCAAAAATCTTGAGCCATGTTAGCTTCATCATTCTTTGCATTTGCTAAATTTTCAGCAATAGACATTCTAGATTCTTTCTTCTTTTCATTGTGCTTAGCAAGATTTCTACAAACATCAATAGTATGACCAGCCTTTTGGCAATATTTGCATCTCTTTTTCTTTTGCAACTCAACATCATTAGAGGAAGCTTGAGGCTTTGGTTTTGATGAACCCAAAGCTAAACCATACCTGCTTTTCCCCTTTTGGGATAGCAAGTGATTGTGTTCCCTCAATCAAACCACTCCTATTCACTCTAGATTGCTCTTCTTGCAAAAGAAGAGACAAAACCTCATCAAATGCATACATATTGGAATTCCTTTTTGCAACCAAACAGAGTGTAGTGGTAAAGATTTGAAAAGATTCCAGTAATCATTTCAACAATGTAGAAATGAGTGATGCATCTAGAATAATCTCATTTATGTTTGCCAATTGCTCTTTCAAGTCCTTGATGTGTGTCACATACACATCCACCGACTCATTTTTAGCCATACATACATCCTCAAGTTGCTTCCTCAAGTATGCAACACGTGCTTCATTACACACGACATACAAAGAAGCAAGAGTGTCCCATGCATGTCTTGATGTAGAACATGATCGAATGTGTGGAGCTATATGATTCTTCATAGAAAGCACAATCAATGCATGAGCTTAAGCATCTTTTCCATCCCATCTAAGCTACTCTTGTCCAGGTGGAGAAGGAGAAATCACTTTACTTGAAGAAGAAGCTCCATCTGTGACAGTAGACTGTGAAGTATAACTTGTGGGTCTTCGATCTACATTTGCCACTATGTTCCAAAGTTGCTTTGCAACAAGAACATGCTTCATCATGTAATACCACATTGGACATGTATAGGGAAAATGTTCACATCAAAGCTACTTGAGGAATACATAAGTGTAACAATATATGTATTATTGAATTTCATTTTATATCTTTTTTTAAACACTAATCATTAACTTTTTCATTTGTTTCAATGCGATGTACGGATTACGGTCACGATCCTATGAATACAAAAATGGAGTATGCTACTTATTATGGATATCTTTCTTTGAGTCAGATCATAGAAGATCAACCAAACAATTTTGTGAATATTGTTAAGTTTGATGTAGTTTATTTTATTTCAATTCATTATTTATATGTTTCTATTTATTTATGTATATCATATATAATACAAGAGTATTAGGGTGAACAAGATATGAAAGAGGTGGAGAGACATACACAGCATGGATGATGTCGTTCTTCATAGACTACAAACCCCTCTAGCCATGCTTCTTCTAGATCTCATCATAAATCACATGAGAGTGACGATCATCATACATCCTATTCTGATCATTGACATTTTATACATTTGATATATATATATATATATATATATATATATATTCTAATATCAATTATGTTTTTTATTTTGTTTATGGTAGCATTTCATAATTTTGATAGTTTTAGAGTGTTCATTAAATCAACTTATTTCGTTAAAGTTAAATATAGGGCTAAAAAATACTAATGAGTTTTATTTCAATTCATTTTTTAATGTGATTTACTACTTTTAGTGTATCATTCATGCATATATGTATGTATGTATGTATGTATGCATGTATGTATGTATCTCTCTCTATACATATGTGTGTGTTACTTTATATGTACGTATGTATAGATGTGTATGTGTGTGTGTGTTTGCGTGTGTGTGTATGTTTGTTTATATGTACGTATGTATAGATGTATATGTGTATGATACATGTTCATACGTATGTATGTATATATACAAGTATCTATGTGTAAATGTATGTATGCATGCATCTACTTATGTATTAATGTATGTTTATATGAATGTATGTATCTAAGCAGTATGTATGCATGTATATATCTATGTATTTATGGTTGTGTATGTATGCAAGTATGTATGAATGAGTGTATGTATATATGTATGTATGCATGTATGTATGTATGTATGTATGTATGTATTTATGTATGTATGTATGTATGTACGTACGTATGTATGTATGTATGTGTAAACCTATGGTATGTATGAATGTATGCATTTATATTTATGAATGTACGTCTATATGCATGTATAGATGCATGTTTATGTATGTATGTATGTATGATATATGTATATTTTATATATATATATATATATATATATATATATATATATATATATATATATATATATATATATATATATATATATATATATATATATATATATGTATGCATGTTTGTGATTGTGTATGTATATATGTGTGTGTGTATGCATGTTGGATATGTATATTTATGTGTATGTATTATGTATATATGCATGTTGGTGTTAATTTATGAAAAAAATAGAATGTATTAAAACAAATAAAAATGTACTTACAACTTTAGTTAACTTCTTTGATAAGCTAAAAACAAAAGAAATAATTATGGAGAGAGAAAGAGAGATAGACAGAGAAATAGAGAGAGAAAGAGAGAGATAGCGAGAGAGAGAGAGAAACAAAGAGAGAAAGAGAAAGAAAGAGAGAGAGAGGAGAGAGAAACAAAGAGAGAGAGAGAGAAAGAAATCGTTTGCACATATTTGAATGTTTGCTCGCTCTTTTGTCAAACACGCTTAGAATGAATTATCAAAGCATGATGTGCTTTTTCATTTTGTGCAAACACAAATGTTTTGTATAGGATGTTCAACCGTGTATATGCAACATGGTCGTATATGCGATAATATAACAACACATATGTGATGTTTCCAAAACGTCTCATAATCGACTACTAAACCATTGTTTTGATCGCCACAAAATCCCCATATATATATGATGGTCTGCATGTGATGCACTTGAGGCACCTTGTAAATATGTCTCTGAAGGCTATATTTTGGGCAAAATGCAGCGTTCTTTCTTCCTTAAAGATGGTTCAATTCGAGCTGCTCATTGTATTTTTATTGGGTACAACTTTGAAAGCAAAGGCCATAATTTGTATCAATCATGGACTAAACACATTTTGGTTAGCTGCTATGTTGTTTTTGTGGCAGATCCAATTCAACCATTACTTTCATGTACTAAGGAGACATCACTTAGCTCCAAAGATGTGTATGAACCTTTCTTGCCTCTTTTTATAGGTGGACAATCAAGTGTTGGTCCAAATGAGGCAATTTCCCAACCTTTACAAGTTCCACATGATGATGCAGATCATTCCATTTCTTATGCAGACTTACATGATGCACTTGTTGATGAGAGGGTTGATATAGATGAGGCAAAAAATATGCCTAAATGGCTGGTGGAGACTTTGCAAGATAGCACATTAGATGCACATCTCTCATATCATACTCATTCAAGGTCTCATAGTGCTACTTTTGCATCAAATCCCTATGCAATGGCTGCCTCTAGTCTTTATGATGAGAATGAGCCTGTTTCTTTTGATGAAGCACAAAACTCAGAAAATTGGATCATTGCTATGCAATCAGAATATGATGCTATTATGAAGAATGGTACTTGGTCTTTATGTGATTTTTCAGGCTTGTTGCAAAAGGTTATGCTCAAGAGAGGCATTGATTTTGATGTGATCTTTTCACCCACATGCAGAGTGGCCATCGTTTGTAGCATTTGTGCACTTGTAGATCATCATGGTTGGAATGTACATTAGTTGGACATTAATGTTGATATATTTTAGTAGTGATGTGTCTGAACACACTAGGACCACCACGGCACTTTCTTCACTCTTTAAGAGGTTTTTTCCCCCGTCTTGTATATACACCTATAACCCTAATGGATCACTTAACTTTTTACATTCACTTGGTAATACAATCAGTATTTTATGTTGCACTCTAAGCTTCTTCTTCTTCCTTGTGATGTTTGCATGCTTCTATAGACCTCAAACTCCAACAATTGGTATCAGAGCTAGTCATCACTTCATCTAAGGCATCATTGACACCTCTCCAATCACAATCTCAAAATCACACAAAAATTGGTAGCATACTCAAGGTGACTTTAGGAGTTCAAAAAAGCTTCTCTATGTGGTGTCAAAAGTTTGATATGAGCTTGTTTTGGCCTTTGAACGCACTATTGCAGCACTTTACAAGCAAATTTTTCCTTTTTGTCAAACATATATACAAGTTTTGGTTCACTAGTACAAGCGCCTCAAAGTCTACTACAGGCTTAACAGAGCTCTATAGGGTACTTCTATTCAACTTTTCAATATATGGTCATTTTTTTGCATCATGGTGAAAGAACTTGGAGAAGCTTGTAGGAGGTAGAAAAGTGCATTTCGAAGCGATGAAGTTTGGTCTAGCCAAACGTCACAAGACTAGCCCTTGAGCTTATGGAGACTCAAATAGACCTTATAGGCATGTGATAAGTGCAAAGAAATGCACTATTTACTTTGGATCATCAAGGAGAAGGAGTCGATACAAAACAGATAGGTTCGGGGGTCGACTAGCTCAAAAAACTTACTATCTATGGAAGAGACAATGAACTTCAAAATGCTCATAGCGACCAACGTGATTACAATTAGAAAAACTCCTTTTATTGGAGTGATACACATAGGTTTGAGTGTATATAATGCACAAAAGTATAAGGAATAAGCAAAATATGCTATAGGAATGAATCAGACATTCAATGGTGGTACTTCCTATTTTTCAAGAATATGCAAAGATTGACCCCGAGACACTAAATCTGCGATTTCTCCCAATCTATGAAACAAATGTTATGAACCTTTACAAGCATAAAGTAAACACTAATACCTTTCCAATGAGCCATCTTGGACTCAATTTGGAGCTCTGTAGAGAGAGCAGAAGCCTCTCCAAGGTTACTGTTGGCGAAGAAGATGATGCAGAAAATTAAAGGAGCAAGACAATGATGATCACAAGTGTATGTATATTGCTTCCATGTATTTTACAAGTGATTTCAAGTCTTTATATAGACTCTAGAAGTGTTCCAAGACTTCTACAAGTGGATTTTGAATTCAAATGAAGGTTGGAATGGTTGTTGGACAGAATCAATTCACTTTCCTACAATCTAGGAAAAGTGAAGATCTAGTTTGATCTACTTTTAGGTGATTGATTGCATGATTAAATGCAACTCAACCACCACAAATACGTGGGATTTAGGCTCTATCTTTCTACTTTTACATGTGTAAAGCTCAAGCATTTTACAATGGTAAAAGATCCATCAAAAATCTTTTTAAAAAAATACAATAAGTGAGCATAAGAAAAAGAATTCTCCAACGGATATTCTTTCGATGCGATAGCCTTTGATGTAGATCAAATCCACCTCAAGAATAGTGTAAACTTGATGTTCCAACAGCTCCCCCTCAAGCTAAAGTATGCTTGAGTCTTCATTCTCTGATAGGTTGGATACATGCCATAGCTTTGAATCTACAAAGCTTTATTCCATCAAGTGCCTTTGTTATCATATCTGCTACTTGCTTTTCAGTTGGAACAAAAGAAATGTCAATCTCCTTTGCCATGAGCTTCTCCCTGATGAAGTGGTAGTGCACCTCTATGTGTTTGGTTCTTGCATGGAAAATAGTGTCTGCCGCTAGATGCATGGAATTTACATTATCTCCAAATATGTGAGGTTTGGAACTCACAAGTCCCAAATCTATATACAATGCTTTTAACCATATTGCCTCTTAAGTTGCTATGGTCAAGCCTCTGTACTCCGCTTCAGTTGAGGATAAAGCAATTGTAGGTTGCTTCTTTGAACTCCATGACACTAGCTTTGAACCTGCAAATGCTAAGTAACCAAAAGTACTTCTTCTATCATCCTTAGCTCCTGCCCAATTTGCATCTGAATAGATTTTGATATCCAAATCTGAAGAGTAAGGATAGAATATACCTTCATTGATTGTACCTTTGAGATACTTAAGTACTCTCTTAGTCGCATCCATGTGTGGTCTTCTCGGTGAGTGCATGAATTGTAAGCACTCTGATACTATATGAGATGTTTGTCCTTGCATGAGTAGCATATATCAAGCTACCTACCAAGCTTTGGTACTCTTTAATGTCCTCAATTTTCTCACCTTCATAAACACTAAGTTTATGATTCATCTCCAAAGGTGTACATGTAGGTTTTGTGTTCTCCATTTTGAACTTGAGAAGAAGATCTTGAATGTATCTTCTCTGAGTCAAATACATTCCTTCATCGGTTATATCACCTCCATACCTAGGAAATATGTGAGCTCACCTAGGTCACTAATTTTGAACTCCTCTTGTATGTATCTCTTGATCCTTTGAATGCCATTTAGATCATCACATGTCACAATAATATCATCTACATATACACATAGATAGATAACCTCGTCGTGATCCCTTTTGATGAATAAAGAAGGATCTGAGCTACTAGCTTTGAACCCTTGATCTGGAAGGTATGTAACCAACCTGTAATTCCAAGCTTTAGGAGCTTGTTTCAATCCATACAATGCTTTCTTAAGTCTGCAAACATAAGATGGATGATTAGGGTTCTCAAAACCTAGTGGTTGTGACATGTATACCTCTTCACTTATCCAACCATTTAAGAATGTATTTTTCACATCAAGTTGGAGGAGTCTCCAATTCCTTGCAACAGCTACACTTATCAATGTCCTGATTGTAGTCATCTTTGCAACTGGTGAGAATGTTTCCTCATAGTCTATACCATGAGTTTGTGAGCATCCTTTGGCAACTAATCTTGCCTTGTACTTGCAAACTGATCCATCTAAATTTCTTTTAACTTTATATACCCATCTGCAACCAATTACCTTTTGATTCGGTGATATTGGAACCAAATCCAAAGTGTCCATCTCCTTTAATGCATCTATTTCTTCTTTCATCCCAATTAAGGTTTCCCTTTGCCTCTTCATAGGTTGAGGGTTCCTCTAAAATAAAGTCTTTCGCCAAGTAGATTGAATGCTTTGTAACAAATGTGGAATCATATCCATACCTTTCTGGTTGTTTCTTCTCTCTTGCTAATCTTCTAGGTGCTTGTTTGGATCATTCTCCAACCTCTTGCATCTTTGCTTTGCCTCTTGACTTCCATAGCTTGTAATCCTTTTCTCTTTCATCTTGGTCATCATCTGTATCACTTCTTGGATCCTAGACCTGTGTATCATGCTTGCTTCCTAATTGATGAGAATCAGAATCAAGATCATATGGTAGAGTTACCTTTTGTTTGTCTTCACCATACCAAGACATGTGTTCTTCAAACACAACATCTCTACTTGTAGTGAATTGCTTGGTTGAAGGATTATAGAACCTATAACCCATTTGAGTTGAATCCTATCCAATAAACACTGCCTTTGTTGCCCTTTCATCTAGCTTACCTCTTATTTGTGATGGTACATGAACATAAGCTAAACAACCAAAAACCTTGCAATGTCCAAGACTAGGTTTTCTTCCATACCATGCTTCATAAGGAGTCATACCTTGAAGTGATTTGGATGGTAGTCTATTGACAAGGTGCACAACAGTTGAAATAGCTTCTGCCCAAAGATAATGTGGCAACTTCTTCTCTTCAAGCATTGTTCTGGCTGATCCAACCAATGTCTTGTTTCTCCTCTCAGCAATTCTATTTAGTTGAGAAGAGTACCTGGTAGTCACTTCCCTTTTCATACCTTTATCCTACAAGAACTCATCAAACTCTTTAGAGAAGTATTCTCCCCTCCATCAGATCTAAGATTCTTTAGTAATCTATCTGTATGATTCTCCACATGTGCGAGATACTTTTTGAAGCAATCAAACACTTCATTCTTACTCTTGATAAAGTATAGAACAATCCATCTACTATGGTCGGCAATAAATGAGACATAATACCTTGATCCTACCAATGAAGGTTATTGACTTGGTTCCCATACGTCTGTATGTACTAAGTCCAATAAGTTGTTGTGGATGTAGCCTTTGTGATTGAATGTTTGTCTTTGTGCCTTCCCAATCTGACATTGATCACACGTATTGATCATGTGTTGCTTTGATATGTTCGGCAGTCCTAAAACACTTTGATCCTTGCATATATCCTTCAAGTTTCTTTCATTCACATGAGCAAGTCTCTTATGCCACACTTCAAGCTCACTTAGGGTTTGAGACCCAAAAGTGAATAGAGCTATGTTCCTTTCTCCTCCTTCAAAAGTAAAGAGGCTACCATGCTTCTGACCTTTGGCTATCTTCTTGAAGCCTTGACATGGATCTTCCACAAAAGCTCCATGTCGGGTGAACCTAACTTGCAAGCCTTTTTCAACTATTTGTCCTACACTTATTAGGTTTTTAGTGATAGTGGGTACATAGAGAACCTTCCTCAGAATGCTTATCTTGCTAGTGGAAGCTTTGACATTACCAATCTTCTCCACATTGTGCTTTGTGTCATCCCCTGTTTGTACTTCATGTCTATGCTTTGGACTTTCCAAATCAAATAGAAGAGCAATGTTGCCTGCAACATGATTCGAACATCCTGGATCTATGTAGAACAAATGATCATCTTCTTTACCTTCTTTGTGGCTTAGATTCATGAGAAGCAATGAATCTTCATGTGGTTGATCTTCTGAATAATTTTTGTAGTCCTTTCTATTATAGCCTCTACTATTGTTGAAGTTGTCTCCACCTCTGCCTCTATTGTTGCCATATCCACCTCTTCCACTTCCTTTTTAGGTCTTCCCATTGAACCAGTAATTCTGAGTGGTGTGGTTGGTCTTATCGCATATGGCACAAGGTTGAACATTCTAACCTTTGGCTTTGTCTTGCTTTGGTCCTTTCTTCTTCCCTTTCCACTTGCTTTTGCTTACGAAGTTGGCTTGGGAAGTCTCTTCTTCATCTTCTTCCTTCTTCTTGCCTTTCTGCTTCTTATCCTTCTGATCTGCATATAGAGCACTAGTTGAATTATCATGATAGGAGTTACCTTCCTTTATGTAATTGTTGGCCTCTTGATTGAAGAGTTGTCCAAGAAAGATGTTGAAGTCTGGAGTTTGCACATCCATGATGAGATCATAAGCTGTCGTGAAGGATTGCCATTGCTTATCACTTCAAATGCCATTGAGAATTTGCCTCATGATAGCATCTTCTTCAATCAGCTCTCCAATGGATGCTAACTGATCTGCAACCTCCTTGACCTTGGTAACAAACTCTATCATGGTTTGTTTAGGTGTCTTCTTCATTTGGTTGAACTCGTTCCAATGATGATTCTTTCTTGCTTTGGTACTAGCAAAAAAGAAAGTCTTGAGGGCATCCCAAGTCTCTTGAGATGTCTTCCATCCTCTAATATGTGGTAATAGAAAGTCAGAGATAGAGTTTAGTATGTATGACCTTGCTTGAGCATCCCTTGCACACCAAAGTGTGATCCTCTTGTGTAGGTCCTCCTTTGGATCTTCAAATAGGCATAGCTTCATCACCTGCTACAATTCCATAAAGATTTCTACCTTGCAAATAGGCCTCCATTCTAATTTGCCAAGCCACGTAGTTATGTCGATCAAGCGTCTTGATCATTGAGGGAAAGCCGTCACCCATCTTGATCTAGCTGTGATACCACTGAAAGAACTTGGAGAAGCTTTTAGGAGTTAGAAAAGTGTGTTTCGAAGCGATGAAGTTTGGTCTAGCCAACTGGCACAAGACCAGCCCTTGAGCTTATGGAGACTCAAATAGACCTTATATGCATGCGATAAGTGCAAAGAAATGCACTATGTACTTTGGAGCATCAAGGAGAAGGATTCGATACAAAACAGATAGGTTCGCGGGTTGACTAACTCAAAAAACTTACTATCTATGGAAGAGATAATGAACTTCAAATGATCATAGCGACCACGTGATTACAATTAGAAAAAATCCTTTTATGGGAGTGATACACATAGGGTTGAGTGTATATAATGCACAAACTTATAAGGAATAAGCAAAATATGCTATAGGAATGAATCAGACATTCAACGGTGGTACTTCCTAATTTTTGGGAATACGTAGAGATTGATCCCGAGACAACAAAAAATGTTATGAAAATTTACAAGCATAAACTGAACACTAATACCTTTCCAATGAGCCATCTTCCACTCAATTTGAAGCTCTGTAGAGAGAGCAGCAGCCTCTGCAAAATTATTGTTGGCGAAGAAGATGATGCAGAAAATCAAAGGAGCAAGACAATGATGATCACAAGTGTATGTATGTTGCTTCCATGTATTGTAGAAGTGATTATAGACTCTAGAAATGTTCCAAGACTTCTACAAGTGGATTTTGAATTCAAATGAAGGTGGGAATGGTTGTTGGAGGGAATCAATTCACTTTCCTAAAATCTAGGAAAAGTGAAGATCTAGTTTGATTTGCTCTTAGGTGATCGATTGCATGATTGAATGCAACTCAACCACCACAAATTTGTGGGATTTAGGCTCTATCTTTCTACTTTTACATGTGTAAAGCTCAAGGCGTTTACAATGGTAAAAGATCCATGAAAAATCTTTTCAGAAAAATACAATAAGTGAGCATAAGAAAAAGAATTCCCCAACGGATATTCTTTCGACACGATAGCCTTTGATGTAGATCAAATCCACCTCAAGCATAGTGTAAGCTTGATGTTCCAAAAAAAGCAATGATGTATTTTGTATGGCTATTGAGGAGAAGTTGGATAGTAACAATTACCCATTATGGGCATATATGGTGCATCATGTATTGGTTGCAAAAGCACCATGGAATATTGTGTAGGGTGTTGAAAAATGACCTACTACACCTGCAAATACAATTATTGAAGGTGATCCAAATGGCATTGAAGATGACTATCTTCAAATTCTTTTTTGTGTTACGGTTCCTATTGCATGCTTAGGCACATGCATTGACAACTTTGTCTATCAAACATGCAATTATCCCTGATATTAAATAACAAAAGATGCTTGGGATACACTTACCACTTTATACCAGACAAAAAATGAGGCTTGGTTGCTTACGTCTGAAAACAGTTTGAGAGTGAGCGTATGAATGAAGGAGATTCTATGGACAACTTTTTTACAAAGATCAAAGATTTGAAGAGAGGCATTGATTTTGATGAGACCTTACACCCACATGCCAAATGACCATTGTTCATAGCATGTGTGCACTTGCAGCTCATCTTGGTTGGAATGTACATAAGTTGGAAATTAAAATTGTACTTTTGAATGGGAAGTTACATGAAGAAGTGTCTGTATTTCAGACCCATGGTTTGTGCACAAAGGGCATAAAACCAAAGTGTGCAAGCTTAAGGTGGCATTATATGTTTTGAAGCAAGAATCACGTGCTTGGTATGAAAAGATGCATGCCTACTTGATTGCACATGGTTTTGAGAACAATCCAACTAAGAGCACCTTATATGTTAAGCATGCAAATGATGTGCTTCTTATCATTCTTGTCTATGTTGATGGCATGCCACTCATTAGTACTAATGAGAAGCATATTGTTGATTTTAAGGCTAATTTGCATGCCTCTTTTGAGATGTCAGATTTGGGTCATTTGCATCATTATTTGGGCATCCAATTTATGCAAGTTGATGGTGGAATATATCTATGTCAAACAAAATATAGTGTGCAAGCTTAAAAAGGCATTATATGTTTTGAAGCAAGAACCACGTGCTTGGTATGAAAAGATGCATGCCTACTTGATTGCACATGGTTTTGAGAACAATCCAACTAAGAGCACCTTATATGTTAAGCATGCAAATGATATGCTTCTTATTATTCTTGTCTATGTTGATGACATGCTACTCACTAGTCCTAATGAGAAGCATATTGTTGATTTTAAGGTTAATTTGCATGCCTCTTTTGAGATGTCAGATTTGGTTCATTTGCATCATTATTTGGGCATCCAATTTGTGCAAGTTGATGGTAGAATATATCTATGTCAAACAAAATCCTATTGACATGGATGAAGATGATTGGGATGAGTTAGATGAAATGGCCAGCTCTACCATTCAATTGTACATGGCAGATAATGTTTACTTTACAGTGCAGAGGAGCTTTGGAAGAAGTTATGCAATACATATGAAAAAGATACGGCATCAAATAAAGTGTATCTGACAAACCCAAAAACTTAAAGATGATCATAATATGGAGGCTTGCTTCTCCATAACTCTTGTGCCACTTTCAAACCTTTGGCAGTACTAGGTGAGAGGTTAATCACATGAACTATAGTCAATACTGCTTCTACCCAAAAGCCTTGTGAGAGGTTTGCATGACGCAACATAGAAACTACTCTATCTTGAATAGTTCTATTCATCCTTTCAGCTACACCATTCTGTACTAGGGTATAAGGAGTTGTAAACTCTCTTCAAATCCCTCTAGACTATGTGAGGTATACTCACCCCCATTATCTAAACATAAAGCCTTAAGCTTAGTTCCTTTTTCAGTCTCAACTGAAGCAAGCCATTTTTTGAAAGTAGGGAATACCTCATCCTTTGCTTGATAGGATATACCTAGACTTTTCTAGACGCATCATCTATGAAAGAGAAAAAATAAAGAGAACCACCTAATGACCTTATGGGCATAGGAACACACACATCTATATGAACGAGATCTAAAGGCTGAATTGAAGTGTCAATGTGCATCTTGTGCACATTCCTAGTTTTCTTTCCATATTGACAATTCTCACAAAATGAAAAATTAGAGAAAGATCACATGTAAGTAGCTAGAGCAAGAAAGATTTTCCATTCCACTACTTGATATATGGCCCCAAAGGCCATGCCAAATACAAGCCATAGAATATTTAGTAACAGCTAACAAGTGTTCTTTCTGTGATACAAACAAAGGATAAAGTGAGCCAACTTTGCTTCCTTTTGCAATAACCATATTTCCCTTTGATATACGAAAGGATTGAGCATAGAAGACCACCTTGTAACCAAGGTCATCAAGTTGAACAACTGACATCAAACTACGTGATAACTAAGGTACATGGTGTACATTATGCATAGTAAATTTTGAATCATCAATGAACTGCACAACTACATCTCCAATCCCCATAACGTCACACCGGTAAGAGTCATCAAGTCTTACGATACCAAGAGATTTTGCTGTATAATTAGAGAACCATTCTCTGTGTGGTGTAACATGGAAAGAAGCACCAGAATCTAGCAGCCACATGTGGGAAAGATAATCAACCATAAGAGCCTCAATTGGCACAATACTATCAAGTATCAACACATTAGCATCATAAAAAATAGCATTAATTTCTTCAATCTTCACAATCGAAGTAGATGGTGCAGGTAACTGTTTAACATGCCCATCAACATTCTATCCTTTACCTTTAGCATTCTTTAATGCATAATAGTCTTTCGTCATGTGTCCTTTCTTATGACAATAATGACATTCGATATCCCTCTTCCTTGATTTACTTCTACTCTTATTCTGTTGACCATTCTTTTCTTTGTTCTTGCTCCTACCACGTTGCTAATTCTTTCCTTGGTAAGAATCATGAACATTATATGCATCTCCACTCTGAGTGCCAACCATATATTTTCTACGAATCTCTTTACTCAAGAGTGCTGCACATATGTCATCATAGACCAGTTTACCACCAGGTGCACTATTGCTAATAACTGTGCAAAACATATCCCATGATGATGGAAAGGTGCATAACAACAAGACTGCTTTCATTTCATTATCCATTTCCATTTTTTGAGCCTGTAATTGGGAGAATACAACATCAAACTCATTTAGATGACCACAACACTATTTGTGTCCTTCATGCGAAGGTCATATAACTTTCTCTCATATGTTCATATGCCCAAGAATCTTATACAAAAGTTGGACCATAAGTCAAAGAAATGGATTTTTGTTGGATATGGTCAAGACGGACAATTTGGATATCGTTTATGGGATCTTGAAATGCGATCAATGATCAAAAGTAGTGATGTAATTTTCAATGAGTCTAAGATGCATAAACAACTCATTAAGTAGATTGAAGTGATAAGAGTGGTGTTTGAGGATACTAGTCCTCAAGTTAGTATGCATAAAAATGATAGCATGTCCGATCAGATCAATATGCCTCCCTCCCTTTTATATGGAATGAGGCTTTCGTTCTTGAATCCAAACAAATGGATACTTATGGGGAGAGATTAGGCCAAAAATTCTTTGCTTTACTTGGATCGGAAGAAACATAATACTTTTGTATTATGATAGATTTCAAGGCCTCTCATTTATCACATATTTGATCAAACTCATGCTCATGTAGGGTGATTCAAAAGACATTTAGAAGTCTTCAACAACTAGCTCAATCAAGTACCCTAGCTCATGATGTAAGATGTGGACAATCAAGAATTTCTCAATAAATAGATGGGAATTCTTCTCAAGTTTTCTAGATAAAGCATTTCTCAATAAATGGATGGGAATATACTTTATTTCATAGGCATTGAGTATGGGGCCCTAAAGGTGTTTTTTTGTAAGGAATAAATATTACTTCATGTCCATAACCTTTTATCTCAAATGGGGAAAAAAATCTCATTATGATAAAATTAAAAAAAAAAGTGATTTTATTTACCTATTGCACCAAAAGCTCAAATTTTCATATCTTTTCATGTAACTTCTTTTATGGGTAAAAAAGTCTCTACATATCATCCCTAAGTCCTTGATATGTAATTTTATTCTAATCCTTTTCTTTCTTGGACCTTTATTTTTATAAAAAGAAAATAGCTATTGAGGATGGGTGTCCTATACTTAGGTGAGAGGATTTTAGAACAATATCTTTTAATATTATAATTTTCTCTTTTGGTAAAAGCTTATAACGACAAAAAATGATACCCTACTTAACTAAAGGAATAATAAAAATATTATTTCTAAGGAACTATAATGCAAAGATTTAAATAATATCAATCCAATTTCACGTCTCTTTGTATCTTTCGAAAATAAATTCTTTATCAAACAAGTAAACAATGATTAATAAATTATTTCACAAAGCTTTTGAGGTTGTGAAGTTGAATGTTTCTTAATAATAAGAATATGCACTTTGTTTATTTAGATAAATTCTAATTCATACTTTTTTTGGAGATGATAGAAGAGGATTCTCTATTCTAAGATCATATGATTGAAGAATTGTTGGAACTTAATCATTATCAATATCTATTTGAGGAAATTATAATTCACATAGATGAAGATTATAGAAGAAGGTTCTCTATTCTACGATACATTGAGCAGTTATAGGAACTTAATCATTATGAATATCTCTTTGGAACTATAATCACTATATTCATGTTATCCAATACACTAAGTAACAATTAACAATATAACTAGATACATTATATTATATTATGTCCCACAAAAAATTAAAATCAATGATAAATATTAATGTTTCAAGTGGCCATTAGCAATATCAGAGGGCCTCTAATGCTAGAAAAAAAGCATTAATAATACGTGAGAAGCAATAAAATCTAAATTGTTGACAAAATATTTGGTTATCCATTTATTTGAGCATTAAAATAGAGTAAAATGTAGCATAATTATATTATGACTAATGTTTGATAACGTTTTTAATATTAGAGTAGACAGATGGATTGCTAAATGAGTGGACTAGAGAGAGATAGATAATTATCAATCATACCCATCAAAGAGTCTATTAAGGTCATACCACATCAACAATCTATTAAGGTCATACCACATCAAGAGTTTGTTAAGGTATTTTCTCTTACTTCAAAAATTCATGTTTACTTCAAAAAGTCAGATTGAAAGATTTCATGACATTTATATTACCATATAAGTATAGAGCTCATAAGAGATGTGTGGTGGACAAATATCATCTGATGCGATACATATTGTAGAAATAAAATTTACTTTCTTTTGTGCATTGTGGTCATATATTGAATTTACTAACTCGTGAAATTGGAAGGATCCAAGAAAGAAAATGGAAATTCTAAATGAAAAACTAGTTCGAAATATCTTTCAAGGGAACTTCAATGATTGAGAATGTTATCAAAGAATCTTGATAAATTTCCTAGAGGCACAATTCTAGAGAGCCAAAAAAGAATATCGACTCGATGCACTTTATTCCTCAAACATTAAGTGATGAGGGTTTGACCTAATATGATGAATGAAGTTCTTGCTGAATTGTAGGAATTGGACTCGTGAGCTTATTGGCTAAGAGTATGATGAGCTAACCACTTGCCCCAAAAGCCATGGTTGATGATTATTTCCTAATCCCCTCTCTTAGGGTGTGGTTCAACCATCTCCTACTTGTCATTTATTGAGTCTAACATGAATTCTCCTGCTCCCCTTTCCCTCTTCTTACTTCTTGCTATTGAGATGCTGATTAAAGAAATGTCATGCAATGAAATGAATGTAACTTTGATATGCCTATGCTTTTATTGAGTAGAATAAATCATTACACAAGAGCATAGTATAGGAGGACTATAAATGAATGTACACAAGTAATTAGAGCAATTGGTGGAAAAAGAAGTCATACTATAAGAGGACTAGCATTCAATGTACACAATTTAAGAGCGATTGATGACAAAAACGGTCATGCTATGGGAGGATTAGTATTGAATGCACAAAAGTTTTGGATTAATAGCCTTGATGTTTCCCTTCACAACATGTCTTCATTATTTGGTTTCATTGAGTGTATATTGATGTACTATGGGAGGAAAATGAAGGACTTCATCATATATCCATCTTGGGCACAACTTTTCGCAAAAGTGAGAATGATATCATCAATCAAATGATAGAATATAATAGTGTATGAATTATATGGACTTATTGTAAAAACTTTCTTTTGCTTGAAGAAATATTCTTCGAGCTATGGGCATGGTTCATGCCCTTCACAAAGAAGTCCTCTAGGCTTTCTCATAACACTTTGGAAAAAGAGATTATAAGTTAGGGCTCCATTCAGAGGAAAGATGTCATAAATTGATATGTAGGAGATGGTTGAATCACACCCTAAGAGGGAGGATTAGGAAGTAATCCTCAACCATGGCTTTTGACGCAAAGTGCTTAGCTCATCATACTCCTAATCGTGAGGTCATAAATTCAAATCCACTTAGATGTAACATTTGTATTAGAGCAAGTGGTTTTTGGGGAAGTAATCATCAACCATGGCTTTTAGGGCAAGTGGTTAGCCCATCGAACTCCTAACTGCAAGGTCATGAGTTCAATGGGCTAGCCACTTGCCCCAAAAGCCATGATTATGTGAGACAAAAGCTTGAATGATGTGTGTATGACTCTCTTCCCATCCATATATACCCTCTTGTACTCTAAAAATAGCAATAATGTACTCTAAAAATAGTAATGATTTGGAATAGTCTAGTGTGAATATGTGGCCATCATGCAACACTTATTCCCATTACTACCCAAGTACTTCCCATTACTACCAATGTACCTTAGGGTATCCCCCAAGCGTGGGACCTTGGCTAGTTGGCCTTTGTGCACTACTCCATAAGATCCATGACACAGAAGAATAGTACTCCTAGAATCTCATTAATAGCAATGCCCATAAAAAAGCTCACTTGATGGAAGCCATGCTCATACTTCATTGGTATCATTCATATGACTATATCCTTACCATACCAATCATGTTTTGGCATATGTATCGTGGGGATGTATTGATTTCATTAGTATAATCCAACTCATGCCCCAACAAAGGCCAAAAGTCCCCCCCCCCCCCCCCCCCCCCCCCCTCTCCCCCTTCCCCCAATACGATTTTGCACTAAAATTATATTTTTTGATATCAAATAATTACGTTTGAAAAAAGGAATAATAAAAATGATGTTATTTTGATTTTTGTGCTCACATAGAGTGACAATATAAGAGATGGCCTATCAATGTCCTAACCTTGTCTATGAATAGGCAAGTTACGATTTTTGTATTCTCATTTTCGTGTGAAACCACTACCTATATGAAACCACCATTGGTGAGTTTGCTTAAATAGGTTTCTTAGGTTGGACAGGGTGGCACAAGTTTGATGAGTCACATCGTGTGTCACCACGTTAAGTTCAAACAGAGCGGCGGTAGTCTTTGGATTTCAAAACTTTCAAGTTATTTTATTGGTTGAACAACTTAAAAAATCAATCAAACGCTATTGTCAGAGGGGCATATGTTTGTTTCAAGGGGGGAGATTAGCTCAAGAAATGATAAACTCTAAATTCTTTTCTTTTTTGAAAGCAAATCATATTGTTCCATATGAAAGCGCTCATTGTGGAGCCGAGGGGTGTGAACCCATTGTTATCATACAGGCTACATATATACGAAGTGACGTAATAGTGTGCTAAGTTAAGAGAGCTCCCGAATCCCCTGCTTTGATGGGCAATGGAGTAGAACTGTACAAGGGTTCTGCCTTTGAGTGCTAGAATCAGAGGATTCACCTGATTCTGGCAGGAGGATTCACTTGATTCTGGCAATAGTTGACTCGAATTCAAAGTTCCAGACAAAGCCCAGCAACTCATGCGGACACAGCTCTCGTGGTTCCTGTCCTCTCTTGAATCTTGATCATAACTTGTCCGTGCATTCCGTCAACATGAGCGGATTGACTTGATCCTTTGGAACTTGTCCGTCCTCTCCGTCAACATGAGCGGATAGACTGAGTTCATGAATCATCCCGACATGTTGATAGAAGTGAAAGTGACACAATCAATGTCCTTCTCTGAAGTGGTTGGTAAGGGACAGACCGTGAATAACACCATCGCCACTTGAGGAAGTAGGGGTCGAAGTCGGCTTTTCATCGCTCTCGGCCTAAGTCAGTATTTCACGTGCTGTTCGATTGCCCGGGTTCCTCTTTGTCTTTGCCTTGCTTCCTTTCGTTCGGAGCTGCATGCGCCGTCTTCTGTCCCCGTGTTTGTCGCTCGCACCTGATCTAAGATCCCTTCGAAGCAGGCCGCAGGCTATACTCAGCAGCGTCTCTCACATTTCGGAACGATATTTCTATCGACAATGGCCTTTCTACAGCAAAGTAAGGAGATTTCTATCAGACCAGTAGATTTTCGTTTTCACCCTGGGATGTGGCTTGAGGAGCATACAAAGCAGTGGGCGGATAGTCTGATAGATGAAAAGATACGGTTTGTACAGTCACACCCTCTTCACCAAAGACTGTTGACAATACAAAAGCCTCTAGACCGAACTCTGCAGTTTTGGATGCGTTCGGTCCCCATTTATGCGAGCTATAAGGTATTCTGCTTAGCCTTACTTGCGATTTGTTTTCCCCCACTCAGAATAGACCTGTGCATGGCTCTGCACATTCAGTGGAGGCATGTTTTCTTTCACGCTTACTTGCATAGAAAATTATGTAGAAGTTCTCTTCCATTGCATGAGCTGAAGCGTGAAGTTTAGTACGAAAGGTTGACGTTGTGGGTTTATTTACTTCCATGGCTACATGAGAGCACCTTCACAGATTTACATAACAGAATATGTGTTCATTTCTTGGGAAAATGTCCTCGACCGATTTTACTCTGTTTTGCTTGAATGCATTGCATGGCTTGGGATCGACACAATGATCAACGATTCTTCTCTTTTCATGATGATTTGCAGCATCCTGATCCTTTCGACATCATCGATCCAAAGTAACTAAAATTTGACCCTTTTTGCCCTCATATTTGTCATCATTATGAATAGACAATGGGTATAAAGTTAATATTTTTTGTAGTTTTTGCTTTGAATGTTGTGGACTCAACTTTTGCATTTATTTAGAATGGTTTTTATTCGTCTGCCTAAGAAAAGTGCAATTATGCTTATCTGTGTTTTACAGTTTACAGTTCCATTTTGCTTTCCCTGTGTTTCGTAAGAGAGAATTTTATTGAAGTATGTGAAAGACAGAAGTATATCCATGGGACACTTTTAAGTACTACAGATGATACATTCCATGCATTTGATAAAAATATAAAAAGGCTATATAAAAAGGAAACTATGGGTGTGAGCTAGTATGCAGAACTGAAATGGAATGAGGAGAAAGTACCGTAGAGGGAGAGCAATAATAGATGGAGATGAAAACGTTCAACTCAAGATGTTGTGGAAGCATATATGAATGAGAGATTTAAATTGAGATTTAACTGTTAATAAACCAAAATAAAATTAAGGTTTTTATTCCTTTGGAGAAATTCTTATTTTTTATCACATAAACTATACATGCATCAAACCCATGTATGAATACTGCATAAACTAACAAAAGACTTGCACAAGAACATCAGAATGCTCAATGTTGGAAATCAAGCTCCAACCTTGGGAGCTATTGATGGATGCTTATTGGTGTCATCCCACAACCCTGGACTCTAGGTATGAAGCAAGATATATGTATTTACAAGAGGACAAGACTAGATGTCCAAGAACTAGACTAGCCAGGACTAGAACAAGGAACAAGACAAGAACTATAATTGGAACTTTGAGAGTACTAACTTGGTGATCACGACTCCTTGAGCTCCCAAGAGTGGCAATGGCAAGACTAAGGATATATGTGGCCAAGCCCTCCTTATATAGGTGTTCAAGGGTGGTGTTCAACGGCGGTTACAAATTGATGATGTCATTCAGAAACAGGACCTCTGGATATCAAAAATCAAGCAAGTAGACAATCGATTTAAGGATCTTGGCATGTTTCGGACACGATTGAAGCATTAGTTTCTTCAAATTCTGAACCAACCATGAGATATAGAAAGTCATATGGAATCTAAGATTCAGGATGGTTTCCTTTGTGTCCATGATATCACCTCCCCTTAAACGACGAGTTCCGCGAGGAGCGGTCATGTTCTCTCGTCTCGGCTTTGTTGGATTCTTCTCATGAAATTCTTGAACCTTGATTGGTGCTCTCTGAAGGTTTTCTGCACGTTCCCAAGTACGATCACTGATGTCATACCCTTTCCAATGATCAAGGTACTCCAATCTTCCTCGGGATATTCTTGAATCTAGGACATGCTCGACTTCAAATTCTTCATGATCATCAATCTCGATAGGTGGTGAAGGATTAGGTCTCTCCTCCTTGAATGGTGAAATCTCATATGGTTCCAACACGGATACATGGAAAACTAGATGTATTCTCATTGTACTTGGTAACTGGAGCTTGAAGGCGATTAGGTTAATCTTGGCGTAGATGGTGAAAGGACCAAATCTTTGATGGTCTAGCTTTGCACAATGCCTTGAAGTTTGCCAATTATTTGTGAGTAACCAAACTTTATCTGCAATGTGATATGATGGATTCTAAATACGATGCTAATCTGCATAATGCTTAAATTGTTCTTGAGCTCTATGGATTTCTTGCTTGAGTTCTTGGTGAATATCCATGAGGTATTGGGTCTTATCTCTAGCCGCTGGGTTCTTGACATAATTTGAGAGTTGTACATCCATTCTTGGGTGCTATCCATAATTTGCAAAGGAGTTTGCTTGGTAGACCTATGAACATTGTTGTCATAGGCAAACTCTGCAAAGGGTAAAAGTTCGGACCAATCACTTTGATGATAGTTGATGGTGCAACGGA
>CM035432.1:103841557-103849057 GCA_020310875.1 Ceratopteris richardii
ATAGCCTATATGCAAAAGGGTAGTACAAGCATGATAATGCATCTGAACGACTAACTAGCTCCATCCTGTACTAGTGGGCGGGTGTAAGATGTGGTACATGGGTGGAGGTGGAGTCAAGGCCGCCCTGATGGCTGCTGCGGGATCCGCCATCATCCCGGATCATCTCTCCTCCATGGCGCGATGGTCAGGAGCCTGGATGTCTGCAATCTGGTGTCTGTGAAGTCTCATGGTCTAATATCCTATAGCATGGGTTCGTCTCCTAGCTCGAGAGGTCTGAGCCTGCTGAAGAGTCACCCCTCTCGATGTGTGAGCTAAGGGGGGGAGGGCTGCTGCACGTCGTGCAATGAAGAAGTCAGTGAGCTGACTCTGTCTCCCTTGTGTCTGGGCAGCTGCAGTAGGCTGGAGGAGAGAATCTCTGTGACTCTGAATCTCTAGTAAGAATCACCCGAGCTGTCGCTGATCTCTAGAGCCCATGATCTCTCGGAAGGTGGGCTGCCCTGTAAACAGAGTCTCGTATCTGTCTCTAATGTCATCATATGCGCTACATCTGCAAACAAAGTGCTCCTCATCCTCCATCTCTACTCTGCATATCCTGCATAGCCGCTCCTCTCTGGGAATGTCTGTGGCTCTGCCTATCTCAATCTCTAGTCGGTGTGATGAGACCCTCAACTGGCCAATAGCTACCCTCGAGCTATGAGGCATGTAGGTATCCATGTAACGTGGTTGCTGGATGAAACCATCCGCTAATATGTCCAAGAACTGGTCTCGATAGTGCGATAGTCTCGATCCCATGTGTGGTGTGTGCCATGTCTGACTAATGTAGAGCTGCCAAAGGTCCTGTCTGAGCACAAGATTCCTCTCATGACGCGAGAGGTGGATGTGAGGTGAGTCTGGGTCATACTGAAAAGGCGGCAATCTATCCATATCAAGTCCATGACTATCAAACCACGCCTCTAACCTGAGTGTACCAAGCTCTCTCATATCCCGACTCTGATATCTGTATAGATGCCTCAAAAGCTCTTTGTGTGTCTCTTTCTGTATACATACAGAAAGAGACACACAAAGAGCTTTTGAGGCATCTATACAGATATCAGAGTCGGGATATGAGAGAGCTTGGTACACTCAGGTTAGAGGCGTGGTTTGATAGTCATGGACTTGATATGGATAGATTGCCGCCTTTTCAGTATGACCCAGACTCACCTCACATCCACCTCTCGCGTCATGAGAGGAATCTTGTATATATATATATATATATATATATATATATATATATATATATATATATATATATATATATATATATATATAGATAGATAGATAGATAGATAGATAGATAGATAGATAGATAGATAGATAGATAGATAGATAGATAGATAGATAGATAGATAGATAGATAGATAGATAGATAGATAGATAGATAGATAGATAGATAGATAGATAGATAGATAGATAGATAGATAGATAGATAGATAGATAGATAGATAGATAGATAGATAGATAGATAGATAGAGAGAGAGAGAGAGAGAGAGAGAGAGAGAGAGAGAGAGAGAGAGAGAGAGAGAGAGAGAGAGAGAGAGAGAGAGAGAGAGAGAGAGAGAGAGAGAGAGAGAGAGAGAGAGAAAGAGAGAGATCAAACAGATACAACACCCGGGAGTTGAAGGGCTGATGATGACAGATATACGTAATCTCAGAACCTTTGCTGCCTTTGTCCAAAAATTTGATGTGAAGTTTGATATGCTATCTATCATCAACGAGCTGGAAGATCAGGTAATATGAAACACGACATTGTTCCACCAAAAAAATCTGTGTTAATCACATTATATGGCTGGGATCTTTTCAATCTATTTTTGCTCTGGAATGGTGGATGGGACAGCCTGTCACAGGCTTCTTGCATGCTGAAAGTTTACATTGTTTTATATAAACACTAGATGCATTTTTTAATGTAAAGTATGAACGGTTGAGCCTTAGTGTTGCACTGTCCTTGTAAATGTATTCGTCTTCTCTTCAAGAGATTGGTATTTTTGTTAAGAAGAAAAATAAGGTTTTTCATTTTTCTTTCTTGGTATTATTCTTCAAGAATTTAGATCTTTTGGACCCCTTTCAATGACTTACACTATCAAAAGCTCACTTATATGCATAGCTTTGATTTGCTAGTTGTTTCTTTAGCCCTATCTCTGTTGAACTTCACATATGTTAGCTGGCACATATTAATTCTCCAATCTTGCTTAGTTGTCCAGTGGCTTTCTATTCTCTCTAGGACAAGGGAAGAAAGTACTTGGTTTAAGTTGAATAGAATCGTGTGAAAACATGGTGTCTTTTTAGAGTAGGGTTGCATTGATAACTTTTCCACATGATGTAGCTTTCCTCTATGTGCTTGCACACATGCTCAGGCCCTTGTAGGCCTTTATCCATCTCCCATCTCCTTTCTTCATTCTATCCTTTTTTTTTCTCCTTCCATTTTTCTTTATTTTATGAATTCTTTAGTTTCATCTACTCATTTAATGTCTAGAAAAATGCTCGTTTTTAAAATTTCTTTTTCTTAAATGCAGGTTGGTCTTGAGTTTGATTTTGAGCAGGAGGCCAGATCAATGGTTAGAATAGCGAATTCATTTTCTACATATGGCCAGCAGAAGCGAGCACCTATCCTGGTCCCAAGGCCTATTCCACATTTAGTCACAAGGTTTACAAAATATAGCTTCGTATTTTCTATCATAGATGTTTGCATGTTCGAAGAGATGTACATACACCTTGATACACTTGTGAGGCATGTATTCATCAAATTATAACATAAGCTGGAAATGTGGACACGGTTTCTGAAATAGATGTATGTATTTGTCAACAAGAGTATTCATATAAATTGGCATATTTGAGTTGACAGTGGAAGGTTTTACTCCAGAAACTCATCAAAACACGTAAGAGGTAGATCATGCCCATCATTTTGAGGATGATAAAACATGCCATGTTCATCATGCCCTAGACATTATCCTGTAGGCCATAGCAACAAACCTATTTCATATCCCAGAGATTTTGGTCTCTGTAGACTGTAGGTAAAAGAAAAAAAGATTCATGTATGTATAGAAGACATAAATAGATGTATCACGATGATGGATCGAAAAAGATAAGAGTCCTTATTTAAGTTTAATGTCTAGATGATGGCATATCTAGTATGAAGATTGAGAGAATGGAAAGAGTAACAGGGATTCATCCTGGATGGTCAGAGAAACAATAGGAAAGAGGTAAAAGAACTAATTGTATTTGCATATATATCTTTCATATCTTGCATTTATGTATATGCATTCATGTAGGTTAATTTATATGTTTTTTTTTCTATTTGTAAATTTTGATTTTCTTGATCTTGTGCTTTTATTCGTCGTGGAACATTGACAAGCTTAAGATCACTCTGCTCTCACTTGTAGGCAGGTACTGGTTATGGAATTCATGGAAGGAATCCCAATCTTACGCCTTGGTGAAGAAATGGCTAGAAGAGGTTTTAATCCTGATGGTGCTGTTGCCAGACTAGCCAAAAGGTCAGTTTTAGAATAGAACCATCTATGTGGGTAGGGGGTTCTCATTGGTAATATGACCTCATTAATGTGTTAAATGTTGTGCTTCCTATAAAGTTCTAGCTGGCCATAAAAGGCCAGGTGCGAATAGAGATATCAATCCCCACATGATACAAAGGATTATAAAGTCTTGAGTCCAATGCTGAGTTATACTAGAGGTACTATGAGAGTGGTGCTGGATCTATTTGCTAATGACAGTAAGTGTTTTCTGTATTTTATTTTTCTTGAATTGCCCTTAAGAGGACCTAAGCTTAACGGTTCTTCTTGATATGCTGAGATCCAGTAAAGAGTCTGAGAGGGGTTCTGGCTATATTTCTCAGTGACATTATGTTTTCAGTATGCAACAGAGGTCCTAGCTCTCTTTGCAAGTGACATCGAGTGTTTTCTGCATTTAATTTTCCTTTATTTGTTTGCTTGGCTTGATTTGAATTGTCGTCAGACAGCATTCAACTCAAGGGGTTCTTTTTGATAATTCATTTCTGTCTGTAAGCAGCAATATATTGAAGGACCTGACTGAAGCCTATGGGCACATGATCTTAAAGGATGGATTCTTCCAAGCAGATCCTCATCCAGGGAATATTCTCATAAATGATAAGGGACAGGCAAGTTATCCATGCATGATATTAGATAAAAATGACAGCATGGTTCTTAATCTGACTGATATGGAAGGCCTGTAGTCATGTCTTTTAATCTTATTCTGTGGAGTATTCTTTACTTTGCAGATTGCTCTTCTTGATTATGGTCAGGTCAAAGAGCTTTCCCAGAGATTGAGGCTTGATTATTCCAGGTTTGTCATAGCACTGCATGAGGGTGAGCCCTTTAGAATTGGTCACTGCCTAGAGTGAGTAACTATACCCTGACTTCTGTATTTTTCCATGAAACTCTTCAGAGGTATCCATCTTCTTGCTAATGTATGGATATTGATTGGTTCACATCAGGAGAATGGGATTAGTCCTAGGAGAAAAAATTGAAACAGACCCTGCTGCATTTTTAATAACAGTGTCGGGAATGTTTGACACTACTCTTCCTCCTGGCCAAACCAAATCAATCCCATTCGGAGAAGGCTCAACGTTGGAGAAGTTTTCTGTCAAAGTAAGTTGGTGAAATATATACATATACTGCAAGCAATAACTTGTCGCTGTTGGTTGCAATAAGCCAGTTGTGAAAGTGCAATGTTAACTTGAGTCAATGTTTAGTTCCACACAAAAAGCGTGTGCATGTCTCGTAAATTTCTCTGCTGTTTTTTTCCTGCAAACATGTATTTGTTAATATTTTACTTTTTAGATGAGTGCTCTTGCTTATCTGAAATGAATGCAGAATTTCCCGAAGGAGCTCTTCTTTGTATTGCGGACAGTACATCTATTGAGAGGATTGAGCGTAGGCATGGGAATTCCATATTCATGTGCAAGTCAGTGGAAAGACTTGGCCAAGGATGTGCTGTGCAGCTCTGCCTCCTCTCAGGGTAGATTACCATATGTATCTTCTTTGTTTTAACAAGATCTAAGGATATTTTGAAACATGGTAGCGTAGACTCTAGATGGGATAGCCTGATGTGCTCAATCATGATACATCCTTTATATTAAGTTTGAAGGAGTATGGGCAAACCAAAGCAAAACAGGACAAACATTTTACTGACGAAACTCGATTGTTTATGTGTGACACTTTTCAGGGAAGAATACTAGTACGTGTTATGCTGGCAGGGAGCTCTCATGGAAGAAGAGGAAGAATGGTCGCACTCTTTTTGCATATGGTGCATAACTTGCATGTTTTGTCAGGAGGGAAAGTGCACTCGTTTCAACTATGATGAACGAAGTGAAGGTCATTCAAACCCCGTGATTATTTTTGAGGGAGATTATATACGTAAGTACACCTCACAGTTGTATGGAAAGTATCTTATATTTGCTGAATAGTTATGTAAAACATCAATGTAATTATTCATGACGGTCTTGCCATATTCCATCTTTGATATTAGCTCAAGCTATGTTCTCTCCACTGACCTCTTACCAAAATGATATTCATGCTGTAAGAGGTGCCACATTCTCTTCGTGGTTGAGCACATACATCATGAAACAAATACCCTCTTGATTTGCATCACACCTTGTATTTCAAGTGTAGAATTATGCTTGGCACTAAAGGCACTGCTAATGTACCTTCAGGCCGTTATTTATGCATTTTAAAATGATTTTATCATCATTCTACATAAGGTGTCAGACTTGTAGCGTGTTGCCAGTCTTGTGCCTCTTTCCATGATCAATAGTGTTTCTGTGTATGAAAATGTTTCTTTATGCATGAAATGATTGAAATATTGAAGATGTGGAATTAGTTCATGCATCTTCTATCAGGTTCTAGGGTACGAAACGGAAAAACTCAGACCTAGTGGTGCCCATTAAAGAGAACATATGGGGTTTGGAATGGATGTAAAATAGCTAATGTAACACATTTAGAATGATTTAATGGCATCCATGTGATAATTCGAGCTTTTAGGTAAACATCATATGCAAAAGAAAAGCCTCCTGATCATAATATGACAGAGTTGAATTGATAATCATCTTGATTATTCAAGTCATTGGTTCATAGATTTGTTATTTCTTTTTAAATGAAGTGTACAAATATCACACATCCATTCATACTGTATGAACTAATAAAATGTCACATAAATATATTGCAATGCCCAAAATGGTAAGAAACATATGTGATACTACAGTGTACAGAGAAGTCGTCGATAGATTGATCATCGTGCGGACCCATCAATGATCAGTTCTTGAAAAATTGATCATCTTGTGAATCCACCAATGTTCATTCATAATATAAGGGTTGTACAAAGAAGCAGTTGACATATTGATCGTCATGTAGACCCACCAATGATCATTCATGTTATTAGGGTAAGCATCCAAAAACCATGTTTTCAACCATTAGCGAGGAATATCAATTGTTCATGGTCCATATATGTTTAGACAATAATACACCCAATATCATGATATCAAGATCTAGATAGTATAATAATAAGATGATAAATGATAATCTTGTATTGGAGAATTTGGAATACTGTTTCTACATAGATTTTATTATCAAGGTGCTCGTTTGCAACACCATCATCAAAAGAATTAGCTTGTGATGAGATGATAGTACTACAAGTCTCTACTTCATGATTTTAACACTCAAATAAGCACTATTGTTGTTGGACTTTTGAGAGAGCATGATGAGGGAGTTTAGGAGCATAAGACACATAGATATTACTAAGTGTGGAATGTACAAAGTTAAGTAGTCCATTAGGATTACGGGTACAAACTAAGAAAAAACAAACCTACATAAAGGGGGTAAAGTGTCCTGGCTAACAGAACTGATGCGCAAGCACATCACTATCAAAATGTACTCACTTATCCCTTGTTGGAATGATGTAGCAAACAAATTGTTAGCACTTAGCATAAGGAAGTGTTTGTATGATATACAACGTTATTACTTTACGAAAGGAATTAAGGCCAACACTTTGCTAAGGCTATAGGCTCTCACATTGAAGAACCTCAGTGAAAACATCTACAAAGCTTTCTTGTGTAGGCACATAAGTCAAGCTAATCTCTTTGACAAATAATTTCTCATTGAAATAAAGGTAGTGCATCTCAACGTGCTTTGTGCTATTATGTTATTACTTGCAATTCTCAATATGCTCTTATTTTTAGTAAAGATGATGGAGGCATAAGATAGATAGATATTTAAATCAATCACTAGGTATTTGAACCAAGATATTCAAATCAATCACAAGGTATTTGAAACAAACGATGTGCGATTTTCACTCATAAGTATAAGTGAACAATAATAATCCCTTCTTAGGATTTGATTTCACGATGAAATTGGCCATATAATTATGGTGGTCATTTGTAATGAATTAGGAACTTATCTTAAGACTTAACCCAAGCTTAATATGCTTCAATATCTTTCA
>CM035432.1:103856557-103859057 GCA_020310875.1 Ceratopteris richardii
ACCCTGCAGAACCTGAAGACCCAGTAATTCAACTAAGGAAAGAGCTTGAAAACTTAAAAAGGAATAAGCCCCATAAAGAAGAGGAGAGTGTTGTGACTTAGTTGAGGAGGGAAATTGAAGCATTGAAGCTACAAAAGGAAGAGGAAGCCTAAGCAAAATAACTAGCTCAACCTTGACAGGAATTACAGGAACTCAAGGGAGGTGGCATCAAAAGTGGACTATGGTGCACCATGTGCAACAAGCAGGGTCATGTGGTAAGTGAGTGTCTGCTTCTAAGTGTAACTTTCCAGCTATGCAGGAAAGCTGGCCATGAGGCCCAAGATTGTCAGTCAAGAGGTATGCCTGCAACAACATATTGGACATAAGGAGGAGCCCAACCACCAGCTAATGTGATGGCGGCTGCATCTAATCAAGGTAACAATTACTACCCTAGACACAGGGATAACTTTGGAAATGGGCCAAGGAGGCCAATTATCTGTTTCAGATGTGGGCATTACCAAAGTAGTTGTACTCTACCAGAAAATGCCCCCCCTTGTAGGAATTGCCAAGAGGCTAGGGACCATTATACCCTTTGATGTCCTAAGAACCAGGCGTCTTCATCTGGGCCACACATTCAAATGATTGCTGTGAGCAAAGAAGAAGCTGTGGAACAAGTCAATGTGCCATCACCATCTACCAGAGTGGTGCAGGTAGAAGAAATTAAATCTTTTACAATGAAGACAAGAAGCAAGGGGAAGGCTCAATTGGACATAGGTCAAGAATCAAGGATTAATGGTCTGAACAAAGACAAAGAGACATCTGATGACGAAGCCAACACATGTGCAGATACAAGGCAGAAAGAAAATCTCATAGGTACCAGTGATGCCATTAGACATGCATTCAGCAGGGCTCATGAGGCGTTTGATAAGTCAATTGGAGCCCATGCTCTTAAGGAATCAAAAGCTTCACGACTACTCAAGTCCATGAAAAAGGAGGTCAATATTTTTGACTTAATAAAGATGGATGGGAAATTCAGGTTAGAACTCTTGCAGATAATTGATGAGGCTTCCACAACAAGTTTAGTGGAAAAGGCTACTGTCATGCATAAAGATAAAGTTATAGGGGAAGCACCCCTCACAGATTATAAGAGCCCTCGACTAACAGTCTCTATCAAAGGTCATGAGTTTCAACGAGTTATTGTGGATGGTGGATCTCGCATTAACTTGATGCCTGAACATACCATGGAAAAGATTGGACTACAACCTTCAAGACCTACCAACTTCATTGTAACACTAGCAGACCAAAGCATTGTAAGGCCTATGGGAGTGGTTCCTAGAGTCTCAGTCGAGATACAAGGTACCATCTTTAACTTGGACTTTGTTGCTCTAAGGCTGCCACAGGTAGAAGGAAGTTTCCCCCCTGTTAATTGGGAGACTTGGTTAAGGCATGGCAATGTACTACAAGACTAGGATAAGGACACAATGTGGGTAAAACAAGAGGGGAAAGAGTTGCAACAGATATTTTTAGAAGAAGGATCAAACAATCAAAGACATACCAGCACGATGCAGACAATTGGTATTTGTATGGAAGATGTATTGTTGGATAACCTAGAGGCATACCTGTATGAAGAAGCAAATTTATATGAAGAAGAAAATATGTTGGCTTGGCTCCATACAGACGACCCATCTTCTTGTTATGGAATTTTTCCAAACTCAAGTAAAGAGGAACTCTATGAAGAAAAAGAGGTTTTCAAATCATATATCAATGGCCACTTTTTAATGGATACTAGTATGGCTATCATCTATTATGTTAACTTTTATGGCAATAAGTGTAGGGCTTTACAAGGAGGTGGAAGGAGTACCTGCAGATCTTTGGAAACACATGATTCTATTGGTTAAAGAAGCTGGAATAGTAAAAATGATATTTTGCAGATTAAGTCACAAAGTAGCTGAAACAAAGATACAAAAGGTGCAGTATGGAGGAGATAGTATTCCAATTAAGGATTTAGGGTGGCCCGATCAGATGGTCAGTGTGCCCAAAAAGAAGACAAAACAAATGAAGTGCAGTACAATTGGAGATTATGGAGGGGTTTCTCTTAGTCATCATATCACAGCTCAAGGCCTATCATCAGCATAACTGAAGATTTATGGATCATTTGGAACTTGCAAAATCTATCCAGGTTGTACATAGCCTTCTCATTCCATTTTTGCATACATTTTAGTAGTTTTTTTCCATTTTTCATGCTTGTTCCTTGATTTTTTATGTACCTTAGAAGCCATTTCCCACCCTTTGCATAAGAAAAAAAATTTAGGAAATTTTTGGGAATTTTTAAGGCATTTTTAGAAAATTTTCTAACATTTTTCATCTTTTTCAATGTCATTTTCTTGATATAAGGGAAAAATAAAGGAAGCTCTCTGTGGTTTTGAGTGGGAAAGTGAGCTAGAAATGTTGGGATTTTTTTGAGGAATTTTCTTGATTTTTTTGCATTTTTTTCAATTTTTTTTTGGATTTTATTAGCATT
>CM035432.1:103864057-103866557 GCA_020310875.1 Ceratopteris richardii
AGGAGAGAAGATTGAAGAGGAGCAAATTGTGAAAATTGTGAGACAAGTGATTAATGGCATCAAGGCAGATGACAAATGGGAAAGCTTCACAACTGCCATGGACTTGTACATGGACATGCAGATTCTTGATCTTACCACACTCATGGGTCAACTCTTTACCCATGAAGCCAAGCTCAACAAAAATGGAGAACCACCAAGAGGTAATAACTCTTTTGCCCTATACACTAATAAAGGCAAGTCTAAAGAGAAAGGGAAAAGCAAAAAGATTGAAGACGAAGGTACTACTTCTCAAGCTAACTATGCAGGAAGAGGTAGGAACTCAAGAGGTAGGGGCAAAGGAGGTAAGCAAGGAAGGGGGAGACCTTTCAAATCTTCCTCATGCAACATATGTGGATTGTCTGACACTACAGATGAGTGCTATAGGAACTTCAAGAATCAGAGAGGAAGAGGATATCAAAGACGTGGCTACACACAATCAAGAGGAAGATTCAACCACAATCAAAGCTACAACCATGGCTACAACAACAAATACAACAACAATTACAATAACGACTACCAAGGAGGATAAAAATAAAGAAAGGACTACAACAATTACAGAGAGGATCAAGAGGATTCTCTTCTGATTATGAACATGACTTCAAAGCAAGGTATGAATGATGAACACCTCTTCTATATTGACTCAAGTTGTTCAAACCATGTAGCAGGCAATGTAGCTGTTCTCTCTGACCTCGAGGAACCCAAGGGAAAGTACTAAGTACAAACATGTGATGACACCAAACGTTTAGTGGTCAAGGTAGGAAATATCGAAACTTTCTCACCTGTTGCCAAAATGCCAACCGTCAGGGTATTGGTAAGTGTGGCTGCATCAAGGAATTAGAATATGTACCAATTGGATGTAAAAAATGTTTTTCTTAATGGCTGGATTTTAGAGGAGGTTTACATGGCTCAACCTCCTAGCTATGAAGACCTAAGCAAGGTAAATTATGTATGCAAACTGAACAAAGCTCTTTATGGATTGAAGCAGGCACCTAGGGCATGGAATCATAGGTTGACTACCTATCTTCAAGATCAAGGATTCATCATGAGCAAAGCAAATACTTCTCTATTTGTCAAGAGAAGCAATTCAGCGGTGATATACCTATGTGTGTATGTTGATGATATCATACTTATAGGTAGGGATGCCAATGTCATCAAACAGATTGATGCAGGAGTTCAAAATCAGTGATCTAGGGTCACTAAAGTATTTTCTTGGACTTGAATTGGTCTATACAAATTTTGGAATTTATATTACTCAAAGAAAGTATGTGCCGGACATGTTGAAGAAGTTGGACTTGGAGAATGCTAAGATAGCTAGCACTCCTATGGAGGTAAATCAAAAAATTAAGTGCTCATGAAGGTGATGTGCTTGAAGATATTGCAGGATATCAAAGCATAGTAGGAAGTCTAAACTATGCAACATTGACAAGGATTGATATTGCTTATGGAGTAAGTGTTTTAAGTCAATTCATGCGTAAATATAGAGCACCTCACTTGGAAGCTGCCAAGAGAATTTCGAAGTACCTCAAGGGTACTCAAAGTCAAGGTCTATACTTTCCATATACTTCAAATTTGGACATCAAACTTTACTTAGATGCAGATTGGGCAGTATCTAAGGATGACAGGAGGAGTACCTCAGGTTATCTGTCTTTTGTAGGTGATAAGCCCATTTCATGGTCTTCCAAGAAGCAACCTACTATTGCTCTATCTTGAACAGAGGCTGAATACAGGGGATTAGCCAATGCTACTCAAGAATCCATATGGTTTAGATTGCTCTACTCAGATTTGGGACTTCACACTCACTCACCTATGATCTTTGGTGAAAATACAAGTTCTCTACATCTTGCAGCGAATCCTATCTATCATGCAAGAACCAAGCATATATAAGTTCACTATCATTATGTGAGGGAGAAGCTATTGAGCGAGGAGATTCAACTTGCATATGTATCAACTAATATGCAATGTGCAGATTTATTGACCAAAGCACTTGATGGTACTAAACTTTGCAGGTTTAAAGCTATGATTGGATTGCAAGACATTCAAGAGAATTGATGAAGAAGAACAAGCCAAGATGTTTGGCTTCAGGGGGAGCTGTTGGTGTAAATGCCAAGCCTTCACACTTGGATAGACATGGAAGAAGTGATGTGCAACTCTTTGAAGAACCACATGATCCATTGCTTATGGTTTTTTTACCATTAGCTTTTGTAAAAGTCATTTCACTTAGAGAAATCTTGTAAAGCCACTAAACTCGTGGAATTAGGAGAATAAATAAAGCTACAAATTCTCATGAGAGAATATCTCTTCATTTAGAGGAAGAACCTTTTACGTGGAAGATCATTTGAATTTCAAATTCAAATTTGAAAAATCTCTCTGTAAAAGTAATTGGAAAACTCGCGGCCAAATATAATCCTTTTGAGAGCCATTCATTTGATCATTAGTAGAGGTTGAGTAGCACACTTCATTG
>CM035432.1:103889257-103894257 GCA_020310875.1 Ceratopteris richardii
TGCGCCAGATTTCTCGACTGTTAGAACATTCTTACATATGAATGTTCCTAAACAAAATTCTCACAGCCTGATTACAATTAACTTCTCAAATTCTAGCCATAGATAGATTAGCTATGGACATAGATACGTGCAAAAGGATTTCTCTAAAGATTAAGCACAGAAGGAGCAGACAGCAAAATATCGGGCGCAAAAATTCTCGATTTCTCAGAAAAATTTACATTTCAGTGAGGATGGACAAATCACTCACTCTTCATGTGTCTAATGACACTAATTTCTCTCTCCCTATTCTCAAATCTTCTTCTGCTCTATTTGCCCGACATTTTCCAACATATTTATAGATGAATATGTACAAGTGTATGACAAGACAAAAGTATAAGTCAGCTAATTTACATATGTGTACACATCTTTGGAATCCTGAAAAATATCCTTCCTCCAACCTTCTGAATTTATTCTTCTCTTGACTGCTTGACTTCATTCCTTCATAATCCTTCAATTGATGATTGTCATGCACCAACAGCTCCCCCTCAATCATTAATTGAGGTTCTTCTCTATCTTCTTTACTCCAGCCATATTCTTGAATCTTTGTAGTTTTGGTCCATCTAGACTTTTTGTCATCATATCTGCAACTTGATCTTTTGTGGGAGTGTGTATGACTTCAATCTCCTTCTCAATGACCTTCTCTCTCAGAAAATGATACTGTATTTCAATATGCTTAGTTCTAGCATGAAATACAGGATTAGCTGCCAAGTATAATGAACTCATATTGTCTCCACAAATAATAGGAGTACTCTGAATCACATCAAAAACTTTCAAAAGTGTCTTTAGCCATATTACCTCTTTTGCAGCTTCCACCATACCTTTATATTCTGCCTCTGTAGATGACAAAGCAACTGTATGTTGCTTCTTGGAACACCATGAGATCAATTTGTCTCCTACATAGCATAAGTATCCATGTGTTGATCTTCTATCATCCACATTACCTGCCCAATCTGCATCACTATATATCTTGATTCTTGTATCTGAAGTAAAACCATAGTACAACCCTTCTTTGAGTGTACCCTTGATGTACCTAAGTACTCTTTGTCCTGCAATCCAATGTTCCTTTCTAGGACAATGCATGAATTGTGAAAGCACACCAACTGCATATGACAAGTCAGGCCTTGTCAATGTAGCATAAATCAAGCTACCAACCAAACTTTGATAGAGTTTCATATCTCTGAACTCTTCTCCTCCAAACCTAGACAATTTATGGTTCACTTCCAAAGGTGTAGGTGCAACCCTGCAATCTTCCATTTTAAATTTGGTTAGCAAATTTTTAAGATACCTTTCTTGGGTCACATATACTCCATGTTGAGTATAAGTGATCTCCATTCCCAAGAAGAATGATAGATTCCCCAAATCACTGATTTTGAACTCTTTCTCCATCTGCTTTTTGATCATTTGTATCCCCTTATCATCTGTTCCTGTAAGTATTATGTCATCAACATAAATACACACATAAATGAACCCATCTTCACTTGCTTTGACTAGCAAGCTACTATCTGCCTTTGATGCTTGAAAACCAAGATCATTCAAGAATTTCACAAGCCTATAATTCCAAGCCCTTGGGGCTTGCTTCAACCCATACAAAGCTCTTTTGAGCTTACACACATAATTTGGACTCACTTGATCTTTGAACCCATCTGGTTGCTCCATGTAGACTTCATCTGAAATGTAACCATTTAAGAAAGCATTTTTAACATCTAATTGAGACAACTTCCAACCTTTACAAGCAGCAATTGCAATGAGTGTCCTGATGGTTGTCATCTTTGCCACAGGACTATAAGTCTCATCATAGTCCACTCCATATGTTTGTGCATATCCTTTCACAACAAGTCTAGCTTTGTATCTAGACACACTTCCATCTGCAAATCTCTTTGTTTTGTAAACCCACTTACATCCAATAATTTTCTGGCTATTAGGTTTAGGAACCAGATCCCAAGTCTGATTCTCTATCAATGCATCATACTCCTCTTGCATGGCTTCTTTCCAATTTCTCTGGCCTTTGGCTTCATCATATGTAGATGGATCTTCATCTGCTTTTACCAAATAAGCATAATCTTTAGTAGTCAAGAATGAGGTGTCATAGCTATACCTTGTAGGTTGCCATTTGTGCCTAGTTGACCTCCTAACTTCTGCACTTCTTGAAGTTTCTGGTTCATCACATTCTGGATCAAACCTTGGCCTCTCTTCAACTTCAACCTGCACTTCATTACTCTCACTTTCATCAAGTAACTGAATCTTTGCTTTACCTTTCCTTTGATCCACCACTTCTTCATCATCTGCATGTACATTATATTTACCTGCATACCAAGTACCTTGCTCATCAAATGTAACATCTTTGGATACAATAAATTGCTTTGTGGATGGACTCCACAACCTGTATCCCATTTGCTTATCATCATAACCAATGAATACATACTTCTCTGCCTTAGGCTCCAACTTATGCCTCAATTGAGATGGCACATATGCATATGCCAAGCATCCAAATATTCTGCAATGATCCAAGGTAGGTTTCTTACCCCACCAAGCTTCATATGGTGTCATACCCTGCAAAGCTTTACAAGGCAATCTATTAACCAAATATGTAGCTGTATTAACAGCCTCAGCCCACAAATAATTTGGGCAATTCTTCTCTTTCATCATGGACCTTGCAAACTCAACAAGAGTCCTATTTCTTCTTTCTGCTACCCCATTTTGTTGAGGAGAATACCTGCAAGTAACTTCTCTCTTTATACCTGCATTCCACAAATAATCATTGAACTCATTTGAAAAATACTCTCCCCCTCCATCTGACCTTAGTCTCTTTAATTTTTGACCTGTGATCCTTTCTGCATATGCATGATAGTGTTTAAATGTATTAAACACTTCTGACTTTTCCTTAATCACATAAATTGTGATCCACCTGGTAGCATCATCAACATATATGACATAATATCTTGAACCATTTATACTAAAGTCCTTTGAAGGACCCCACACATCTGTATGCACCAATTCAAGTCTTTCTGAGTACATAAATCCATGCTTGGAATAGGATTGCTTATGAGCCTTACCTAATTGACATGCCTCACATCTGTATGTCATGTGTTGACCTGCAATGTTAGGCATTCCAAACACTGAATCATTGTTAATCATTTCTTTGATACCTCTTTCATTAAAGTGTCCAAGTCTTTTGTGCCAAAGATCCAATTCTGACACCTTCTGCTCTCCATATGTGAACATAGCATGTCCAACATTTCCTTGTACCTTCAATGTGAAAAGCCTTCCTTCTTTCTTTCCTGCAATAACTTGTTTATACCCTTGACTAGGGTCTTCCACATAAACTCCATCATTGGTAAACCTTACCTCATAACCTTTTTCCACAATTTGACCTACACTGATCAAATTCTTTGGGATTGTGGGAACATAAAGAACCTTACTCAGAAGAGTACTCCCATCCTTAGCTTTGACTGAACCAATTGACTTTACCTTATGCTTTGTATTATCACCTGTCTGAACTGTATGATTAATTGCATTATGATCTAGGTCAGTCATCAAAGCAATATTTCCACTCAAATGATTACTACATCCTGAATCAATATAGAACACTCTCATGTCCTCATGTGAGGTTTCACATGTATTCATAATGAGAGTCGAGTCCTCCTTCTGATCTGATGCATAGTTGTAGTAGGTGTTATTATAGGATTGATTTTGGAAGCTTCTTCCTCCACCTCTTCCAAAAGAATTCCTACCACCTCTACCTCTGAAGTTTCCTCTCTGAAATCTACCACCTCTTGCTCTTTGATTAAAGTTCTGATAATTACCATTGTTTTGATTATTATGCCAACAATCATGAGATAGATGATTGGTCTTACCACATATCCAACAAGCTCTTACATTATCTTTGTTGTTTCTGCCTCTTCCTCTACTTCTGCCATTTCCTCTTCCTCTTATGAAGTTTGCTTGGTTTGAAGTACCTTCTTCTTCACCTGATTGTTGCTTTGCTTTGTTAGCTTTCTTCTTGTCTTTAGAGTACATTGCATGACCTGCACTCTTATCAACATCTCCTTTGATATCATTCTCAAAAGTTAGCATATGACCTAACAATTGATTCAAATCAGGAGTAAAATGATCTAATGAAAGTTCTGTAGATAAAATGAAAGGCTTCCACTTCTCATCTCCTCTTAGTCCTGTGAGTATTTGTCTTACCAATTTGTCTTCTTCAATATCTTCATCAACTGCACCTAAAGAATCTGCAATGTCCTTCATTTTTGTCACATAGTCAGAAATTGATTGTGAGGCCTTCTTCTTGAAGGTAGTAAACTCTGCCCATAGTGAAGCCTTCCTTGATTTAGTTGTATTTTGGAAATGCTCTTCCAAAGCATTCCAAATGTCACAAGCACTTTCAAGTCCTCTAATGTGAGGAAGCAAATAGTCATTGACTGCCATGTAGATGATGCTTCTTGCTTGAGCATCCTTCTTCATCCAATTCTTCAAGTCTGCAAGCTCCTCCCTAGTTGGAACACTAGGATCTCTGAATTCTGGCTTTTCTTCATCTCCTGTGATGTATCCTATCAGATCTTTGCTCATAAGGTGAGCTTCCATCCTCATAGACCATGCAGGATAGTTCTCTCTATCCAACTTTTCAATTTGGAGACTATCTCCCATCTTTACTTCACCTGTAGCTTCAAATCTTTAACCTTTACAGATAACAAATGTACCTTTACTTCGAATGTTGCTCCTTCTGATCCTTTTGATGCTCTTTGTATGTCTTCCTTTGATCTTTCTTCAACCTTTACCCTTCTGCACCTTCAAAATGTAAAGATTTGTACTTCTGCAATAGTCGGAGTCTTCTTCACTTCAATTTTGACACAACCTGCTCTGATACCACTGATGGAGAGTGTTAATCTCCAAAAGAACAAGTTAACCTTGAATTTAGATCACCTCTATATCAAGATTAACCTTAGACTCCACCAAACTTA
>CM035432.1:103916757-103934257 GCA_020310875.1 Ceratopteris richardii
AATTCAAACTTAGGCTCCCTTGAATCTCTCCTCTAAAAGTAGGGAGATATTCTCTCTATCTCAACATTCAAATTTCCACGACTCTAGTGGTAGGTGGATGACTTAAAGTGATTACAAACAAATGATAAGTCACTTAGATTTTTACAAGGGGTAAAAAAGCAGGAACACATAAGCATATGTTCACATGAGTCTTCCTTTAAGTGAAGCCTAGATAATCCTTTGTCCATGCTAATCTTCCATAATTCCAAGGGTCCAAGCCAATGTGTGTAGGCTTGCCTTGCACCAACAGCTCCCCCTCAAGCCAAACACTTTGGCTTAAATCTTCTCTTTCATTCTTCAATCACTTCCTGCAATCCAATCATAGATTTGAATCTGCATAACTTGTTTCCATCCAATGCCTTTGTAAGTAAATCTGCACATTGCATATTAGTAGAAACATATGTCAATTGAATCTCTTTACTTAACAATTTCTCTCTCACATAGTGGTAATGAACCTCTATGTGCTTTGTTCTGGCATGATAAATTGGGTTTGCTGCAAGATGAAGAGAGCTAGTATTGTCTCCAAAGATAATAGGTGGTCTTGTATGTAGACCTAACTCTGTATAAAGAAGCTTCAACCAGATAGCTTCTTGAGTTGCATTGGCAAGTCCTCTATACTCTGCTTCAGTGGATGACAATGCCACTGTAGGTTGCTTCTTAGCTGACCAAGAGATAGGCTTATCTCCTGCAAAACAAATGTATCCTGAAGTGCTTCTCCTATCATCCTTGCATCCCGCCCAATCTGCATCTGAATAAACCTTTATGTCAATATCTGATGTATAAGGAAAATACAAACCATGACTTTGAGTTCCCTTGAGGTACTTCAAGATCTTCTTTGCTGCCTCTAGGTGAGGTATCCTTGGTTTGTGCATGAATTGACTGAGTACACTTATTCCATATGCTATGTCAATTCTTGTCAAGGTAGCATAGTTCAAACTACCCACCATACTTTGGTATCCTGTAATGTCTTTGATTTCTTCTCCTTCATGAGCACTTAGCTTTTGGTTAACCTCCATTGGAGTAGTAGATACCTTAGCATCCTGCAAACCAAACTTCTTGACCATATCCTGTACATACTTCTTTTGAGTGATGTATATACCTGAGTTTGTGTAGATCAATTCAAGACCTAGGAAATATTTTAGTAATCCAAGATCACTAATCTTGAATTCTTTCATCATCTGTCCTTTGATGTGTCTAATCCCATTGACATCATTACCTGTAATGATGATGTCATCTACATAAACACATAAGTAAATTACCTCTGTATTACTTCTCTTTATGAATAGAGAAGTGTCTGCTTTGCTCATCACAAATCCTTGGTCTTGGAGATAGGTGGTCAATCTGTAGTTCCATGCTCTAGGTGCCTGCTTCAAACCATACAGAGCCTTCTTCAATTTACAAACATAATGTACCTTTCTTGGATCTTCATAGCCAGGTGGTTGTGACATGTAGACTTCTTCAGATATCCATCCATTTAGGAATGCATTCTTCACATCCAATTGGTACATATTCCAATTCTTGGATGCAGCTACACTTACCAAAACTCTGATAGTTGGCATCTTGGCCACAGGAGAAAATGTCTCCTCATAATCAATGCCTTGGGTTTGTGCAAAACCCTTGGCTACCAACCTAGCTTTGTACCTGTTAATTGTTCCATCTGAATTCTTCTTCAATTTGTAGATCCATCTGGATCCTATCACCTTCATAGAATCCTTCTTGGGTATCAAGTCCCAAGTATCACTTTCTTTGAGGGCTTCTATCTCCTCATCCATGGCTTCTCTCCATTCTGGCTTTGTAATTGCTTCTTCATAGGTACCTGGTTCTTCATTCAACAAGTCTTTTGCAAGATATACAGAATGTTTAGTTACGAGTGATGTGTCATACCCAAATCTGATAGGCTTCTTCTTCTCTCTCTGAGATCTTCTTATAGCTTGAGTAGAAGTTTCTGCCTTGTCTTCCAATTGCTTCATTTTCATCTTTCCTTTGGATTTCCAAGCCTTGAACTCTTCAAGGTTTATGGTATCATCATCTGAGCTTGAGTCTTCTTGCTGAGTTGGCCCTTCCTTGGTAAGCTTTGGAAAATCTTCCTCCATGTCATAGGGTAGACTCACTTTCCTGCATTCATTCTCATACCATGAGTCATTCTCATCAAATATGACATCTCTGCTTACCTTGAAGCCTTTGTTTGTGGGGTTGTAGAATCTGTATCCCTTTTGGTTCAAATCATAACCAATGAAGATACATTTCTCTGCCTTTGGGTCTAGCTTTCCTCTTACCTGTGAAGGAATATGCACATATGCTATACAACCAAAAATTTTGCAATGATCCAGAGAGGGTCTCTTACCATGCCATGCTTCATATGGTGTCATGCCATCAAGTGATTTGGATGGCAACCTATTGATGAGGTAAGTGGCAGTGGACACACTCTCTGCCCATAGGTAATTTGGCAACCTTTTTTCATTGAGCATAGACCTAGCTGTTTCCACTATAAGTCTATTCCTTCTTTCTGCTACCCCATTTTGTTCAGGTGAATATCTGGTAGTGATCTCTCTCTTGATGCCTCTTTCCTGCAAGAAATCTTCAAACTCATTGGAGAAATACTCTCCTCCACCATCTGATCTTAGCCTCTTCAAGCTTCTACCTGTTTGATTCTCAACAAGAGCAAGATACCTCTTGAAACAATTAAACACTTCATCTTTATGCTTCATAAAGTATAAAATGGTCCACCTGCTATAGTCATCAATAAAAGACACATAATATCTTGAACCAGAAATGGAAGGGTCCTTGCTAGGTCCCCAAACATCTGTGTGTACCAAGTCTAGGTAGTCTTCATGCATGAAACCTTTCCTTGAGTAGGGTAATCTGTGAGACTTACCAAATTGACATGATCCACATTTGTAAATCATGTGTTGCTTGGATACATTAGGTATCCCAAGCACACATTGATCCCTGCACATTTGCTTAAGAGTCCTTTCACCTATGTGCCCTAATCTCTTATGCCATATCTCTAACTCTGAAAGTGTCTGATCCTTGTAATTATACAAAGCAATGTTTTTTGTATCCTCTAGCTCAAATGTAAATAGTCTACCTGATTTCTCTCCTTTGGCTATCCTTCTGAATCCTTGTTTTGGGTCCTCCACATATGCTCCATGTTGTGTGAATCTGACCTGCAAACCTTTCTCCACAATCTGACCAACACTCATTAAATTTTTAGTTATTGTTGGTACATAGAGTACCCTGCTTAATAGGTTCTGATTACCATCACATGTCTTCACATTTCCAACTTTGACAACAGAGTGTTTAGTGTCATCACCTGTTTGTACCTGATGTTTGCCCTTGGGCTCTTCCAAATCAGAAAGTAGTGCCACATTGCCAGCTACATGGTTAGAACATCCTGAGTCAATGTAAAATAAATGATCATCATTTGTACCTATCTTGGAGGTCATGTTCATGATCAATAAGGAGTCATCCTGCTCCTCTGTGTAGTTGTTGTAGTCTCTTCTATTTCTGAATCCACCTTGGTAGTTTCCATTGTGGTTGTTGTTGTAGTTGTTGTTGTATTGGTTGTTGTACCCATTGTAGCTTTGATGTTGGTTGAATCTGCCTCTCCCTTGAGAGTATCCACCTCTTGAGTAGCCTCTTCCTCTCTGATTTTTGTAGTTCTTGTAGCATTCATCTGTGGTATGATTGGACAACCCACAGATGTTGCAAGGTGATGAGTTGTAGGGTCTCCCCCTACCTGACTTACCTCCTCTGCCTCTTCCTCTAGATGACCTACCTTTCCCTGCATAATTGGCTTGAGAGGTAGAGCCTTCTTCATCCTGTTTCTTCTTGCCTTTATCTTTAACTTTCTTATCAGTAAAGAGAGCAGAGGGGTTATTACCTTTTGATTGATCTCCAGCTTTGGTGAACTTTGCTTCATGTGTAAATAGTTGACCCATGAGTGTTGTGAGATCAGGGGTATGCATGTCCATGTAGAGGTCCATTGCAGTGGTGAAACTTTCCCACTTATCATCTGCCTTGAGTCCATTTGTCACTTGCCTGACTATTTGCTCCTCTTCAATTTCCTCTCCAATGCTTGCTAGTTGGTCTGCCACATCTTTGATCTTTGTCACATAATCTGAGACTGATTGCTTGGGCTGCTTCCTAAGTGTTGTGAACTCTATCCATAATTGATTCTTCCTAGCCCTTGTGTTGGAAGAAAAATAATTTGACAAGGTTTCCCAAGTTTCTTGGGAAGTCTTACAGTTCCTTACATGAGGTAAAAGAAAGTCAGATATAGAGTTTAAGAGATAAGACCTTGCCAAAGCATCCTTTGCACACCATTGGTTGAGCCTTTCATGTTCATCCTTTGTAGGTAGTCCTCTAGTCTTGAATGAGGGCAACTCCTCATCTCCTGATATGTATCCAAATAGACTTCTCCCTTGTAGATAGGTCTTCATTCTCAATGACCAAGCTTGATAGTTGTTTCTGTCCAATTTGTCAATGAAAGAAGGGAAACCATCACCCATGATTACCTTGTTTTGCTCTGATACCACTGTTGAGAGTGATGGATGGATGCACTCAGGAAATCAGTTGGTGCTGCAAAACCTGCTTCACACCTGCCCTCTTTTCTCTTCAGAAATGCTTAGTACACTTGCTTAGCTTCCAAATGACACAAAGAAACCATGTATGTACTTTGGAAATGGTTTAGGTAATGATCAACCCAAAACAGATAACTTTGTACTTCAAAAATCAAGCAAAACTTTCTATTCCTGTAGTGATACCTGCTCAGACTTTTACTCAGTGTGTCCAGCACACTTAAAATTGGAACAATTCCTTTTGGGAGTATTAATGTACCTTAGTAAGTTACCAATCACAAGTGGAATCACTTCAATTGATAAACTATGCACTGAGAAATAAGTTTAGCAAAATTATATCTACCCCCGACTTTTCAGGAACTCTGCAGACAAATACCAGTGTGCACCTCGATTCGATTTTCTCCCAAATGACTGAATGGAATCCTTTGGAATTTTGTATGCTTGTAGTAGACTTTGAGCTGGTTCCAATGAGCTATAGAACACTTGATTTGGTTCAGTAGATCCAGAGCAATGCTTCTTTGAAGTTGACAGACTTGGAGTAGGATACTCAGAAAAAACAGAGATGATGAATGTATACTTCTATTGATATATGTGTTTGTACAATCTCATTAGCTTGCCAAGCAGAGCTAAATGAGGTAGTGTGATGTTGGGTATAGAGTAGCCCTCACACACAATGAGTTACAATGAAAAATATGTCTCGGGGAGTGAGCTAGAGTGGCAGGACTAACCGCGACTTTTTGATTACATCCTTTATAGGAGTTTGATCTTCATTTGAATTTGAAATTCAAACTTAGGCTCCCTTGAATCTCTCCTCTAAAAGTAGGGAGATATTCTCTCTATCTCAACATTCAAATTTCCACGACTCTAGTGGTAGGTGGATGACTTAAAGTGATTACAAACAAATGATAAGTCACTTAGATTTTTACAAGGGGTAAAAAAGTAGGAACACATAAGCATATGTTCACATGAGTCTTCCTTTAAGTGAAGCCTAGATAATCCTTTGTCCATGCTAATCTTCCATAATTCCAAGGGTCCAAGCCAATGTGTGTAGGCTTGCCTTGCACCAACATCTATATCACTTATGGATCAAACTTTACACAAATATTGACTTCACTTATCAAAACTTTCACTTGCACTTCTCTGAGTGAAGAAATTCCTTCTTCAGATAGTCGGCTTCAGAAATTGACTTCAATACCTGCACATATCTTCAGATGTCTTTGAACCAATGATGCACAAATCTCCACACTACCTTTGCGCAATCATATCGACCATTAGTTCTTCAAAAGAATCCTTAAAGCTTTAATTTGATCCTTAAGATCAAAGGTATGTCAAAAACTGTCTTCTAGAAATGGCGATTTTGACATGGTCAACTTCTTAAGTTGATTTCTCACAGCGCAGATCCTGTTTTGCTAAATGCTTTTAGCCATAGCTTCCTTACCTTTTATCTTAGATTTTGAATGCTCATTCATTAAAAACTTTACACTATGCACTGAGATCTAAGCAAAACATTGACATGGAAAAGTGCGCGACTCTGAGAAGTCTATCTGTAGATTCTACATACAAATGTTCCTATTGATCATACTCACAATAGAAAAGGAATTGGATCATAAAATTCTACACATCGCTTCATTAGCTTCCAGATTAGATGTTAACAAAAGGATTTCTGATCCACATGATCAGAATGAGAGAAATCTATGAAATACCAATCGCCAATTTTTTGAAGATGACTCTCTTCACATCTATCTCTATGACACTTGTTCTCTAATGACTCTCCTACTTATTTCTTTACATCATTGACTTATATACATATGGTTTTAGACTTATCCCACGTCTATTACATTACTCCTTATCATCGTAAGGAATATCTATACTCAGATTACAAGAATTCCCACCTGTAATGTACATATGTATACAAACTTCACTTCTGAGATCTCTTTCACCTTCTCAAGTGTCTTTTTCCACTTCAATCTGATTATAAACTTGCTTCAATCTCTTTGTAATCACCATTTTGTGATTGGTTTGTTCCAACAGCTTCCCCTCAATCACTAATTCTGATTTTTCCATTCTTCTTCACTCTTGCCATCTCCTTGAAGCTTTGTAGCTTAGGTCCATCCAAGCTTTTTGTTAACATATCTGCAACTTGTTCTTTTGTTGGAGTATACATCACTTCAATCTCTTTATCAAGTACCTTTTCTCTCAAGAAATGATACTGAATCTCTATATGCTTAGTCGTGGCATGAAAAACAGGGTTAGCTGCCAAATACAATGAACTCATATTGTCTCCAAAAATAATTGGAGTACTCTGATCAGTTCCAAAACTCTTCAACAAGGTTTTTAACCATATTACTTCTTTTGTAGCCTCTACCATTCCTTTATACTCAGCTTCTGTAGATGACAAAGCAACTGTATGTTGCTTCTTTGAGCACCAAGAAACTAGTTTATCTCCAATATAATAGAGATACCCATGAGTAGACCTTCTATCATCTGAATCACCTACGCAATCTGCATCACTAAACACTTTGATTCTTGTATCAAAAGTAAATCCATAGTACAAAACTTCACTTAGGGTTCCTTTGATATATCTTAGTACCCTTTGAGCTGCAATCCAATGATTCTTCTTTGGACAATGCATGAATTATGATAACACACCTGCTGCATATGATAGATCTGGCCTTGTCAAGGTAGCATAGATTAAACTACCTACCAAACTTTGATATTTCTTCATTTCATTAAACTCTTCACCTCCATACCTGCTCAATTTATGATTTACCTCCAATGGAGTACTTGAAGGCTTGCAATCCTCCATGTTGAATTTGACGAGAAGATTCTTCAAATACCTCTCTTGTGTAACATATACTCCATGTTGAGTATATACAATCTGCATTCCTAAGAAATAAGATAAGTTTCCCAACTCACTTATCTTAAACTCCTTCTCTATTTGTTTCTTAAGCTCATTGATTCATTGAGCATCTGTACCTGTGACGATAATATCATCAACATAAATACACATGTATATGTATCCATTTTCACTTGCCTTCACTAGCAAGGTACTATCTGCCTTTGATGCTTGAAATCCACATTCATTCAAGAACTTAACAAGCCTATAATTCCATGCTCTTGGATCTTGCTTCAACCCATCTTAGCAACAGGACTAAAGGTTTCATCAAAATCTTGTTGGAGCAAACCAATCACAAATTGGTGATTATACAGATCTTGAAGAATGCTTATGGTCAGAATGAAGCAAAGGAAGACATTTGCAAAATGAAGAAGAAGTCAGAATGTTGTATTGTACACATATGTACATTAGCATAGTCATAGATGACTTAGATCTTTTGTTCAGTAAGAATTATGTACAAATTATCTATAAATACCTTGAGAAAAGTCGGGGCATGTGATGAGAGCACATGAGAGCATATGTGACATTAGTTACAAGTCAAGAATTTAGGAGATAGAAGCAATGAGATAGTGGAAAGTGAATGTGTGTTTGCTCTCATCACTCAGTTGTAATTTTCTGAGTTTATGAAGAAATATTGCGCCCGATCTTTTCGTGTCTGCTCCTTCTGTGTTTGATCATTAGAAAAATCCTTTTGAGGATATCTAAGTTGTTAGTTAATGAGCCTGTGACCTGAATTTCAGAGTCCAATTGTAAACAGGCTAGGAGAATTGTGAATAGGAACATTCATATGTGTTGAATGTCTACAGTTCTCTGAAACAGGCGCAAATTTCGTGTTTAATCTTTTGGTCAGTGCTCACTCCATAGTTTAAAGTTTTGTGCAAGTAAGCACTTAATCTTTAAGTTGGAAGGTGATCTACTCGTGGCTAAAAGCATTTGGCAAAACGGGTTAGATACTGTGAGAATCAAAGTTAAGAAGTTAGGGGTGTCTGAATCGACTTCTCAGAAGTACAGTTTCTGACATAGGTAACTTGAGAAGTTGATTTCTCAAGCTACACTTAATCTTTTGGAGTAATTCAACTTGGAATAGTTGCGCAATCACTAAGAGATGATTCGTACAAAGTTTCATGAAAAACTTTACACATTTGATAAGTCAATGTAAGGAAATAGTGCAGCAGACTTTTCTGTGTATCACCTTCTTCACAGATTTGTTCATCTTTTGATGATTAGAAGTTTATCCTCTAAATGTGTGAAAGGTTTTGACTTATTCTTGGTATAGAGGTGCTCTAATCACAAGAATAGGTTATTCTTTTGGAGATTAACACTCTCCATCAGTGGTATCAGAGCAGGAGACATCAATTTGAAGGAATTTGAAGAAAGAAAGATCCCGACTGCTGCAGATTCAAGAAATTCAACACTTGAAGGATCAAGAAGTGAAAGCTTGGAGTCAAAACTCGAGAAGAAGACAAATTGACATCAAGAAAGGCAAAAGGAGTTCAACTCGAAGTAAAGGTACATACATTGTTTGTAAAGCTTGAAGATTTCAATACACAGGTGGATACAAGATGGGAGAAAGCTTGCAGATTGATAAGCTAGATAGGGAAAACTATCCAGCATGGTCCATGAGGATGGAAGCACACCTCATGAGCAAAGATCTTATATCATTCATTACAGGAGATGAAGAAAAACCAGAATTTGCAGATCCAAGTATTCCTACTAGGGAAGAACTTGCAATGTTGAAGACTTGGATGAGAAAGGATGCTCAAGCAAGGAGTATCATCTACATGGCTGTAAATGATTATCTTCTACCTCACATCAGAGGTTTAGAAAGTGCTACAGATGTTTGGAATGCCTTGGAAGAGCATTTCCAAAATACAACTAAGTCAAGGAAGTCCTCACTATGGGCTGAGTTCACAACCTTCAAGAAGAAGAGCTCACAATCAATTTCAGATTATGTGGCAAGGATGAAAGATATTGCAGATAGCTTGGGAGCAGTGGATGAAGATATTGAAGAAGAAAAGTTGGTAAGACAAATACTTACAGGTCTAAGAGGTGATGAGAAGTGGAAGCCTTTTATATTGTCCATAGAGTTGTCACTTGATCACTTTACTCCTGACCTTAATCAATTGCTAGGACACATGCTAACCTTTGAGCAGGATCTTAAAGGAGACAATGATAGAAGTACAAGTCAAGCTATGTACTCCAAAGACAAGAAAAAGAATGGCAAAGGAAAGCAATCAAATGAGGATGAAGGGAATTCAAATCAAGCCAACTTCACAAAAGGAAAGACAAATTTCAGAGGTAAAGGAAGAGGAGGTAAGAACAAAGATAATGCTAAAGCTTGTTGGATTTGTGGCAGAACAAATCATTTGGCAAATGATTGTTGGTATAATAATCAAAGTGGAGGATACAACAATCAGAATTATAGTCAAAGAGGTAGAGGAGGCAGAAACCAAAGAGGCAATTTCAGAGGAAGAGGTGGTAGGACATCATATGGTAGAGGAGGTGGAAGAAACTTCCAATCTCAGTCCTACAACAATAATTATTACAATTATGCATCAGATCAGAAGGATGACATGACTCTTATCTTGAATGCAACTCATGAATCAATGGGAGAAGATCAAAGAGTGTTTTATATTGACTCAGGGTGCAGTAACCATCTGAGTGGGAACCTATCCTTGATGACTGATATGGAAGCAAGGGTAAATGGACATACAGTTCAAACAGGTGACAATACCAAACATAAAGTGGAGAGCATTGGATCAGTGAAGACAAAGAGTGGAAGTACACTTCTGAGCAAGGTACTTTATGTCCCTACTATTCCTAAAAATTTGATAAGTGTAGGGCAAATTGTGGAGAAAGGATATGAGGTAAGATTTACAAATGATGGTGTCTATGTACAAGATCCAAATCAGGGATATAGAACCATAATTGCAGGTAAAAAGGAAGGAAGATTGTTCACTCTCAAAGTCCAAGGTAATGTAGGACATGCATTGTTTACCTATGGAGGTCAAAAGGTATCTGAATTAGACCTATGGCATAAGAGGCTAGGTCATTTCAATGAGAGAGCTATAAAGGAGATGTCAAAGAATCAGGTGGTGCTTGGATTGCCAAACATTGAAGGGCAACATATGGTGTACAAGTGTGAAGCTTGTCAATTAGGTAAAGCACATAAAGGTTCTTATAACAAATCAGGGTACAAGTATTCAAATATGCTTGAATTGGTTCATACAGATGTATGGGGTCCCTCAAGGGACTATAGCATAAATGGATCCAGATATTATGTGTTGTTTGTTGATGATGCAACCAGGTGGATTACTTTGTATGTAATCAAGGACAAATCAGAAGTCTTCAAGACATTCAAACATTTCCATGCTTATGCAGAAAGGATCACAGGACAAAAGCTAAAGAGGTTAAGATCAGATGGAGGGGGAGAGTATTTCTCAAAAGAGTTTGATGATTATTTGTGGAATGCAGGTATCAAAAGAGAAGTAACTTGCAGGTACTCCCCTCAACAGAATGGAGTAGCAGAAAGGAGGAATAGGACTCTTGTAGAGTTTGCAAGAGCCATGATGAAGGAAAAGAATTGTCCAAATTACTTATGGGCAGAGGCCATTAACACTGCAACATATCTTGTGAATAGGTTGCCTTGCAAAGCTTTGGATGGAGGAACCCCTTATGAAGCATGGTGGGGTAAGAAGCCTAGTCTTGATCATTGTAAAGTATTTGGATGTATTGCATATGCTTATGTTCCTTCACAATTAAGACATAAGCTAGAACCAAAAGCAGAGAAGTATGTGTTTATTGGATATGATGATAGACAGATGGGTTACAGATTGTGGAGTCCATCCACAAAGCAATTTCTTGTTACTAAAGATGTAACATTTGATGAGCAAAACATGTGGTATACAGGATCACCAAATGAGTATGCAGGTGTTGAAGAAATTCAAAGGAAAGGAAAGGCAAAGGTAAAGGTATGTGAAGAAATTGTTGATGAAGTTGACTCTAGATGTAGAGTGCAGGATCATGTAGAAGAAGGGCCAAGATTTGATCCAGAATCAAATGAGGCTGAAACTTCAAGAAGTGCAGAAATCAGAAGATCTACAAGAGAAAGGAAAGAGCCTATAAGGTATAGTTATGATACATCTTTCCTAACAACAAGAGATTATGCTTACATTGTGAAAACAGAAGAAGATCCAACCACTTATGAAGAAGCCAAAGGTAAACAGAATTGGGAGAAGGCAATGCAAGAAGAGTATGATGCTCTACTTGAAAATGAAACTTGGGAATTAGTACCAAGACCAAAGAATCAGAAGGTCATTGGATGCAAGTGGGTATATAAAACAAAGAGGTTTGCAGATGGTAAGGTGTCTAGATATAAGGCTAGACTTGTGGTCAAAGGTTATGCCCAAACTTATGGGGTAGATTATGATGAAACCTTTAGTCCTGTTGCTAAGATGTCTACAATTAGGACATTGATTGCTATTGCTGCTTGCAAAGGATGGAAATTATCACAATTGGATGTGAAGAATGCATTTCTTAATGGTTACATTGCAGATGAAGTATATATGGAGCAACCAGAAGGCTTCATGGAGTCAATTGGATCAGATTATGTGTGTAAGCTCAAGAGAGCTTTATATGGGTTGAAGCAAGCCCCAAGAGCTTGGAATTACAGATTGGTCAAGTTCTTGAATGAATGTGGATTTCAAGCATCAAAGGCAGATAGTAGCTTGCTAGTGAAGGCAAGTGAAAATGGATATATTTACATGTGCATTTATGTTGATGATATTATTGTTACAGGAACAGATGCTCAAGGAATCAATGAACTCAAGAAGCAAATAGAGAAAGAGTTTAAGATAAGTGACTTGGGAAACTTATCTTATTTTCTAGGAATGCAGATTGTGTATACTCAACATGGAGTATATGTTTCACAAGAGAGATACTTGAAGAATCTTTTGATCAAGTTTAACATGGAAGATTGCAAGACCTCAACCACTCCATTGGAGGTAAATCATAAATTAAGCAGGTATGGAGGTGAAGAGTTCAATGACATGAAGAAATATCAGAGTTTGGTAGGTAGTCTAATCTATGCTACCTTGACAAGGCCAGATCTATCATATGCAGTAGGTGTGTTGTCACAATTCATGCATTGTCCAAAGAAGACTCATTGGATTGCAGCCCAAAGGGTACTTAGATATATCAAAGGAACCCTAAGTGAAGGTTTGTACTATGGTTTCACTTCTGACACAAGAATCAAAGTGTTTAGTGATGCAGATTGGGTAGGTGACTCAGATGATAGAAGGTCTACTCATGGATATCTATGTTATGTTGGAGACAAGTTAGTGTCTTGGTGTTCAAAGAAGCAACATACAGTTGCTTTATCATCCACAGAGGCTGAGTATAAGGGAATGGTAGAAGCTGCAAAAGAAGTCATATGGTTGAAGACCTTGATGAAAAGTTTTGAGATTGATCATAGTACTCCAATAATTTTTGGAGACAATATGAGTTCTTTGTATTTAGCAGCTAACCCTGTTTTTCATGCCAGGACTAAACATATAGAGATACAGTATCATTTCTTGAGGGAAAAGGTACTTGATAAAGAGATTGAAGTGTTGTACACTCCAACAAAAGAACAAGTGGCAGATATGATGACAAAGAGCTTGGATGGACCTAAGCTACAGAGATTCAAGGAGATGGCAGGAGTGAAGAAGAATGGAATAATCACAATTAGTGATTGAGGGGGAGCTGTTGGAGCAAACCAATCACAAATTGGTGATTATACAGATCTTGAAGAATGCTTATGGTCAGAATGAAGCAAAGGAAGACATTTGCAAAATGAAGAAGAAGTCAGAATGTTGTATTGTACACATATGTACATTAGCATAGTCATAGATGACTTAGATCTTTTGTTCAGTAAGAATTATGTACAAATTATCTATAAATACCTTGAGAAAAGTCGGGGCATGTGATGAGAGCACATGAGAGCATATGTGACATTAGTTACAAGTCAAGAATTTAGGAGATAGAAGCAATGAGATAGTGGAAAGTGAATGTGTGTTTGCTCTCATCACTCAGTTGTAATTTTCTGAGTTTATGAAGAAATATTGCGCCCGATCTTTTCGTGTCTGCTCCTTCTGTGTTTGATCATTAGCAAAATCCTTTTGAGGATATCTAAGTTGTTAGTTAATGAGCCTGTGACCTGAATTTCAGAGTCCAATTGTAAACAGGCTAGGAGAATTGTGAATAGGAACATTCATATGTGTTGAATGTCTACAGTTCTCTGAAACAGGCGCAAATTTCGTGTTTAATCTTTTGGTCAGTGCTCACTCCATAGTTTAAAGTTTTGTGCAAGTAAGCACTTAATCTTTAAGTTGGAAGGTGATCTACTCGTGGCTAAAAGCATTTGGCAAAACGGGTTAGATACTGTGAGAATCAAAGTTAAGAAGTTAGGGGTGTCTGAATCGACTTCTCAGAAGTACAGTTTCTGACATAGGTAACTTGAGAAGTTGATTTCTCAAGCTACACTTAATCTTTTGGAGTAATTCAACTTGGAATAGTTGCGCAATCACTAAGAGATGATTCGTACAAAGTTTCATGAAAAACTTTACACATTTGATAAGTCAATGTAAGGAAATAGTGCAGCAGACTTTTCTGTGTATCACCTTCTTCACAGATTTGTTCATCTTTTGATGATTAGAAGTTTATCCTCTAAATGTGTGAAAGGTTTTGACTTATTCTTGGTATAGAGGTGCTCTAATCACAAGAATAGGTTATTCTTTTGGAGATTAACACTCTCCATCAAATCTACCCCATAAGTTTGGGCATAACCTTTGACCACAAGTCTAACCTTGTATCTAGACACCTTACCATCTGCAAATCTTTTTGTTTTATACACCCACTTACATCCAATGACTTTCTGATTCTTTGGTCTTGGCACCAATTCCCATGTTTCATTTTCAAGTAGAGCATCATACTCTTCTTGCATTGCCTTCTCCCAATTCTGTTTCCTTAAGCTTCTTCATATGTGATTGGATCCTCTTCTGTCTTCACAATGTAAGCATAATCTTTTGTTGTTAGAAAAGATGTATCATAGCTATACCTGATAGGCTCTTTTCTTTCCCTTGAGGATCTTCTGACCTCTGGACTTCTTGAAGTCTCAGCCACATTTGATTCTGGATCAAATCTTGGCCCATCTTCAACATTATCCTACAATTTACTTTTATAGTCAACATCATCAATATCTTCTTCATACATATTTACTTTTGCCTTCCTTTTCCTTTGTATTTCTTCAACACCTGCATAATCATTTGTTGACCCTGTATACCATGTGCTTTGCTCATCAAATGTAACATCTTTGGTAACAAGAAATTTCTTTGTGGATGGGCTCCAGAATGTGTAACCCATCTTTCTATCATCATACCCAATAAACACATACTTCTCTGCTTTGGGTTCTAGCTTATGTAATTATCACTTGATCATTTTACTCCTGACTTAAATCAGTTGCTAGGACATATGTTAACCTCTGAGCAGGATGTCAAAGGTGAAAGTGACAAGAGTACAGGTCATGCAATGTACTCAAAGGATAAGAAGAAAAATAGCAAAGGAAAGCAACAAGCAAATGAAGATGAAGGCACAACTAGTTAAGCCAACTTCCTAAGAGGAAGAGGAGGTGGCAAAGGTAGAGGAAGAGGCAGGAACAACAAAGATGGAGTCAAAGCTTGCTGGATATGTGGTAAGACAAATCATTTAGCTAATGATTGTTGGCATAATAATCAGAGTAATGGTGGATATAATCAGAATTTTAATTCAAGAGGAAGAGGTGGCAGAAATCAAAGAGGTAATTTCAGAGGTAGAGGTAGTAGGGGTTACTTTGGAAGAAATGCAGGTAGAGGATTCCAAAGTCAACAATACAATAATACCTACTACAATTATGCTTCAAATCAGAAGGAGGATTCAACATTGATAATGAATGCAACTTGTGAAAGGCAAAGTGAAGACCAAAGAGTCTTCTACATTGACTCAGGGTGTAGCAATCATCTGACTGGTAACATAGCATTGATGAATGATTTGGAAAATAAGGTGACTAATCATGTTGTTCAAACACGAGACAATACAAAGCACAATGTGAAGTCAATTGGATTAGTAAAGGCCAAGGATGGTAGCACCTTATTGAGTAAGGTCTTGTATGTTCCTACAATTCCTAAGAATCTGATAAGTGTAGGACAAATTGTTGAAAAAGGTTATGAAGTGAGGTTCACTAATGAAGGAGTGTTTGTGGAAGACCCTAGCAATGGGTATAAACAAATTGTTTCAGGGAAGAAAGAAGGAAGATTGTTCACATTGAAGATTCAAGGTAATGTTGGTCATGCCTTGTTCACTCATGGAGGACATAAGATCTCTGAGTTAGATCTTTGGCACAAGAGGCTTGAACATTTCAATGAAAGAGGTATCAAAGACATGATTAACAATGGTGCAGTGCTTGGATTTCCTAATGTTGGAGGTCAACATATGACATACAGATGTTAGGCATGTCAATTAGGTAAGGCTCATAAGCAATTTTATTCCAAGCATGGTTTTATGTATTCAGAGAAGCTTGAGTTGGTATACACAGATGTGTGGGGACCATCAAAGGATTTCAGTATCAATGGTTCAAGGTATTATGTGATTTATGTTGATGATGCTACCAGATGGATCACTATATATGTGATCAAAGATAAGTCAGAGGTATTCAATACATTCAAACATTATCATGTGTATGCAGAAAGAATTAAAGGTCATAAGTTGAAGAGACTAAGGTCAGATGGAGGGGGAGAGTATTTCTCTAATGAGTTCAGTGATTACTTGTGGAATGCAGGTATAAAAAAGGGAGGTTACTTGCAGGTAATCTCCTCAACAAAATGGTGTAGCAGAAAGGAGGAATAGGACTCTTGTTGAGTTTGCAAGATCCATGATGAAGGAGAAAAATTGCCCAAATTATTTGTGGGCTGAGGCTGTAAATACAGCCACTTATCTGGTCAATAGGCTACCATGTAAAGCCTTGCAGGGTATGACACCATATGAGGCATGGTGGGGTAAGAGAACTACATTAGACCATTGCAAAGTATTTGGATGTTTGGCATATGCATATGTGCCATCACAATTAAGACACAAATTGGAACCTAAAGCTGAAAAGTATGTGTTCATTGGTTATGATGATAAGCAGATGGGATATAGGTTGTGGAGTCCATCCACAAAACAATTCATTGTATCTAAGGATGTTACATTTGATGAGCAAGGTACTTGGTATGCAGGTACTATCAATATTAATACAGGTGATGAAGAAGTTGTGAGTCAAAGGAAAGGTAAATCAAAGGTACAGATATTTGATGAAGAGGAGAATAATGAAGTGCAGGTTGAAGTTGAAGAAATGCCAAGATTTGATCCTGAGTGTGAAGAACCAGAAACCTCAAGGAGTGGAGAACTTAGAAGGTCATCAAGACACAAGTGGCAACCTACAAGGTATAGCTATGATACTTCTTTTTTGGCTACCAAAGATTATGCTTACATGATAAAAGCAGATGAAGACCCTTCTACATATGAAGAGGCAAAGGGTAAAGAAAATTGGGAGAAAGCTATGCAGGAAGAATATGATGCATTGATGGAGAATCAAACATGGGATTTGGTTCCAAAACCAAATAGCCAGAAGATCATTGGATGTAAGTGGGTCTACAAGACAAAGAGGTTTGCAGATGGAAGTGTGTCTAGGTACAAAGCTAGACTTGTTGTGAAAGGGTTTGCTCAAACATATGGTATTGATTATGATGAGACTTATAGTCTTGTGGCAAAGATGACAACCATCAGAACACTCATAGCAATTGCTACATGTAAAGGTTGGAAATTGTGTCAATTAGATGTGAAGAATGCCTTTTTGAATGGTTATATTTCAGATGATGTTTTCATGGAGCAACCTCAAGGATTCAGAGATGGAAGGTATCCAGATCATGTGTGT
>CM035432.1:103944257-103954257 GCA_020310875.1 Ceratopteris richardii
CCCCTCAATCATCAATTGAGGTTTTCTCTGTCTTCTTTATACTTGCTATGTCTTTGAACCTTTGTAACTTAGGTCCATCCAGACTCTTTGTCATCATATCTGCCACTTGTTCTTTTGTTGGAGTGTACATCACTTCAATCTCTTTATCTAGTACCTTTTCCCTCAAGAAATGATACTGAATCTCTATATGCTTAGTCCTGGCATGAAAAACAGGGTTAGCTGCCAAATACAAAGAACTCATATTGTCTCCAAAAATTATTGGAGTACTATGATCAGTCTCAAAACTTTTCATCAAGGTCTTCAACCATATCACTTCTTTTGCAGCTTCTACCATTCCTTTATACTCAGCTTCTGTGGATGATAAAGCAACTGTGTGTTGCTTCTTTGAACACCAAGAAACTAACTTATCTCCAACATAACATAGATATCCATGAGTAGACCTTCTATCATCTGAGTCACCTGCCCAATCTGCATCACTAAACACTTTAATTCTTGTGTCAGAAGTGAAACCATAATACAAACCTTCACTTAGGGTTCCTTTGATATATCTGAGTACCCTTTGGGCTGCAATCCAATGAGTCTTCTTTGGACAATGCATAAATTGTGACAACACACCTACTGCATATGATAGATCTGGCCTTGTCAAGGTAGCATAGATTAGACTACCTACCAAACTCTGATATTTCTTCATGTCATTGAATTCTTCACCTCCATACCTGCTTAATTTATGATTTACCTCCAATGGAGTGGTTGAGGTCTTGCAATCTTCCATGTTAAACTTGACTAGAAGATTCTTCAAATATCTCTCTTGTGAAACATATACTCCATGTTGAGTATACACAATCTGCATTCCTAGAAAATAAGATAAGTTTCCCAAGTCACTTATCTTAAACTCCTTCTCTATTTGCTTCTTGAGTTCATTGATTCCTTGAGCATCTGTTCCTGTAACAATAATATCATCAACATAAATGCACATGTAAATGTATCCATTTTCACTTGCCTTCACTAGCAAGCTACTATCTGCCTTTGATGCTTGAAATCCACATTCATTCAAGAACTTGACCAATCTGTAATTCCAAGCTCTTGGGGCTTGCTTCAACCCATATAAAGCTCTCTTGAGCTTACACACATAATCTGATCCAATTGATTCCATGAAGCCTTCTGGTTGCTCCATATATACTTCATCTGCAATGTATCCATTTAGAAATGCATTTTTCACATCCAATTGTGATAATTTCCATCCCTTGCAAGCAGCAATAGCAATCAATGTCCTAATTGTAGACATCTTAGCAACAGGACTAAAGGTTTCATCATAATCTACCCCATAAGTTTGAGCATAACCTTTGACCACAAGTCTAGCCTTATATCTAGACACCTTACCATCTGCAAACCTCTTTGTTTTATATACCCACTTACATCCAATTACCTTCTGATTCTTTGGTCTTGGTACTAGTTCCCAAGTTTCATTTTCAAGTAGAGCATCATACTCTTCCTGCATTGCCTTCTCCCAATTCTGTTTACCTCTGGCTTCTTCATAAGTGGTTGGATCTTCTTCTGTCTTCACAATGTAGGCATAATCTTTTGTTGTTAGGAAAGATGTATCATAACTATACCTTATAGGTTCTTTCCTTTCTCTTGTAGATCTTCTGATTTCTGCACTTCTTGAAGTTTCAGCCTCATTTGATTCTGGATCAAATCTTGGCCCTTCTTCTACATGATCCTGCACTCTACATCTAGAGTCAACTTCATCAACAATTTCTTCACATACTTTTACCTTTGCCTTTCCTTTCCTTTGAATTTCTTCAACACCTGTATACTCATTTGGTGATCCTGTATACCACATATTTTGCTCATCAAATGTCACATCTTTAGTAACAAGAAATTGCTTTGTGGATGGACTCCACAACCTATAACCCATCTGTCTATCATCATATCCAATAAACACATACTTCTCTGCTTTTGGTTCTAGCTTATGTCTTAATTGTGAAGGAACATAAGCATATGCAATACATCCAAATACTTTACAATGATCAAGACTAGGCTTCTTACCCCACCATGCTTCATAAGGGGTTCCTCCATCCAAAGCTTTGCAAGGCAACCTATTCACAAGGTATGTTGCAGTGTTAATAGCTTCTGCCCATAAGTAATTTGGACAATTCTTTTCCTTCATCATGGCTCTTGCAAACTCTACAAGAGTCCTATTCCTCCTTTCTGCTACTCCATTTTGTTGAGGGGAGTACCTGCAAGTCACTTCTCTTTTGATACCTGCATTCCACAAATAATCATCAAACTCTTTTGAGAAATACTCTCCCCCTCCATCTGATCTTAACCTCTTTAGCTTTTGTCCTGTGATCCTTTCTGCATAGACATGAAAATGTTTGAATGTCTTGAAAACTTCTGATTTATCCTTGATTACATACACAGTAATCCACCTGGTTGCATCATCAACAAACAACACATAATATCTGGATCCATTTATGCTATAGTCCCTTGAGGGACCCCATACATCTGTATGAACCAATTCAAGCATATTTGAATACTTGTACCCTGATTTGTTATAAGAACTCTTATGTGCTTTACCTAATTGACAAGCTTCACACTTGTACACCATATGTTGCCCTTCAATATTTGGCAATCCAAGCACCACCTGATTCTTCGACATCTCCTTTATAGCTCTCTCATTGAAATGACCTAGCCTTTTATGCCATAGGTCTAATTCAGATACCTTTTGACTTCCATAGGTAAATAATGCATGTCCCACATTACCTTGGACTTTGAGAGTGAACAATCTTCCTTCCTTTTTACCTGCAATTATGTTTCTATATCCCTGATTTGGATCTTGTACATAAACACCATCATTTGTGAATCTTACCTCATATCCTTTCTCCACAATTTGCCCTACACTTATCAGATTTTTAGGAATAGTAGGAACATAAAGTACCTTGCTCAGAAGTGTACTTCCACTCTTTGTCTTCACTGATCCAATGCTCTCCACTTTATGTTTGGTATTGTCACCTGTCTGAACTGTATGTCCATTTACCCTTGCTTCCATATCAGTCATCAAAGATAGATTCCCACTCAGATGGTTGCTGCACCCTGAGTCAATATAAAACACTCTTTGATCTTCTCCCATTGATTCATGAGTTGCATTCAAGATAAGAGTCATGTCATCCTTCTGATCTGATGCATAATTGTAATAATTATTGTTGTAGGACTGAGATTGGAAGTTTCTTCCACCTCCTCTACCATATGATGTCCTACCACCTCTTCCTCTGAAGTTGCCTCTTTGGTTTCTGCCTCCTCTACCTCTTTGGTTATAATTCTGATTATTGCTTCCACCATTTTGATTATTATACCAACAATCATTTGCCAAATGATTTGTTCTGCCACAAATCCAACAAGCTTTAGCATTATCTTTGTTCTTACCTCCTCTTCCTTTACCTCTGAAATTTGTCTTCCCTTTTGTGAAGTTAGCTTGGTTTGAATTCCCTTCATCATCATTTGATTGCTTTCCCTTGCCATTCTTTTTCTTGTCCTTGGAGTACATAGCTTGACTTGTACTTCTATCATTGTCTCCTTTAAGATCCTGCTCAAAGGTTAGCATGTGTCCTAGCAATTGATTAAGGTCAGGAGTAAAGTGATCAAGTGACAACTCTATGGACAATATAAAAGGCTTCCACTTCTCATCTCCTCTCAAACCTGTAAGTATTTGTCTTACCAACTTTTCTTCTTCAATATCTTCATCCACTGCTCCCAAGCTATCTGCAATATCTTTCATCCTTGCCACATAATCTGAAATTGATTGTGAGCTCTTCTTCTTGAAGGTTGTGAACTCAGCCCATAGTGAGGACTTCCTTGACTTAGTTGTATTTTGGAAATGCTCTTCCAAGGCATTCCAAACATCTGTAGCACTTTCCAAACCTCTGATGTGAGGTAAAAGGTAATCATTTACAGCCATGTAAATGATGCTCCTTGCTTGAGCATCTTTTCTCATCCAAGTCTTCAACATTGCAAGTTCTTCCCTAGTAGGAATACTTGGATCTGTAAACTCAGGTTTTTCTTCATCTCCTGTAATAAATGATATAAGATCTTTGCTCATGAGGTGTGCTTCCATCCTCATGGACCATGCTGGATAGTTCTCCCTATCTAGCTTATCAATCTGCAAGCTTTCTCCCATCTTGTATTCACCTGTGTATTGAAATCTTCAAGCTTTACAAACAATGTATGTACCTTTACTTCGAATTGAACTCCTTTTGCCTTTCTTGATGTCAAATAGTCTTCTCCTCAAGCTTTGACTCCAAGCTTTCACTTCTTAGTCCTTCAAGTGTTGAATTTCTTGAATCTGCAGCAGTCGGGATCCTCCTTTTCTTCAAATTGATGTCTCCTGCTCTGATACCACTGATGGAGAATGTTAATCTCCAAAAGAACAACTTACTCTTGTGATTAGAGCACCTCTATACCAAGAGTAAGTCAAACACTCCACTAATTTAGAGGATCAATTGCTAATTATCAAAAGATTAACAAATCTGTGAAGAAGATGAAACACAGAAAAGTCTGCTGCACTATTTCTCCACATTGACTTATCAAACGTGTAAAGTTTTTGATGAAACTTTGTATGAAGTATCTCCTAGAGATTGCGCATCTACTCCAAGTTGAATCTCTTCAAAATATTAAGTATAACTTGAGAAATCAACTTCTCAAGTTACCTATGTCAAAAACTGTCATCCAGAACAGTAAATTTTACACCTGTAACTTTTAAGACTTGGTTCTCCTTGAATAGAACCCGTTTTACAAAATGCTTCTAGACATGAGTAGCTTATCTTCCAACTTAAAGATTAAGCCCTTACTCATGCAAAACTTTAAACTGTGCTAGGAGAAATGATCAAAACATTAACTTCGAAATCTGCGCCTGTTTTAGGAACCAGTGAACATACTTCACATATGAATGTTCCTACACTTAATTCACTCAGCCTGATTACAATTGGAAGCTAAAACTTTGCACAGAGGTCAAGCAACTCTCAACTTAGACTTGTACAAAAGCATTTCACAATTGATCTACTGTAGAAGGAGAACACGCAGAAACATCGGGCGCAAAAATTTTCATTTACTCAGAAGAATTACAACTGAGTGATGAGAGCTAACTCAACTAACTTTTCCTCTATCTCATGACTTCTATCTCCCTCATTCTTGACTTCTAACTATTGTCACATATGCTCTCATACATGCCCCGACTTTTCTCAAAGTATTTATAGATAATTTGTACATGATTCTTACTGAACAAAAGATCTAAGTCATCTATGACTATACTAATGTACATATGTGTACACTTCTCTTGTCCTCTGAATGTAATCCTCTTCCACACTTTAGGAATTGATTCTTCCTTCATCATTTGATCTTTCAATCCTTCAATTGGTGATTGGTCTGCACCAACAGAAGATAGATAGATGGATAGATAGAAAGATGGATAGATAGATAGATAGATAGATAGATAGATAGATAGATAGATAGATAGATAGATAGATAGATAGATAGATAGATAGATAGATAGATAGATAGATAGATAGATAGATAGATAGATAGATAGATAGATAGATAGATAGATGGATAGATAGATAGATAAATAGATAGATAGATAGATAGATAGATAGATAGATAGATAGATAGATAGATAGATAGATAGATAGATAGATAGATAGATAGATAGATAGATAGATAGATAGATAGATAGATAGATAGATAGATAGATAGATAGATAGATAGATAGATGTTGGTGCATATCAATCATCAATTGAAGGTTTATGAAGAAATGAAGTCAAGAAATCAAGAAGAGAACAAATTCAGAATTTTGAAGGAAGGACATACTCAGAAATCCAAAGCTATGTACACATATGTACATTAGTTCATATACAGATGACTCACACTTTTGATTAGTCATAAGTTTGTACATATTTGCCTATAAATGTTTTGAAAGAAGTCGGGGCATGTAAGATAGAGAATAGGAAGAGAGAAATCAGTTGTAGAAAGTGTCATTGGACACATGAAAGTGAGTTGAAGTTATCTCTTCAATGTAGTTGTAATTTTTTCTGAGTAATCAAGAAAATCTTGCACCCGATGTTTTGCTGTCTGCTACTTCTGTAGTTAATATTTTGAGAAATCCTTCTGAATATATCTAAGTCCATAGTTAATCAATCTATGGCTCGAATTTGAGAGTCCAATTGTAATCAGGCTATGAGAATTTTGCATAGGAACATTCATATGTGATGATGTTCTGAGAGTCGACAAAACTGGCGCAGATTTCATGTTCAGAGAAATGAACATTGCTCAGTACATAGTGTAAAGTTTTACACAAGTGAGGGCTCAAAATCTAAGTTGAAAGATAAGCCATCTGTGGCTAAAAGATCTTGATCAAACGGGTTCGACATTGGGAGAACTATAGCTAAGAAGTTACAGGTGTCAAAGTCCGTACTACAGAGAAGGTGTTCTGCACATAGGTAAATTGTTTGTATGATTTCTCAGAGTATACTGAATCATTTGCAGAGATTTAAGTCAGAGAAGGTGCGCAACCTTAAGGCGAAGCATTGTGCAAAGTTTTATTAAAAACTTTACAGGATTGATTAGTTAATGAGTGATTAATCTGCAGCAGACTTTTCAGAGAAGTGATTTCTTCACAGTTAGTCAACTTCTTGGTAATGTGTTAGTGGATTTCCAAAATTATGTGGAGTCTAAAGTTATTCTTGGTCTAGAGGTGGTCTAATACCAAGGATAACTTGTTCTTTTGGAGATTAACACTCTCCATCAGTGGTATCAGAGCAGGTTGTGTCAAAATTAAGGAAAGGAAGACTCTGACTGCTACAGATATACAAATTCTACATCTCAAAGGTTCAGAAGGATAAAGTGTTGAAGAAAGATTGAAGGGAGACACGCAAAGATTATCAAAAGGATCAGAAGAAGCAATACTCGAAGTTAAGGTACATTCATTTCTTGTAAAGGCTAAAGTTTTGAGACTACAGGTGAAGCAAGGATGGGAGATAGTCTCCAAATTGAAAAGTTGGATAGAGAGAACTATCCAGCTTGGTCTATGAGAATTGAAGCTCATCTGATGAGCAAAGATTTGATAGCATACATTACAGGTGAAGAAGAGAAGCCTCAGTTCAGAGATCCTAGTGTTCCAACTAGGGAAGAATTGTCAGATCTAAAGAATTGGATGAAGAAGGATGCTCAAGCAAGGAGCATAATCTACATGGCAGTCAATGACTATTTGCTTCCTCACATTAGAGGACTTGAAAGTGCAAGTGACATTTGGAATGCTTTGGAAGAGCATTTCCAAAACACAACCAAATCAAGGAAGGCTTCACTATGGGCTAAATTTACTACTTTCAAGAAGAAGGCCTCACAATCAATCTCTGATTATGTGACAAAGATGAAGGACATTGCAGATTCTTTAGGTGCAGTGGATGAAGATATTGAAGAAGATAAATTGGTAAGACAAATTCTCACAGGACTAAGAGGAGATGAGAAGTGGAAGCTTTTTATTTTGTCTACAGAACTTTCATTAGATCACTTCACTCCTGATTTGAATCAATTGTTAGGTCATATGCTAACTTTTGAGAATGATATCAAAGGAGATGTTGATAAGAGTGCAGGTCATGCAATGTACTCTAAAGACAAGAAGAAAGCTAACAAAGGAAAGCAACAATCAGGTGAAGAAGAAGGTACTTCAAACCAAGCAAATTTCATAAGAGGAAAAGGAAATGGCAGAAGTAGAGGAAGAGGCAGAAACAATAAAGATAATGCAAGAGCTTGTTGGATATGTGGTAAGACCAATCATCTATCTCATGATTGTTGGCACAATAATCAGAACAATGGTAATTATCAGAACTTTAATTAAAGAGCAAGAGGTGGTAGATTTCAAAGAGGAAACTTTAGAGGTAGAAGTGGTAGAAATTCTTTTGGTAGAGGTGGAGGAAGAAGCTTCCAAGATCAATCCTACAATAACACCTACTACAACTATGCATCAGATCAGAAGGAGGATTCGACTCTCATTATGAATGCAACATATGAAACCTCACATGAGGATATGAGAGTGTTCTATATTGATTCAGGATGTAGTAATCATTTAAGTGGAAATATTGCTTTGATGACTGATCTAGATCATAATGCAATTAACCATACAGTTCAGGCAAGTGATAATACAAAGCATAAAGTAAAGTCAATTGGTTCAGTCAAGGCTAAAGATGGGAGCAATCTTCTGAGTAAGGTTCTTTATGTTCCCACAATTCCAAAGAATTTGATCAGTGTAGGTCAAATTGTGGAAAAAGGATATGAGGTAAGATTCACCAATGATGGAGTCTATGTTGAAGACCCTAGTCAAGGGTATAAACAGGTTGTTACAGGGAAGAAAGAAGGAAGGCTCTTCACATTGAAGGTACAAGGAAATGTTGGACATGCTATGTTCACATATGGAGAGCAGAAGGTGTCAGAATTGGATCTTTGGCACAAAAGACTTGGACACTTCAATGAAAGAGGCATCAAAGACATGATTAATAATGATTCAGTGCTTGGGTTGCCTAACAATGCAGGTCAACACATGACATACAGATGTGAGGCATGTCAATTAGGTAAGGCTCATAAGCAATCCTATTCCAAGCATGGGTTTATGTATTCAGAAAGACTTGAATTGGTGCATACAGATGTGTGGGGTCCTTAAAAAGACTTTAGTATAAATGGTTCAAGATATTATGTCATATATGTTGATGATGCTACCAGATGGATCACAATTTATGTGATTAAAGAAAAATCAGAAGTGTTTAATACATTTAAACACTATCATGCATATGCAGAAATGATTACAGGTCAAAAATTGAAGAGACTAAGGTCAGATGGAGGGGGAGAGTATTTTTCAAATGAATTCAATGATTACTTGTGGAATGCAGGTATAAAGAGAGAAGTTACTTGCAGGTACTCTCCTCAACAAAATGGTGTAGCAGAAAGGAGAAATAGGACTCTTGTTGAGTTTGCAAGGTCCATGATGAAAGAGAAGAATTGTCCAAATTATTTGTGGGCAGAGGCTGTAAATACAGCTACTTATTTGGTAAATAGATTGCCTTGTAAAGCTTTGCAAGGTATGACACCATATGAAGCTTGGTGGGGTAAAAGACCTACCTTGGATCATTGCAGAATATTTGGATGCTTGGCATATGCATATGTGCCATCTCAATTGAGGCATAAGTTGGAGCCTAAGCCTAAGTGGACTATGATGAGACTTATAGTCCTGTGGCAAAGATGACAACCATCAGAACTCTCATAGCAATTGCTGCTTGCAAAGGTTGGAAGCTATCTCAATTAGATGTTAAAAATGCTTTTTTGAATGGTTACATTTCAGATGAAGTCTACATGGAGCAACCAGATGGATTCAAAGATCAAGTGAATCCAAATTATGTGTGTAAGCTCAAGAGAGCTTTGTATGGATTAAAGCAGGCCCCAAGGGCATGGAGTTATAGACTTGTAAAGTTCTTGAATGATCTTGGATTTCAAGCATCAAAGGCAGATAGTAGCCTGCTAGTCAAAGCAAGTGAAGATGGATTCATTTATGTTTGTATTTATGTTGATGACATAATACTTACAGGAACAGATGATAAAGGAATACAAATGATCAAGAAGCAGATGGAGAAAGAGTTCAAAATCAGTGATTTGGGGAACTTGTCATTCTTCTTAGGAATGGAGATTTTATATACTCAACATGGAGTATATGTGACCCAAGAAAGTTGGTGTGCTTTCACAATTCATGCATTGTCCTAGAAAGGAACATTGGATTGCAGGACAAAGAGTACTTAGGTACATCAAGGGTACACTCAGAGAAGGGTTGTACTATGGATTTACTTCTGATACAAGAGTGAAGATATATAGTGATGCAGATTGGGCACGTAATGTGGATGATAGAAGATCAACACATGGATATTTGTGCTATGTAGGAGACAAATTGATTTCATGGTGTTCTAAG
>CM035432.1:103956757-103969257 GCA_020310875.1 Ceratopteris richardii
CTCAGTATGTTTAGTTCTAGCATGGAATACAAGATTTGGTGCCAAATATAAAGAACTCATATTGTCTCCACAAATAATAGGAGTACTCTGAATAATATGAAAACTCTTCATAAGAGTCTTTAACCATATTACTTCCTTTGCAGCTCCTACCATGCCTTTGTATTCTGCTTTTGTAGATGATAAAGCAACTGTATGTTGCTTCTTAGAGCACCATGAGATTAGCTTATCTCCCACATAACACAAATATCCATGTGTTGATCTTCTATCATCAAAATTACCTGCCCAATCTGCATCATTGTATATTTTGACTCTTGTATCTGAAGTAAATCCATAATACAAACCTTCCTTAAGTGTACCCTTGATCTATTCTTCCTGCATAGCTTTTTCCCAATTCTTCTTCCCTTTGGCTTCATCAAATGTGGATGGATCTTTATTTGCTTTTAACATGTAAGAATAATCTTTAGTAGTCAACAATGAAGTATCATAGCTATACCTTGTAGGTTGCAATTTGTGCCTAGATGACCTTTTGAGTTCTTCATTTCTTGAAGTTTCTAGTTCATCACATTCTGGATCAAACCTTGGCACTTCTTCAACTTCAACCTGCACTTCATTGTTCTCCTCTTCATCAAATATCTGAACCTTTGATTTACCTTTCTTTTGATTCAAAACTTCTTCAACATCTGCATGAACATTAAGTGTACCTGCATACCAAGTACCTTGCTCATCAAATGTAACATCCTTAGACACAAGGAATTGCTTTGTGGATGGACTCCACAACCTATAACCCATCTCCTTGTCATCATAACCAATGAATACATACTTCTCTGCTTTAGGTTCCAATTTATGCCTCAATTGAGATGGCACATATGCATATGCCAAGCATCCAAATATTTTACAATGATCCAAGGTAGGTCTCTTACCCCACCAAGCTTTCATACCCTGCAAAGCTTACATGGTAACCTATTGACCAAATATGTGGCTGTGTTTACAGCCTCAACCCACAAATAATTAGGACAATTTTTCTCCTTCATCATTGATCTTGCAAACTCAACAAGAGTTCTATTTCTTCTCTCTGCTACCTCATTTTGTTGAGGAGAGTACCTGCAAGTAACCTCTCTCTTTATACGTGCATTCCACAAATAATCACTGAACTCATTAGAGAAATACTCTCCCCCTCCATCTTACCTTAACCTCTTTAATTTTTGACCTGTAATTCTTTCTGCATATGCATGATAGTGTTTAAATGTATTAAACACTTCTGACTTGTCTTTGATCACATAGATTGTGATCCACCTGGTAGCATCATCAACATATATGACATAATATCTTGAACCATTTATACTGAAGTCCTTTGAAGGACCCCACACATCTGTATGTACCAATTCAAGTCTTCTTGAATACATAGAAACCATGCTTATTATATGATTGCTTATGAGCCTTACCTAATTGACATGCTTCACATCTATATGTCATGTGTTGACCTGCAACATTAGGCAATCCAAGCACTGAACCATTGTTAACCATTTCTTCGATACCTCTTTCATTAAAGTGTCCAAGTCTTTTATGCCAAAGATCCAATTCAGACACCTCTTGCCCTCCATATGTGAACATAGCATGTCTAATATTACCTTGTATCTTCAATGTGAAGAGCCTTCCTTCCTTCTTTCCTGTAACAATTTGTTTATACCCTTGACTAGGGTCTTCAACATAAACTCCATCATTAGTGAACCTTACCTCATATCCTTTTTCCTCAATTTGTCCTACACTAATCAAGTTCTTTGGAATTGTAGGACCATACAGAACCTAACTCAAGATAGTACTTCCATCTTTGGCTTTAACTGAACCAATAGACTTTACTTTGTGCTTTGTATTATCACCTATTTGAACTGTGTGATTGATTGCCTTATGATCTAGATCAGTCATCAAAGCAATGTTTCCACTCAGATGATTGCTACATCCTCAGTCAATATAAAATACTCTCATGTCTTCATGTGAGGCTTCACATGTTGCATTCATAATAAGAGTTGAATCTTCTTTCTTGTCTGCTGCATAATTAAAGTAGGTGTTATTATAGGATTGATTTTGGAAGTTTTTTCCTCCACTTCTTCCAAAATAATTCCTACCACCTCTACCTCTGAAGTTTCCTATCGAATATCTGCCACCTCTTCCTCTTTGATTAAAATTCTGATTAAAATTACCATTGCTTTGATTATTATGCGAACAATTATGAGATAGATGATTGGTCTTACCACATATCCAACAAGCTCTAACATTATCTTTGTTATTTCTGCCTCTTCCTCTACTTCTGCCACTTTTTCTTCCTCTTAGGAAGTTTGCTTGACTTGGAGTACCTTCATCTTCAACTGATTGTTGCTTTCCTTTGCTAGCTTTCTTCTTGTCTTTAGAATACATTGCGTCACCTGCACTCTTATCAACATCTCCTTTGATATCATTCTCAAAAGTTAGAATATGTCTTAACAATTGATTCAAATGGGGAGTGAAATGATCTAATGAAAGTTCTGTAGAGAAAATAAAAGGTTTCCACTTCTCATCTCCTCTTAGCCCTGTGAGAATTTGTCTTACCAACTTATCTTCTTCAATATCTTCATCAACTGCACCTAAAGAATCAGCAATGTCTTTCATCTTTGTCACATAATCAGTTATTGATTGTGAAGCCTTCTTTTTAAATGTAGTAAACTCTGCCCATAATGAAGCTTTCCTTGGTTTGGTTGTATTCTGAAAATGCTCTTCCAAAGCATTCCATATGTCACTTGCACTTTCAAGTCCTCTGATATGAGGAAGCAAATAATCATTCATTGCCATGTAGATTATGCTCCTTGCTTGAGCATCCTTCTTCATCCAAATCTTTATATCTGCAAGCCCCTCCCTAGTTGGAACACTAAGATTTTTGAACTCTTGCTTTTCTTCCTCTCTTGTGATGTATCCCATTAGATCTTTGCTCATAAGATGAGCTTCCATTCTCATAGATGAAGCTGGATAGTTCTCTCTATCCAACTTCTCAATTTGGAGACTATCTCCCATCCTTTCTTCACCTGTACTTGATGGAGAGTGTTAATATCCAAAATAACAAGCTATCCTTGATGTTAGACCACCTCTATATCAAGAATAACTTTAAACTCTAACCAATTTTGGAAGACAAGCACCAAACTGTCAAGATTTTAACTAACTGTGAAGAAAGTCATTTCACAGAAAAGTCTCCTGCACATTATTGACTCATTGACTAATCATTTGTGTAACGTTTTTTATAAAACATTGTAGAATATGTTGCCTAGAGTTTGTGCACCTCCTCCAAGTTAAATCACTTCAAAATCTTAAGCAGATTATGAGAAATGATCTAAACAATCTACCTATGTCTAAAACTGCCTTCTTGTATAGTCGACTTTGACACCTGCAACTTCTAACACATGGTTCTCCCAAACTAGAACCCGTTTAAAGGAATGCTTTTAGCCATAGATAGCTTAGCTTCCAACTTAGATTTTGACTCCTCATTTCTATAAAACTTTACACTGTGTACTGAGAAATAACCATTTCTTTGACCATCGGAATTGCGCCTCTTTTTGAAGACACTCAACACTTTCTCACATATAGATGTTCCTACACAAAATTCTCTCAGCCTGTTTGCAATTGGATTCTCAAACTTTAGCCATAGATAGATTAACTATGGACTTAGATGTGTACAAAAGGATTTCTGATAAAATCAAACACAGAAGGAGAATGAGAGAAAAGATCGACGCGCAATTCTCTGAACATTCTTTCTATTCAACTCTTCATACATCTGATGGATGATACATCCAATACTCATCATCTATTCATCTATATTTCATCTCTCTCTTCTAATACGACCATCTACACGTATCTATATATACATATGAGTATTGATTCGTCATTACTTCAAGTATATTGAAGTATTTACAAAACTAATGTTCATATGTTTTAAAGAGCTTTGCTCCCTGAACCTTCTCTTCATTTCATGAAGTTGGACTTCAATTTTTTCTTCATATCTTCACTTCTAGGCTTCATAATCACCAATTGTTGATTGTCCTGCTCCAACAGCTCCCCCTCAATCATCAATTGTGATTACCTACATCTTCTTTATTCCTGCCATATCTTTAAACCTCTGCAACTTTGGTCCATCCAATCTTTTTGTCATCATATCTGCAAGTTTATCTTTTGTAGGAGTATGCATAACTTCTACTTCTTTATCAACAACCTTCTCTCTCAGAAAATGATACTAAATCTCAATGTGTTTAGTTCTAGCATGGAATACAAGATTTGCTGCCAAATCTAAAGAACTCATATTGTCTCCACAAATGATAGGAGTAAGCTAAACAATATCAAAACTCTTCATAAGAGTCTTTAACCATATTACTTCCTTTGCAGCTTCTACCATGCCTTTGTATTCTGCTTCTGTAGATGATAAAGCAACTATATGTTGCTTCTTAGAGCACCATGACATTAGCTTATCTCCCACATAACACAAATATCCATGTGTTGATCTTCTATCATCAGAATTACCTGCCCAATCTGCATCACTATATATCTTGATGTTTGTATCTGATGTAAAACCATAATACAAACCTTCATTAAGTGTGCCCTTGATGTACCTAAGTACTCTTTGTCCTGCAATCCAATGTTCCTTTCCAAGACAATGCATGAATCGAGACAGAACTCCAACTGCATATGATAAGTCAGGTCTTGTTAATGTAGCATAAATCAGGCTACCCACCAAACTGTTGAGAGTGATGGATGGATGCACTCAGGAAATCAGTTGGTGCTGCAAAACCTGCTTCACACCTGCCCTCTTTTCTCTTCAGAAATGCTTAGTACACTAGCTTAGCTTCCAAATGACATAAAGAAACCATATATGTACTTTGGAAATGGTTTAGGTAATGATCAACCCAAAACAGATAACTTTGTACTTCAAGAATCAAGCAAAACTTTCTATTTCTGTAGTGATACCTGCTCAGACTTTTACTCAGTGTGTCCAGCACACTTAAAATTGGAACAATTCCTTTTGGGAGTATCAATATACCTTATTAAGCTACCAATCACAAGTGGAATCACTTCAATTGATAAACTATGCACTGAGAAATAAGTTTAGCAAAATTATAATCACCCCCGACTTTTCAGGAACTCTGCAGACAAATACCAGTGTGCACTTCGACTTGATTTTCTCCCAAATAGCTGAATGAAATCCTTTGAAATTTTGTATGCTTGTAGTAGACTTTGAGCTGGTTCCAATGAGCTATAGATCTCTTGATTTGGTTCAGTAGATCCAGAGCAATGCCTCTTTGAAGTTGACAGACTTGGAGTAGATGACACAGACAAAACAGAGATGATGAATGTATACTTCTATTGATATATGTGTTTGTACAATCTCATTAGCTTGTCAAGCAGAGCTAAATGAGGTATTGTGGTGTTGGCTATGGAGTAACCTTCACACACAATGAATTACAAAGAGATTTAGCCTCGGGGAGTGAGCTAGAGTGAGTGTGTAACCCGCGACTTTTTTCTACATCTTTTATAGGAGATATGTGATCATTTGAATTTGAATTTCAAACTTAGGCTCCCTTGAATCTCTCCTCTAAATGTAGGGAGATATTCTCTCAATCTCAACATCCAAATTTCCACGACTAATGAAGTAGGTGGATGACTTTAAGTGGTTACAAACAAATGATAAGTCACTTAGACTTTTACAAGAGGTAAAGAAGTAAGAACATATAAGCATATGTTCACATGTGTCTTCATTTGAGTGAAGCCTTAATAAACCTTTATCCATGCTAGTCTTTAATGAGTCTAAGGGTCCAAGCCAATGTGTGTAGGCTTGTTTGCACCAACAGCTCCCCCTCAAGCCAAACACTTTGGCTTAAGTCTTCTTCTTCATTCTTCAATTACTTCCTGCAATCCAATCATAGATTTGAATCTGCATAACTTGGTTCCATCCAATGCCTTTGTAAGTAAATCTGCACATTGCATATTAGTAGATACATATGTCAATTGTATATCTTTACTTAGCAATTTCTCTCTCACATAGTGGTAATGAACCTCTATGTGCTTTGTTCTGGCATGATAAATTGGGTTTGCTGCAAGATGAAGAGAGCTAGTGTTGTCTCCAAATATGATAGGTGGTCTTGTGAATAGACCTAACTCTGTATATAGAAGCTTCAACCAGATAGCTTCTTGAGTAGCATTTGCAAGTCCTCTATACTCTGCTTCAGTGGATGACAATGCCACTGTAGGTTGCTTCTTAGCTGACCAAGAGATAGGCTTATCTCCTGCAAAACAAATGTACCCTGAGGTGCTCCTCCTATCATCCTTGCATCCTGCCCAATCTGCATCTGAGTAAACCTTAATGTCAATATCTGATGTATAAGGGAAATACAAACCATGATTTTGAGTTCCCTTGAGGTACTTCAAGATCTTCTTGGCTGCCTCTAGGTGAGGTACTCTAGGTTTGTGCATGAATTGACTAAGCACACTTACTCCATATGCTATGTCAATTCTTGTCAAGGTAGCATAGTTTAAGCTACCCACCATACTTTGGTATCCTGTAATGTCCTTGATTTCTTCTCCTTCATGAGCACTTAGCTTTTGGTTAACCTCCATTGGAGTAGTAGATACCTTGGCATCCTGCAATCCAAACTTCTTGACCATATCCTGTACATACTTCTTTTGAGTGATGTATATACCTGAGTTTGTATAGATCAATTCAAGACCTAGAAAATATTTTAGTAATCCAAGATCACTAATCTTGAATTCTTTCATCATCTGACCCTTGATGTGTCTAATCCCATTGACATCATTACCTGTAATGATGATGTCATCAACATAAACACATAAGTAGATTACCTCTGTACTACTTCTCTTTATGAATAGAGAAGTATCTGCCTTGCTCATCACAAATCCTTGGTCTTGAAGGTAGGTGGTCAATCTGTAGTTCCATGCTCTAGGTGCCTGCTTTAATCCATACAGAGCCTTCTTTAATTTACAAACATAATGTACCTTTCTTGGATCTTCATAGCCAGGTGGTTGTGACATGTAGACTTCTTCAGATATCCATCCATTCAAGAATGCATTCTTCACATCCAATTGGTACATGTTCCAATTCTTGGATGCAGCTACACTCACCAAAACTCTGATAGTTGGCATCTTGGCCACAGGAGAAAATGTCTCCTCATAATCAATGCCTTGGGTTTGTGCAAAACCCTTGGCTACCAACCTAGCTTTGTACCTGTTAATAGTTCCATCTAAATTCTTCTTCAATTTGTAGATCCATCTGGATCCTATTACCTTCATAGTATCCTTCTTGGGTACCAAGTCCCAAGTATCACTCTCTTGGAGGGCTTCTATCTCCTCATCCATGGCTTCTCTCCATTCTGGCTTTGTAATTGCTTCTTCATAGGTACCTGGTTCTTCATTCAACAAATCTTTTGCAAGGTATACAGAATGTTTAGTTACAAGTGATGTGTCATACCCAAATCTGATAGGTTTCTTCTTCTCTCTCTGAGATCTTCTCATAGCTTGAGTAGAAGTTTCTGCCTTGTCCTCCAATTGCTTCATCTTCATCTTTCCTTTGGATTTCCAAGCCTTGAACTCTTCAAGGTTGATATTATCATCATCTGAGCTTGAATCTTCTTGCTGAGTTGGCTCTTCCTTGGTAAGCTTTGGAAAATCTTCCTCCATGTCATAGGGTAGACTCACTTTCCTGCATTCATTCTCATACCATGAGTCATTCTCATCAAATATGACATCTCTGCTTACCTTGAACCCTTTGTTTGTGGGGTTGTAGAATCTGTATCCCTTTTGGTTCAAATCATAACCAATGAAGATACATTTTTCTGCCTTTGGGTCTAGCTTTCCTCTTACCTGTGAAGGAATATGCACATATGCTATACAACCAAAGATTTTGCAATGATCCAGAGAGGGTCTCTTACCATGCCATGCTTCATATGGAGTCATGCCATCAAGTGATTTGGATGGCAACCTGTTGATGAGGTAAGTGGCAGTGGACACACTCTCTGCCCATAGGTAATTTGGCAACCTTTTTTCATTGAGCATAGACCTAGCTGTTTCCACTATAAGTCTATTCCTTCTTTCTGCTACCCCATTTTGTTCAGGTGAATATCTGGTAGTGATCTCTCTCTTGATGCCTCTTTCCTGCAAGAAATCTTCAAACTCATTGGAGAAATACTCTCCTCCACCATCTGATCTTAGCCTCTTCAAGCTTCTACCTGTTTGATTCTCAACAAGAGCAAGATACCTCTTGAAACAATTAAACACTTCATCTTTATGCTTCATAAAGTATAAAATGGTCCATCTGCTATAGTCATCAATGAAAGACACATAATATCTTGAACCAGAAATGGAAGGGTCCTTGCTAGGTCCCCAAACATCTGTGTGTACCAAGTCTAGGTAGTCTTCATGCATGAAACCTTTTCTTGAGTAGGGTAATCTGTGAGACTTACCAAATTGACATGATCCACATTTGTAAATCATATGTTGCTTGGATACATTAGGTATCCCAAGCACACATTGATCCCTGCACATTTGCTTAAGAGTCCTTTCACCTATGTGCCCTAATCTTTTGTGCCATATCTCTAACTCTGAGAGTGTCTGATCCTTATAATTATACAAAGCAATGTTTTTTGTATCCTCTAGCTCAAATGTAAATAATCTACCTGATTTCTCCCCTTTGGCTATCCTTCTGAATCCTTGTTTTGGGTCCTCCACATATGCTCCATGTTGTGTGAATCTGACCTGCAAACCTTTCTCCACAATCTGACCAACACTCATTAAATTTTTAGTTATTGTTGGTACATAGAGTACCCTGCTTAATAGGTTCTGATTACCATCACATGTCTTCACATTTCCAACTTTGACAACAGAGTGTTTAGTGTCATCACCTGTTTGTACCTGATGTTTGCCCTTGGGCTCTTCCAAATCAAAAAGTAGTGCCACATTGCCAGCTACATGGTTAGAACATCCTGAGTCAATGTAAAATAAATGATCATCATTTGTACCTATCTTGGAGGTCATGTTCATGATCAATAAGGAGTCATCTTGCTCCTCTGTGTAGTTGTTGTAGTCTCTTCTATTTCTGAATCCACCTTGGTAGCTTCCATTGTGATTGTTGTTGTAATTGTTGTTGTATTGGTTGTTGTACCCATTGTAGCTTTGATGTTGGTTGAATCTACCTCTTCCTTGAGAGTATCCACCTCTTGAGTAGCCTCTTCCTCTCTGATTTTTATAGTTCTTGTAGCATTCATCTGTGGTATGATTGGACAACCCACAGATGTTGCAAGTTGATGAGTTGTAGGGTCTCCCCCTACCTGACTTACCTCCTCTGCCTCTTCCTCTAGATGACCTACCTCTCCCTGCATAATTGGCTTGAGAGGTAGAGCCTTCTTCATCCTGTTTCTTCTTGCCTTTATCTTTCACTTTCTTATCAGTAAAGAGAGCAGAGGGGTTATTACCTTTTGATTGATCTCCAGCTTTGGTGAACTTTGCTTCATGTGTAAATAGTTGACCCATGAGTGTTGTGAGATCAGGGGTATGCATGTCCATGTAGAGGTCCATTGCAGTGGTGAAACTTTCCCACTTATCATCTGCCTTGAGTCCATTTGTCACTTGCCTGACTATTTGCTCCTCTTCAATTTCCTCTCCAATGCTTGCTAGTTGGTCTGCCACATCTTTGATCTTTGTCACATAATCTGAGACTGATTGCTTGGGCTGCTTCCTAAGTGTTGTGAACTCTATCCATAATTGATTCTTTCTGGCCCTTGTGTTGGAAGAAAAGTAATTTGACAAGGTTTCCCAAGTCTCTTGGGAAGTCTTACAATTCCTTACATGAGGTAAAAGAAAGTCAGATATAGAGTTTAAGAGATAAGACCTTGCCAAAGCATCCTTTGCACACCATTGGTTAAGTCTTTCATGCTCATCCTTTGTAGGTAGTCCTCTAGTCTTGAATGAGGGCAACTCCTCATCTCCTGATATGTATCCAAATAGACTTCTCCCTTGTAGATAGGTCTTCATTCTCAATGACCAAGCTTGATAGTTGTTTCTGTCCAATTTGTCAATGAATGAAGGGAAACCATCACCCATGATTACCTTCTTTTGCTCTGATACCACTGTTGAGAGTGATGGATGGATGCACTCAGGAAATCAGTTGGTGCTGCAAAACCTGCTTCACACCTGCCCTCTTTTCTCTTCAGAAATGCTTAGTACACTAGCTTAGCTTCCAAATGACATAAAGAAACCATATATGTACTTTGGAAATGGTTTAGGTAATGATCAACCCAAAACAGATAACTTTGTACTTCAAGAATCAAGCAAAACTTTCTATTTCTGTAGTGATACCTGCTCAGACTTTTACTCAGTGTGTCCAGCACACTTAAAATTGGAACAATTCCTTTTGGGAGTATCAATATACCTTAGTAAGCTACCAATCACAAGTGGAATCACTTCAATTGATAAACTATGCACTGAGAAATAAGTTTAGCAAAATTATAATCACCCCCGACTTTTCAGGAACTCTGCAGACAAATACCAGTGTGCACTTCGACTTGATTTTCTCCCAAATAGCTGAATGAAATCCTTTGAAATTTTGTATGCTTGTAGTAGACTTTGAGCTGGTTCCAATGAGCTATAGATCTCTTGATTTGGTTCAGTAGATCCAGAGCAATGCCTCTTTGAAGTTGACAGACTTGGAGTAGATGACACAGACAAAACAGAGATGATGAATGTATACTTCTATTGATATATGTGTTTGTACAATCTCATTAGCTTGTCAAGCAGAGCTAAATGAGGTATTGTGGTGTTGGCTATGGAGTAACCTTCACACACAATGAATTACAAAGAGATTTAGCCTCGGGGAGTGAGCTAGAGTGAGTGTGTAACCCGCGACTTTTTTCTACATCTTTTATAGGAGATATGTGATCATTTGAATTTGAATTTCAAACTTAGGCTCCCTTGAATCTCTCCTCTAAATGTAGGGAGATATTCTCTCAATCTCAACATCCAAATTTCCACGACTAATGAAGTAGGTGGATGACTTTAAGTGGTTACAAACAAATGATAAGTCACTTAGACTTTTACAAGAGGTAAAGAAGTAAGAACATATAAGCATATGTTCACATGTGTCTTCATTTGAGTGAAGCCTTAATAAACCTTTATCCATGCTAGTCTTTAATGAGTCTAAGGGTCCAAGCCAATGTGTGTAGGCTTGTTTGCACCAACACAAACTCTGATAAAGCTTGATATCTTTGAATTCTTCTCCTCCATATCTACTCAATCTATGATTCACTTCTATTAGAGTTGGTGCTATCCTGCAATCTTCCATTTTAAATTTGGTTAGCAAATTTTTCAGATACCTTTCTTGAGTTACATATACTCCATGTTGAGTATATGAAATCTCCATTCCCAAAAAGAATGAAAAATTTCCCAAATCACTGATTTTGAATTCTTTCTCCATCTACTTCTTAATCATGTGTATACCTTTGTCATCTATTCCTATAAGTATTATGACATCAACATAAATACAAACATAAATAAATCCATCCTCACTTGCTTTGACTAGCAAGCTACTATCTGCCATTGATGCTTGAAAAATCCAAGTTCCTTTAAGAACTTTACAAGCCTATAATTCCATGCCCTTGGGGCTTGTTTCAACCCATACAAAGCTCTCTTGAGCTTACACACATAATTTGGATACACTTGATCTTTGAAACCATCTGGTTGTTCCATGTAGACTTCATCTGAAATATAACCATTCAAAAAAGGATTCTTCACATCTAATTGAGATAATTTCCAACCTTTGCAAGCAGCAATTGCTATGAGAGTCCTTATGGTTGTCATTTTTGCAACACGACTATAAGTTTCATCATAGTCCACACCATATGTTTTTGCATATCCCTTTACAACAGGCCTGGCTTTGTACCTAGATACACTTCCATCTGCAAACCTTTTTGTTTTGTAGACCCATTTACATCCAATCATCTTCTAACTATTTGGTTTAGGAACCAAATCCCAAGTCTCATTTTCCATCAATGCATCATATTCCTCTTGCATAGCTTTTTCCCAATTCTTCTTCCCTTTGGCTTCATCATATGTGGATGGATCTTCATCTGCTTTTAACATGTAAGCATAATCTTTAGTAGTCAAGAATGAAGTATCATAATTATACCTTGTGGGTTGCCATTTGTGCCTAGATGACCTTCTGAGTTCTCCACTTCTTGAAGTTTCTGGTTCATCACATTCTAGATCGAACCTTGGCACTTCTTCAACTTCAACTTGTACTTCATCGTTATCCTCTTCATCAAATATCTAAACCTTTGATTTACCTTTCTTTTGATTCACAACTTCTTCAACATCTGCATGAACATTAAGTGTACCTGCATACCAAGTACCTTGCTCATCAAATGTAACATCCTTATACACAAGGAATTGCTTTGTGGATGGACTCCACAACCTATAACCCATTT
>CM035432.1:103974257-103976757 GCA_020310875.1 Ceratopteris richardii
CACTAAGGAAGCAACCTAAGCAAGATGTTTCAGAATTTGTGACCAAGATCAAAGATGTTGCAGATCAGTTAGCAAGCATAGGAGAAGAAATTGAAGAAGAACAAATTATAAGGTAGGTAATTAATGGAATCAAGGCTGATGACAAGTGGGAAAGCTTCACCACTGCAATGGATCTCTACATGGACATGCACACTCCATATCTTACAACTCTCATGGGTCAACTATTCACACATGAAGCAAAGCTTACCAAGACTGGAGATACTACCAAAGGTAACAACTCTTCTGCCCTATACATTGAGAAGAAATCTAAGGATAAAGGCAAGAGTAAGAAGGTGGAAGATGAATGCTCTACCTCGCAAGCCAACTATGCAGGGAGAGGTAGATCTTCAAGAGGTAGGGGCAGAGGAGGTAAGCAAGGTAGGGGGAGACCCTATAACTCATCACCATGTAACATTTGTGGTTTTTCAAACCACACCACAGATGAGTGTTACAGGAATTACAAAAATCAGAGAGGGAGAGGCTACCAAAGAGGTGGATACTCTCAATCTAGAGGAAGGTTCAACCATCACCAAGGCCACAACAACAATTATAAAAACAACTACAACAACAATTACAATGGCAACTACCAAGGAGGATTCAGAAACAGAAAGGACTACAACAACTACACAGAGGAGCAGGATGACTCTCTCTTGATCATGAACATGACTTCAAAGTCAGGTACAAATGATGATCACTTCTTTTATATTGATTCTGGGTGTTCAAATCATGTGGCTGGTAATGTGGCACTACTCTCTGATCTTGAGGAACCAAAAGGTAAACACCAAGTCCAAACAGGTGATTATACAAAGCATTCTGTAGTTAAAGTTGGAAATGTGAAAACTTGTGATGGTAATCAAAATTTGTTGAGCAGAGTACTTTATGTACCTACAATTACAAAGAACTTAATGAGTGTTGGCCAGATTGTAGAGAAAGGGTTGCACGTCAGATTCAATCAATATGGAGCATTTGTGGAGGACCCAAGACATGGATTCAAAAGGATAGCTAAAGGAGAAAAATCAGGTAGAATTTTCACTTTTGAATTGGAAGATACAAAGAACATTGCATTATACAGTTATAAAGATCAAACACTTTCAGAGCTTGAGATTTGGCACAAGAGATTAGGGCACATAGGAGAAAGGACCTTGAAGCAAATGTGTAGGGACCAATGTGTGCTTGGGATACCTAATGTATCCAAGCAACATATGATTTACAAGTGTGGTGCTTGTCAATTTGGTAAGTCTCACAGGTTACCCTTCTCCAAGAAAGGATATATGCATGAAGACTATCTAGAGCTTGTGCACACAGATGTATGGGGACCTAGCAAAGACCCCTCAGTCTCAGGTTCAAGGTACTATGTGTCTTTTATTGATGACTATAGCAGATGGACTATATTATACTTTATGAAGCACATGGATGAAGTATTTAATTGTTTTAAGAAATATCTTGCATTAGTTGAAAATCAGACAGGAAGGAATTTAAAGAGGCTAAGGTCAAATGGAGGAGGTGAGTACTTCTCCAATGAATTTGAGGACTTCTTGCAAGACAGAGGCATCAAAAGCGAAATAACCACAAGGTACTCTCCTGAGCAGAATGGATAGCTGAAAGAAGAAATAGGTTAATAGTTGAGACAACTAGATCTATGCTTAATGAGAAGACATTACCTAACTATCTATGGGCAGAGAGTGTCTCTACTTCCACCTATCTCATAAACAGGTTACCATCAAAGTCACTTGATGGTATGAAACCATATGAAGCATGGCATGGTAAGAGACCATCATTGGATCACTGCAAAATTTTTGGATGTGTAGCATATGTACACATTCCTTCACAGGTAAGAGGAAAGCTAGATCCAAAGGCTGAAAAATGTATTTTCATTGGATATGATTTAAATAAAGAAGGTTACAGGGTTTATAACCCTACCAACAAGGGATTTATGGTAAGCAGAGATGTGATCTTTGATGAGAATGATTCTTGGTATGAGAATGAATGTAGGAAGGTCAAACTACCTTATGATTTGGAAGAGGAATTTCCAAAACTTACAAAGGAGGAACCAACTCAGAAAGAAGACTCAAGTTCAGATGATGAAGATACAATCAACCTTGAAGAGTTCAAGGCATGGAAGTCCAAAGGCAAAATGAAGATGAAGAAGCATGAGGACATACCAGAATCTTCAACTCAATCAATCAGAAGGTCTCAAAGAGAGAGCAAAAAACCTATAAGATATGGGTATGATACATCTCTTGTTACTAAACATTCAATTTATCTTGCAAAGGATTTGCTAAATGAAGAACCAGGATCATATGAAGAAGCAATCACAAAATCAGAATGGAAGGAAGCTATGGATGAGGAGATTGAAGCACTCAAGGAGAGTGATACATGGGAGTTAGTACCCAAGAAGGACTCCATGAAGGTAATAGGATCCAGATGGATCTATAAATTGAAAAGAAATTCTGATGGCACA
>CM035432.1:103986757-104036757 GCA_020310875.1 Ceratopteris richardii
GTGTTGGCTATAGTTTGCGCACCTCCTCCAAGTTAAATCACTTCAAAAGATTCAGTAGATCTTGAGAAATGAACTTAACAAGTCACCTATGTCTAAAACTGTACTTGTGAGAAGTCGATTCAGACACCTGTAACTTCTAACACTTGATCCTCCCAATCTAGAACCCGTTTATGCAAATGCTTTTAGCCCTAGGTAGCTTACCTTCCAACTTAAAGATTGAATGCTTGTTTGCTCAAAACTTTACATTTTGGAAGGAGAACTGACCAATACATTAGCATTAAATTTTGCACCTCCTGCAACTTCTCTTGTTTCCAATTACACATGTAAATGTTCCTACACTCAATTCTCTCAGCCTGATCACAATCAGAAGCTGAAAATTTGTACAAAGGTCAATCAAATATAGACTTAGAGTTGTACAAAATCATTTCACAAAAGATTCAACATAGAAGGAGAATACTCAGAAAGATCGAGCGCAACATTTTTCCATTTCTGAGAAAATTTGCATCTTAGTGTTGAGAGAGATTCTACTCACTTCTAGAGTGTCTAATGACCTCTAATTATCATCCAAACTTGTTCTCACATAATCTCTCATATTTTCCCTGACATTTTGATTGTATATATAGGCAAATATTTACAAGCTCATGACCATACAAAAGTATATGATGAACTCATTCTAAAATAATGTACATATGTGTACACATCTTCATCTTTTGGATATGAACTTCCTTCATACTTCATAACTTGACCTTTTCTTCAAACCTTAACTTCAATTCTTCATCAAAAAATATCAATTGTTGATTGCCCTACACCAACAGCTCCCCCTCAATCATCAATTGAGGTTTTCTTCTATCTTCTTTATACCTGCCATGTCTTTAAATCTTTGTAGCTTTGGTCCATCCAAGCTTTTGGTTAGCATATCAGCTATCTGATCTTTTGTTGAACTATGTATGACTTCAATCTCTTTATCCATCACCTTCTCTCTTAGGAAATGGTATTGAATCTCAATGTGTTTAGTCCTAGCATGAAAAACAGGGTTAGCAGCTAAATACAATGAACTCATGTTATCTCCATGAATAGTGGGTGTACTCTGAATGATATCAAAACTCTTCATAAGAGTCTTAAGCCATATCACTTCCTTTGCAGCTTCAAACATTCCTTTGTACTCTGCTTCTGTAGATGACAAAGCAACTGTGTGTTGCTTCTTTGAACACCAAGAAATTAACTTATCTCCCACATAACACGAGTATCCATATGTTGATCTCCTATCATCAGGATTACCTGCCCAATCTGTATCACTATAAATCTTTATGTTTGTATCTGATGTAAAACCATAATACAAACCTTCTTTGAGTGTACCCTTAATGTACCTCAACACTCTTTGACCTGCAATCCAATGTTCTTTCCTAGGACAATGCATGAATTGAGACAATACTCCCACTGCATATGACAAGTTAGGTCTAGTTAATGTAGCATAGATTAGACTACCAACCAAACTTTGATATAACTTCATATTCTTGAACTCTTCTCCTCCATATCTACTTAATTTGTGATTCACCTCCATTGGAGTAGGTGCTACCTTGCAATCATCCATTTTAAACTTGATCAACAAGTTTCTCAAATACCTTTCTTGAGTTACACACACTCCATGTTGAGTATATGAGATCTCCATCCCAAGAAATATGACAAGTCTCCCAAGTCAGTGATCTTGAACTCTTTCTCCATTTGCTTCTTTAGACTTTGAATACCTTTCTCATCTGTACCTGTAAGAATTATATCATCAACATATATGCACATGTAAATAAACCCATCTTTACTTGCTTTGACAAGCAAGCTACTATCTGCCTTAGATACTTGGAAACCAAGTTCTTTCAAGAACTTCACACGTCTATAATTCCATGCCCTTGGGGCCTGCTTCAAACCATACAAAGCTCTCTTGAGCTTGCACACATGATCTAGATACCTTCCATCTCTGAATCCTTGTGGTTGCTCCATGAAAACATCATCTGAAATATAACCATTTAGAAAAGCATTCTTCACATCTAGTTGACATAACTTCCAACCTTTACATGAAGCAATAGCTATGAGTTTCCTGATGGTTGTCATCTTTGCCACAGGACTATAGGTCTCATCATAATCTATACCATATGTCTGAGCAAAACCCTTCCCAACAAGTCTAGCTTTATACCTAGACACACTTCCATTTGCAAACCTCTTTGTCTTGTAGACCCATTTGCATCCAATGATCTTCTGACTATTTGGTTTAGGAACCAAATCCCAAGTCTCATTCTCCATCAATGCATCATACTCTTCCTGCATAGCTTTCTCCCAATTTTCCTTACCTTTTTCCTCTTCATATGTAGAAGGGACTTCATGTGCCTTTATCATATAAGCATAATCTTTGGTAGCCAAAAAAGAAGTGTCATAGCTATACCTTGTAGGTTGCCATTTGTGTCTTGATGACCTTCTGAGTTCTCCACTTCTTGAGGTTTCTGGTTCATCACACTCTAGATCAAACCTTGGCACTTCTTCAACTTCAACCTGTACTTCATTGTTCTCCTCTTCATCAAATATTTGAACCTTTGATTTACCTTTCTTTTGAGTCACAACGTCTTCATCATCTGCATAAATATTTATTGGACCTGCATACCAAGTACCTTGCTCATCAAATGTAACATCTTTAGATACAATGAATTGCTTTGTGGATGAACTCCACAACCTATATCCCATTTGCTTATCATCATATCCAATGACCACATATTTTTCAGCTTTAGGCTCCAATTTATGCCTCAATTGTGATGGCACATATGCATATGCCAAACATCAAAATACTTTGCAATGATCTAAAGTAGGTCTCTTACCCCACCATGCCTCATATGGTGTCATACCCTACAAAGCTTTACATGGTAGCCTATTAACCAAATATGTGGCTGTATTCACAACCTTAGCCCACAAATAATTTGGGCAATTTTTCTCCTTCATCATGGATCTTGCAAACTCAACAAGTGTTCTATTCCTCCTTTCTGCTACACCATTTTGTTGAGGAGAGTACGTGCAAGTAATTTCCCTTTTTATACCTACATTCCATAAGTAATCACTGAACTCATTAGAGAAATACTCTCCCCCTCCATCTAACCTTAGTCTCTTCAACTTATGACTTGTAATTCTCTCTGCATACACATGATAATGTTTGAATGTATTGAATACCTCTGACTTATCTTTGATCACATAGATAGTGATCCATCTGGTAGCATCATCAACATAAATCACATAATACCTTGAGCCATTGATACTAAAATCCTTTGATGGTCCCCACACATATGTGTGTACCAATTCAAGCTTCTCTGAATACAACCATGCTTGGAATAAGATTGCTTATGAGCCTTACCTAATTGACATGCCTCACATTTGTATGTCATATGTTGACCTGTAGTATTAGTCAACCCAAGCACTGAACCATTATTCACCATATCTTTGATACCTCTTTCATTGAAATGTCCAAGCCTCTTATGCCAAAGATCTAACTCAAAGATCTTATGTCCTCCATAAGTGAACAAAGCATGACCAACATTGCCTTGGATCTTCAATGTGAACAATCTTCCTTCTTTCTTCCCTGAAACAATTTGTTTATACCCATTGCTAGGGTCTTCCACAAACACTCCTTCATTAGTGAACCTAACTTCATAACCTTTTTCAACAATTTGGCCTACACTTATCAGATTCTTAGGAATTGTAGGAACATACAAAACCTTACTCAAGAGAGTACTACCATCCTTGGCCTTCACTGATCCAATTGACTTCACATTGTGCTTTGTATAGTCACCTGTTTGAACTACATGATTAGTTATGTTATTCTCCAAATCAATCATCAAAGCTATGTTACCACTCAGGTGATTGCTACACCCTGAGTCAATGTAAAAGACTCTTTGGTCTTCCCTTTGCCTTTCACAAGTTGCATTCATTATCAATGTTGAATCCTCCTTCTGATCTGAAGCATAATTGTAGTAGGTATTGTTGTATTGTTGACTTTGGAATCCTCTACTTGCATTTCTTCCAAAGTAATCTCTACTACCTCTACCTCTGAAACTACCTCTTTGATTTCTGCCACCTCTTCCTCTTGAATTAAAATTCTGATTATATCCACCATTATTTTGAGTATTATGCCAACAATCATTAGGTAAGTGATTTGTCTTACCACAAATCCAGCAAGCTTTAACCCCATCTTTATTACTCCTGCCTCTTCCTCTACCTTTGCCACCTCCTCTTCCTCTTAGGAAGTTAGCTTGGCTAGTTGTACCTTTGTCTTCATTTGATTGTTGCTTCCCTTTGCTATTCTTCTTCTTATCCTTTGAATACATTGCATGACCTATACTTTTATCACTTTCACCTTTGACATCCTACTCAAAGGTTAACATGTGTCCTAGCAACTGATTTAAGTCAGGAATAAAATGATCAAGTGATAATTCAGTAGACAAAATGAATGGCTTCCATTTGTCATCACCTCTCAAACCTGTAAGGATTCGCCTTACCAATTTATTCTCCTCAATGCCTTCATCAACTGCTCCTAATGCATCTGCAATGTCCTTCTATCTTGTTACATAATCTGAGATGGATTGAGAGGCCTTCTTCTTGAATGTGGTAAATTCTGCCCACAAGGATGGCTTCCTTGACTTTGTGGTGTTTTGGAAATGCTCTTCTGTTAGAAGTAGTATTTTTGAGTGGAAAATAATTGTAGAATGCCAAAAAATTGTAAAAATATTTATGCAAACAATGTAAAAATGAGGAAGAGTCTTCCTCATATAGACTAGAATCATATGTATTTTTTCTATATTTTTTTGAAACTCCTAGATAGCATATTTTTAGATTAGAAGGGAAAAGGACCAAAATTCAAGTGTGAAAAGGGACACTTGAAAATTTATAAAAGACAATTTCCTCTATTTTGAGAGGGTTGGTTATTTGTATATGATTGTTGGCATACAAAGCAATAAAGGAGTCATGCACAATACGGCAACAAGGCCAGATCATTTTTTCCCATAGATTATGTACAACCCAAGTGATTTTAATCACTACACAAACATTGTAAATCCCGTTTTTGGTAGATTAGACTCCATTTTGTGCAAGCCGAGGAGTCCTCGAGCTTGAGGAGTATTAGAAGTACCATCGTACCAAATTTCATAATTTTTAGACTTCGTTTGAGCCCTCAAATAAGCCCTGGAACCTAATTTTTAACTAGGCCGGACACTAGGTCTGGACAGGGTCAAAAGCTAGTCAAAAACTATAAAAAGAGCTAGAGAGCTCATTTTTGGGGCTAGATTGTAATTGAAACGAACTTGTAAGAGCTATCGAAAGTAATCTAAAGAACTCCATTGATTCTCTCTCTTTGTCTTACCGTGTGTGCGCGTGTGTGTGTATGTGTGTGCATGCTTGTGTGCTTCTCACTCACGCACTTGTGTCGCCACTTGCTCGAGGTCTTCATACCATCCTCATGTCTTCCCGGATTGACATTAAAGGAGGTGCTACTCATCACTGAGCTACACCAAATTTTGGCGCCGTTGCCGGGGATCGAGCTTTGAGGACGAGCGTGTGATGGTAAGACGTAGAGTTGACGCGTTGGAGTTGTAGGTATTTTCTTCACTCTCATCGATTTTCTTTTACTTTCTTCACCATCATCATCATCACCATCTCCCACGTCCATCTCCATCATCGCGAAAATTTCAGTTTTTTGACTATATCCCCACCTCCACCTCATTTCCCTCATTTCACTTGTGAGAGAGAGCGAGAGAGCGAACTTGCATGTGCTGTTTTTGCATGTTTTCTGAGCTATTTTGCAGGTTTTTTGCTGTACCATCATCCCCAGCAGTGTGCACAGGTACGACAGGCTCTGCACAGGTCCCGGGACGACAGTCTCTGTCTATCGCGACAGACAGAAAATCTTAACATTTTGTGAATGCATGATTACCACTGTAACCTACACCTTGTGGGCACTCTAGATCACTAGAAGTTTTTCAAAAATTTGCATTTTTTCAGTCTATCGCGACAGACAGAAATCCACGACAGACACCGTCTATCGCGACAGACACCGTCTATCGCGACAGACAGAAATCCACGACAGACACCGTCTATCGCGACAGACACCGTCTATCGCGATAGACAGAAATCCACGATAGACACCGTCTATCGCGACAGACACCGTCTATCGCGACAGACAGCCCCCACGATAGACACCGTCTATCGCGACAGACACCGTCTATCGCGACAGACAGCCCCCACGATAGACACCGTCTATCGCGACAGACACCGTCTATCGCGACAGACAGCCCCCACGATAGACACCGTCTATCGCGACAGACACCGTCTATCGCGACAGACAGAAATCCACGATAGACACCGTCTATCGCGACAGACACCGTCTATCGCGACAGACAGAATTTCACGATAGACACCGTCTATCGCGACAGACACCGTCTATCGCGACAGACAGCCCCCACGATAGACACCGTCTATCGCGACAGACACCGTCTATCGCGACAGACAGAAATCCACGATAGACACCGTCTATCGCGACAGACGCCGTCTATCGCGACAGACAGAATTTCACGATAGACACCGTCTATCGCGACAGACACCGTCTATCGCGACAGACAGCCCCCACGATAGATTGTGTCTATCGCGACAGACACCGTCTATCGCGATAGACAGGCATTTTCGGCAAAAATTAAGGGTGAATTTTTGGTAAATTTAGGCTAAATTTTGGGCATATTTGCACTTTCATGTACTCATCTACTTACAAAGGCCTTAGAAAATGCATTAAAATCCCTGATAGTATCTGTTTGTCTATTTAACCCCCTAAACCCTGAACGGTCATAACTTTTTCATACGAAATCCATTTTCTGAGCTCTAGGGCTTGTCGGAAAGCTCGTGACATATACTACACGCCCTCAACTGTTTTTTATAAGAATAACACGTTGATTTTCAGTTAGGATATTTGGAAGTTGACACACTGAGGGGTAGGAACACCAAGGGAGCTCTAGAGTAAATTTCTAACAACGCAAAAGGGGGAATAAGGGTCATTAAAAAAGTGTCTGAAATAAATTGTCTGTCAATTGAAAGATCTACTTGGAGCTAATCTTGAGATTTATGCAGGCCTATTGAGAAGCAATTGAGAGTATCCAAGCAAGGGTGTGGCACACGCTTGAGAATCAACTTCTCCAGCACTAAAGAGCAAGGTTCGGCAAGAAAGGTCGGAATATTCTCAACTCCTCTTCGTCAATTCCTAGCCTAGGCTAAGAGCGATTAGAAGTAGGAGTAAGTCAAGGCGACGATAGGCCACTATCAAGTTGAAGACTACCCAAAAACTCAAGTTCAAGCTAAAAACTTAATCTCTGTACTGTCGACAACATAAAGGAAAGAACCTAACGTGGAACGATCAACCTGAGAATACGAAGAACATTCAAGTATTCCTGACGACGTAATAGCAGACAAGACTTTAAACACGAGGAATAACTAAAAAGAATCAAGTGACTGGTACCAATTGATCGGCAACGAGGTTGTACTCTGGAAAAAAAATTGGGCTAATCAGTTAGGCATATGAACCTTAGATCAGGACGACACCTAGCAAGAGAAAGACAAAGCCTTAGGTCTTCAGAGGCTAGTGTCAACCACACTGCAAGGTCTTGGGCCCAGCAGTTGAGTCGCCACTCTCATTACCCTAGCTCTGATACCAGTGAGTCAGAGATGTCTCAAGGCATGGACAGACCTACGGGAAGTTCAGGTGTGCCTTATTTGTACAGGGTAGAAGGCCCTTACAAAACACAGTTGGAATACCTTAGGACCAACCGATTAGGTGCTAGCATCTATGAGGACGGCCTAGGAAGATCCGTGGTCCAGATTAAAAACCCTGACCAATCCATAGGACTAGAGCACCCAGCTGTCAAGTTTGAAAATGGTGCATACCTGGACAAAGAAGGAACTATATATGTAGTCACTAGTCATCCTGATAGGACAGATGACTTTGGGAATGTAATCTCAGAAGCGGACTTAGGTGACCTGGAACAAGGGAACATGGGTGCGGAACCTAGAACCCCTCGAGGTAAATCAGTTCTCACTAGGATTATCACGCCTGAGTGGATCCCCCAAGATAACAAGTGCATAGAATTGCTTCTCAATCGAGAAACGGACGAAGCCTTCTGGAGGTATAAACCGGATCACCCAACTGACATAGGAACAATCATGATCTATGAGTTTAAGGATCCAGATAGCCCAGGTAGAGTGACCTACTTAGACCACACGTCAGAGAGGATTTTTGTGGTGACAGAAAATGATAGGCATGCTTACACTTGGAAGGGCGAATTCATTTTCCCCCAACCAAGATCAAATGTAGCCTATGGTCACCCTGGAGCTGGAACTTCCCAAGCTCATGGTACGCAAAGAGACAGAAGTAGAGATAGACCAGAAGTAAGTTTTGCCAACCCAATGGGCAGAGAAAGAACGAGAACAGAGACGAATAGGGTAGAACCTGAGATGCATAGAGCCCACAGGAACCAAAGAAATGTAGATGGATTCCCTCTGCCGAGGCCTAGAGAGCACACAAGAACTTTGAGGCCCACCCAGCTAGTTAAGTCCATGAAGAATTACTTTGACGGCACGGGAGATCCCTATGATCATGTGGCAGAGTTCAAGCAAGTCTTGAGAGCTGAACAAGTGGAAGATTTGTTCACACAGTACAATGCCTTCGGTCTAACCCTTAGGAACACGGCACTTACATGGTTTCAGCCATTAGATGAGCGTCAGTTCAGGAGCATAGACCAACTCCTAGAGGCATTCATTGTAGAGTTCTCCAAGAGTGGCATAAGACACAACACCTCCTCACTGATTCACAGCTTCAAGCAAACCCCTCAAGAGACTGTGAGGCTTGCAGGAAGAAGATTTAGACAATATCTTGAAAGGTGCCCTATTTCGGAGCTACCCACATCTGCTAAACAAGTAGCCTTATTCCTTGATGGACTACTGAGTCCAAAATTGAGATCCTACGTGTATCTGAAAGACCCTAGGACCATAGAAGAGTGTGTTCGTATATGCATTGACATTGAAGATAACCTAGGAGAAGAGCTAGAGCTGTCCAAAATTTACAAAGATTCAGACAGTGCATCTAGTCACTCTTCCATGCAATCCACATCAATTGAGGAACTCGCAGAGAAAGTGGCCCAGAAATTAGGAGTAACTAGCAAACAAATCCCAAGGTTTGCCCCAGTGAAAAGATGCTATACATGCGGTGGTGACCACATGGCGAATGTCTGTCCCATTATGGCTCAACCCCAAGTGAATCCTAGTAGCCAGTACTGCACCATAGAACGGAGATACACCAACCACACCGCACAAGATTGCCCATACAACAAGCAGGCGGTTAGGCAACCCTACCCTCAGCCCTACCAACAAGGCAGATACCAGAACCAGTACCCTCCACAACCATATGGCAGGCCACAACAAAATTTCCAACCTCAATATCAAAACCAACAAAGGCCTCAGCCTGTGCTAGCACAACAACCCCCAGCCCCAGCTAATGTGATTCCGGTAAAGTATACTGCTGCAGAAGAGAACCTGAATAGAGCTATAGTCCCAGTAACACCCTTGATCTCTGAAAATGACCCAAGTGATCATAGCTTTGATTCTACCCATGTTGATAGCCCCCAGGCCTACTACATGCAGTCTCCTGAGCATGGTGAGTCCTACTATGGTGAAGAGCCAAACGAACCTAGTTGGGAGTCAGATTACACGAACGTCATGTATGCAAACCCCAATTCTAGGCCTCAACCGAGACAGGTACGACCACCAATTCCTAGAGGACCATGCTACCGATGTCAGGGGGATCACTTCATTCGTGATTGTCCCTTGCCTCCGCCCACACAACCTCAGTCCGTGACTATCCAAGGCTTTTGCCAAGACTGCGGAAAAGAGCATCTCTTACGAGATTGCCCTAAGAACCCCAATAGCATGCCTAAAATCACCCCTATCAACGTTGTTGGGTTAGTGGTAGACTCCTCAGGAAGCGTCACTTCCACTGCACCAGTGCAGGTAGTCACTAGGGCTCAGGCATTGCAGCAAAACCAAGGGGTAGGCCAGGAAAAGAGCCTAGATGCTAGCGATACTGAGAGCCAAAATAAAAAGAGAACAAGAGCTTGGAAAGATAGCCGCGAACGCATGAAAAGGCAATGGGCAAAGAAGATGAGTGAACTTGAGGAAAGTCTACGAGAAACCAAGGCTAAAATCCTAGAGATCACGTCTCAACCGCACTCTCACACATTCCCACCGCTACCATCCCCATCATCCTCCATCCCTTCACCCTCTAAGACAGCCCACGCAACCCACCCGCCACCCCAAACAGGATCAGTATTAGCTGATCCCACTCCCGAAGACATAGACATGATGCTTAAGGCATATCAGGCCAGAATCCAAGAAGGGCCAAACGTCACGGATCATGACAAGTGCTATCCTAGAGCTGACCTAGAGATAGAAAGAACAAAACTATGCGCGAAAATGGTCGCATTGGCTCAGACTATGTTTGAAGCCAGTCGCCTTTTCAACGACTCAGGCTCAGCCAAAACGCAATTACACTTGGATGGATTCCTAGAGAAGTTAGAGAGGATAATTGCAAGATCTGACAAGGAAGAAAAAAATCAAGACCAAGAAAAAGCAAGCAAAAACAGGAATCATTCCCAATCAGAAGTGTATGTGGCCAAGGCCCCTAAACCGGACAACTTCCCCTCCTTAGAAAGAATAGAGAGGCCAATAGCACAGCCAGAAAAGGAACCTACCCCTCAAAGAAAGGAAAGGGCAAGAGAACGGGTGAGCCAGCCTCTTCAGGAAGCCCGTGGGCCTCCTCAAGAAGCTTATCTTCCCCCCCAAAAGGCAGATGAGCCTCCCTCGAAAGCTCAAGTACCTCCACAGGTTGCCTCCATTCCTTCTCAGGGGATGTGTGAGCCTGTTCGGAAAAGTAATAGAATAAGTAATCCTCCCCAAGAAGCTTGTGCTCCAGCCATTTGCGAGAACGAGGAGAGAATCAACAATAGAATCAGCCCTCCTTCACAGGCTGCTTATGCGCCCAATTCTACGAAGCCAGACACTTCTTCTTCTATGAATCGGTTTGCACCAGACTTCCTACGAGAGATTCAAGAAGACAAATGGGATAACGAAAGCGAGGTCGCCCCTCCTTTTGAACTTGTGGATGATGCACACGACCAATTCCCACAAGACATCCCATCTATTTACGGGGAGCATGAGAGTGTTCAGTCTCACGAGAGATTAGACTTTGAGTCGAATTCCATACAAGAGCTACCCCACTTCACAGGCCCTTGGGAAGCAAAGTCCACATGTATGAGAGCACCCACAGTCATGGTAAGGAACGACGACTCAGTCATACCTAGGAACACAGAGGTAGTGAAGAACACTAACGTGCAATGTAATCTCAAGTTAGAAGAGCTACTCAAGGTTAGACCTGAATTATGGAAACATGTAGCCAAACAAGTACCAGAGATAGCAAAACCTCGTTCCCAGGTAGGATCCCATAGGACAGTGCCAGAAATTCCCTTGGATAAGATAGGGGATATGTGTGAAGGCGAAGAGGGGAACACCTATCTTCCCATCACCTACCAAGAGTACACCACCAAGGCAATTTTAGACTCAGGTGCAGGAGTTGCAATTGCCACCACCTCCTTATGGAAGCGTTGGGGCAAGCCGGCACTCAGGCCGACGAGAATGAAATTGCAAATGGCCGATGGTCACATAGAGAGACCCCTAGGATTGCTGGAAGGAATAACTCTCACCACTTGTGGTGTTGAGTTTGAGCATAGCTTTGCCATATGTGACTTCAACAAAAATCATGCTTATGAGATGATTTTAGGAAGACCATTTATGCGACAGTTGCAAGTGGTACAGGATTGGGGAACCAACTCCTTGTATTTGCAACACTTGGGTGTTACGACCAAAGTCAATCTCAAGGATTATTCTCATAGAGATGTCCCTCCTATCCAGTGGAATCCCATCCATAGAGCTAAAGATGACACAGAATCTGTGCATTCCATAGAATCTGGATCCTCATGGATGCATGAAGACACCCACTTATGGATGTGCAAGGTAGCAGTAGAGGAAGAGAAGAGAGAAAAGGCCAGAGAGGTAGGTGCGAAAGAAACCCATAGATCAATCCAAGACCCAGCCTATGCACCTGTAGTTTTTCCAGACGAAGAATTTGAACCTCACGGTTGGGCAGAAATCTTAGCAACAATGGACGTAGCCATCAACGAAGAACAATGGACACCTCACTGTGATGAGGATGGCTATGATATTTCAGTCTTCTCCATAGAGCCAATCATGGGAGAGGCAGTCCTAGAAGAATGCGAACCTAGCCCTGATGCATTTGAGGATGCAAGTGACTCCGATCTAGAGTCAATCATTATGGACCCTCCATTTGCATCAGATGAAGAATACTTCTATGAAGTAGAATTTCAACCCCAGAGGCATGGAGAAGTTACAAATGACGTAAGATTAGCAACACATGTGAGTCCGAAGGAAGAAGGGAAGAAACGAAAAAAGAAAGAAGCCTCACCAGAAGAGGAAGAATCTTTGTTTGAGGTCCCCGAAAATTTTAAGAAGTATGAGATAGATGACAGGAGAGTCATGATAAGAATGCCTAAACGAGAGGCACAATCAGGAGAGGCTTATGATAACAAAGAAACCACCAAGAAAATAGTAGTGGCCCTAGAAGAAGGAGAGGAGAGATGCACGTATATAGGCCATGACCTGACAGAAGAAGAAGAGCACGAATTGATTGCCTTGCTAAGAGAATATAGAGATGTATTCGCTTGGAGTTACAAGGATTTGAAAGGGGTTGACCCGGACATATGCTCGCACACCATCCCCATGACCTCAGATGCCAAACCCTCTAAGCAAAAGCCTTATACATATAACGATAATTACGCTGCTAAGATCAAAGAAGAGATAGATAGATTGGTCGAAGCTGGATTTATCTATGAAATTGAGCACACCGAATGGGTATCCCCCATCGTAGTGGTGCCCAAGAAGAATGGCAAGCTGCGTGTGTGCATTAACTTGAAAAAGGTTAATGCCGCCACGATTCGAGATAACTATCCGCTTCCCATCACAGAACATCTCTTAGAAAGAGTGGCAGGCAAGGAAGTGTACAGCTTCCTTGATGGATTTTCGGGCTACAATCAAGTAGCCATAGCTCCAGAGGATCAGCACAAGACAGCCTTTGCCACAGAATGGGGCATTTTTGCTTTTAGAGTAATGCCATTTGGGCTTACCAACGCACCAGCTACCTTCCAGAGACTGATGTGCCATGTGTTTAAGGAGTTCCTAAGGAAGAGTTTAGAAGTCTATGTTGATGATCTTTGTGCTCATTCCAATGTTAGGCAAACTCATATTCCTGAACTCAGACAAATCTTTGACAAATGTAGAGAATATCAAGTCTGCCTAAACCCAGAAAAGTGCGTTTTTATGGTCAGGCAAGGCAAGATTCTAGGACACATAGTGTCAAAGAATGGCATATCTACTGACGAGGAGAAAGTGAGAGCCATAGCAGAGCTACCTAGGCCAAAGAATGTCAAGGAAGTACAAGCTTTCATGGGGCATTGTGGGTATTACAGACGTTTCATCCACATGTATGCTGTCATTGCAAAGCCCATGTACGGACTTCTGACAAACTTTGAGTGGACGGATGAATGTGAGAATTCCTTCCAAGAGCTTAAACGAAGATTATGTTCAGCACCAATCTTGACCACACCAGATTGGAATAAGCCATTCCATGTTCACGTGGATGCATCCAATTATGCTATTGGATGTGTGCTTGCACAACCTACTGGTGAAGGTAATATGGATCTTCCAATTGCCTATGCCAGTAGACAATTGAATGCGGCTGAACGGAATTACACCACTACAGAGCGCGAAGGATTAGGCATGGTTTATGCAGTCAAGAAATTTAGGCACTATTTGCTTGCAAATAAGTTTAAATTTTTTACTGATCATCAGGCGTTGTTATATCTTGTAAACAAGCCATGCAATACAGGAAGATTAGTAAGATGGTTTCTCTTGCTAATGGAATATGATTTTGAGGTTGTGGTAAGAAAGGGTAGGACTCACTTGAGAGCAGATCACCTCTCTAGGCTCACATCAGGAGAAGCCCCACAAGGAGTGTCAGATGACCTTCCTGATGCTTACTTGTTTAATTTGGAAGTGGTGCCGCAGTGGGCCAAGCCAATAGTACCAGTATTGACATACGGGCCTAATCATCCAGTGGTGAACACACGGAATAGAGAGATAGTAAAAGCCCAAAAGTACCATATCATGGCAGGCAGCATGTACAAGCACACAGATCAAGGGATCCTGGCTTGTTGCGTAGAAGAGGATGAGTACGCTAAATGGTTGCAATTAGCACATGTAGGTGCGTTAGAGCAACACCATTCAAAACAACGAACGTTGCAGACTCTAAAGAGATTCGGAGTGCATTGGCCAACTATGGAAGCGGATGTCCAAAAGTTGTGCAAGGAATGCCCAATCTGTTGCACTAAACCACCAGTGGAACATGCCACTCTTTATCAAGTATCCATTGTGCCAGATTGGAGTGAACCTCTAGTATCATTCTTGAGAACAAACACATTCCCTCCAGACATGACTCTGGCTAGGAAAAGGAGTTTAGAACAAGAAGCCCAGGATTACTCACTCATCGGTAATAATCTATATAAGCGCGGTAAAGATGGTTACCTGAGACTATGTGTCCACGAAAGTGAATATCTGAAGATCTTGGAAACTGCTCACCAAGGTGTAGCAGGAGGACACTTTGGACCAGATCGGGTAATCAAGGCGATACTATTTGCGGGCTTCTGGTGGCCCACCCTTCACATGGATGCACATACCTATGTGAAACGGTGTGATGTCTGTCAAAGGACTCAGTATCCTATACGCAAAGATGAGATGCCACTGAAACCTATGATGGGTGGACGTGCATTCTCTAAGTGGGGAATAGACTTCGTAGGTCCTATTAATCCCCCAGCTAAGGGTTCTCATGCGGAATACATCATTGTGGCAACAGATTATCTCACCAAGTGGGTAGAGGTAAAAGCTACAACCAAGAACGATGCTCAAACAACTGCCAAATTCTTGTTTGAGAATGTATTCACACGATACGGGCTACCTATAGAGCTTGTAAGTGATAGAGGCACTCATTTCTTGAACGAAGTGATTGAAAATTTACTCCAAGAATTCTTGGTAATACACAAGAAGTCTGCCCCTTATCACCCTCAAGCTAATGGACAAGCTGAGAGCACTAATAAGATTTTATGCAATGTACTGACGAAATTAGTGAACACTAAACGCTCTGATTGGGACAAACAGCTACACCATGCTGTTTGGGCATACCGAGTTGCCTACAAAACGGTACTCCAAGCCACTCCCTTTCAGATGGTATTCGGTCAAAACGCTGTGTTACCCTTGGACTTCTTGATCCCTACATTGAGAGTAGCACGAGAGCACGCATGGACAGGTCATGAGCTCTCCTCTAGGATCTTTGACCTTGAACGATTAGGAGAAACAAGACTGAGAGCCGCTGCAGGGATATATGCAGCCAAGAAGAGACAGAAGGCATACTTTGATGCCCACGTGAAGGATAAAGGCTTGAAAGCAGGAGATCTAGTCTTAGTCTATACACTAAAACAACACGCGAGGAAGCTAGAAAAGAGAGGCTACGGACCTATGATCATCAATAGGATCTCCACGAGCGGAGCAGTACAATTGGCCACATTAGAGGGTGATGTTCTCCCAAATTATATTAGCGGTTGCAGAGTCAAGTTGTATCAAAAACCCCTCACGGAGGAAATGCTCAGTCGACTCAACACTGCTAAGAAACGCAAAGAGGAAGAAAAGCGAGTTCGAGAAGAAGCTCAAGCTGAAGCTTTAGAACGCATCAGAAGGATGAAATTACGAAGGCAAGGTAGAGATCAGCCTGGAGCGAATGACTATGCAGACCAAGGATTTCCTATGGCTATGTGTGAAGTCGCGGGAACAAGCTCGCATAGGATAATTGATAGACGTCCTTTCGTAACCTTAGATATAGGACATGGAAAGAGTGCAAGGACCGTAAGAGCCTTGATTGACTCAGGAGCAGCCACTAGTGCTGTTAAATTGTCGTACTGCCAAGAATTACAATTGACTGTCAATCCTGTGGAAGCATATCTTATAGGATTGGGGGGAGTGGAAACCCCTTGCATGGGCGAGGCGGAACTTCCCCTTTACATTCATGATGAGGCAATGACAGTTAAAGTACTGGTGTGTCAAGATGAAGATCTCACTGAACCTCTAGTCTTGGGTCAAGATTGGATCTATGACCAAGCAATTAACTTAAACCTAAGAAGTGGACTTCTCCAGGTTTGGGTCAATCATAGTCGAGTTACAGTAGAATTAGACAATGGAACACTCAAGGAACTAGGAAAGGCACAGACTCCTGGTCCTTCCAGGGGTACACATGAAGATGACCATGCTGTTCTTGTTCAAAACCCTGTATTGCAGAGGAATGACATTTGCAAACAAGGAGTCAGGGATACAACGGATCTCCCTTCTTTTCCAAAGGCCCGAGGGAGGCAGCAACCAAAGGCGGATCACAAGCAGAAGAGGCATAGTACTACCTATGTCCGAGATCAAAAGTACCTGCGCAGCAGAATGCCCCAGAAACTCAACCAGGTGTGGGTGCGGAAAGGCGAACGACCCGCTGCACCACCGTCAACTACACGGACAAGGCTTCTTATTAGTAACCAACAACACAACGCTAAAAAGAAGTCTTTCAGAAATTCTTCTGCTAAAGTAAAATCTATTTGGGTGCCCAAGAAGTCGATGAAGGCAAGCCCACAATCTAGACAAATTTGGGTGCCTAAGGCTTGCTTGAGGGCACAAGTAGTTACGCCAAGGCCACAACCTATGCAGCATCACCCAACTATGAGTACAACCAGAATTTCCTCGTGCTCAACACTTAGGAACACACCAAGACCCAGGAGCATGCATGTAATCACTTATAAGTGGGTCCCTAAAAGGCCCCACTCCCAAACAGCGACACCGACACAGCTCTCTGGTGTCTCTACAAAACCGAAAGCAAAGCCCATCCACTGCATTTGGCAGTCTAAAATCTGTAATAAACCCCCCGACCCAGATTTGTAAATTCACCCCACTTACTAACGGCATTAGTCTCCTAGGAATACACAAACGTTAACTACACTCACTGTCTTCGTGCACTTACTAACCACTAACTCACCATCTACCTCATGTTAATGTTGTAACGGGGACAATAACGGATTTATTTTGTCCATTACGATGTTAACACATGATTCTATATTCTCACAGAATCAGAAAGCAAGAAGAGAAATGGCAGAAGCGACAGGTTCGGGCTCACAAGTAGGGATACTTACTGCAGGAATTGATGTGGATAGCCTACCTGTGGACGTGCCCCCGACTGAACGACCAGTGGAGATGCAACACCTTCAGCAACTCCCGGTGCCAGACCCACCTACAGGAATCACGGAAAGAGTCCATGCCAACTCTCATTGGTTCAATGGCATGCCCGGTCCATTAGGAGAGGCTAAGTATATCTGGGAGTCTAAATGCGAGTATGACAGATCATGGGTGCGGTTCCAATTTTTCTCCAAGGAGTTCGAGACTTTACAGAACACAGAAGATCTACAGGTCATATGGCAACGAGCAGGATTGGCGGAATATTTTGAAGCCCCACTACCTAAACCCGATCTCCTCCGATGTTACTATTTGGTCTCCACATTACAAGCTAATGAAGATAAGGACCAACCCGGATCATTTGTTCTCCCTTCATTGCTGGGCAACAACGAGTTGAAGAGGTTTGAGCTTACTGTGGAGTTGGTAAGTGAGGCTTTAAATATGCATGGCACGCATGTACCCTCAGAAAAGGATGCTCTCGTTCCCACCAACATGAAGGACAGGAAAGTAGTGAAGCTGAAAGACATGGCAGCACTCACCCCAAATGTGTCCATCCCTCTCCGAATGTGCATGCAACACTTCGCCTTCCCCGGTCAAGACCGATTCACGCAACCACACAAGAAGATCTGGTTTGCTCTCTACTTGGCGGCAGCAGGTGCATTACCTATTAAGCTACCAGTGTGGATTATAGATCAGTTGTATGAAGCAAACAAACGGGCATCTAGGAAATTAGTGGTGAACGGATGCTGCGCACTCACACGCATCATTTATCGATGCTTGGCATATGATGTCCCCATTGAGCGTGCCTTAACTTGTGCACAATTACAAATGTTTAAAAGGCTCAAGACATCCACACATCAGTCCAAGCGCATGAGGGGCGCGATCCCTTGTGTCCAAACAAGGGAAGTCCTGACTACTCCTGAGGCATCACCATTAAGAGAGGGCACTGTACCCCCCTTCACCATTAGGATACCCAGGTCGGAATCTGACACTACGGCGCAACCTACCCCATCGGCTCCTCCTGTTACACCTGAATTCGAATTTGCTGCCACTGGAGAGGCTGAAGGACTGGACCCCCAGGATTTCGAAGCATTCCTACAAAGCACACAATTCTCTGATGTGGAGTTTTATTCAGAGGCAGAGGAGCAGGGCACATCCTCACGAAGAAGACGAAGGTCTACAGACGGTAGACATGTCCATTGGAGTGACGCTCAGCAAAGTCAACAACACGGACACCCGGAAGAAGAAGAAGCGTATGAAGAAGAGACCACTGAAGCCCCAGCATATACAGCAGAACTCCGAAGGCTGTATCAGATTATGGAAAGAGTACGATCGCAGCAATTATTCACTGAACAGAGCAGCAGAGTACTTATGACTCAATTGTTGGAAGAAGCGGGAGTTGACTCAGAGTACAGGGAAGGTCTCTTATTAATGGCAGAAACATATGGAGTTGTAGAAGCTGTGCGCACTGCCATTCAGAGGCCTTCAGTTCAATATGACCCACGAAGGTTCCAGACACGACCTCGCCCAGGTAAAAATATACAAATTCCCGTTACAGTTGCAGAAGAGCCGACTACTACACCTGAAACTATCAGAACAACCTCCCAGACAGCTAGCCAACAGCACCCAACCACCCAGGAGGAGTCCACCGAACCACTACCACCTACTCCCCCGCCATCACCTCCTAGAGGAGAAACAGTAGAAACCACATCGACTAATCAACCCACCGACCCCACCTTCATCTTCCGTACTCCGATCTCCAGTGCCACCCTATTCTCTACCACTGATAATCCTATCTTCGAAGGCAACCCCAACACTACACAATCCGCCGAACCCCTCCTAGACCCTGCCCTAGGGCAACCATCCCCAACGCCCTCAGCCACGGGTCATCCTGACCCTAGATCCACATTCATGGGCTTCCCTGCTACCACGCAACCCTTTCAGCCCTCCTCAACTTTACGACCCCAACCCCCGATATCCCTCTCTCCATTTCTACAATCCCTCCAGGACATCTTTGCTAGGGCTTTTCAACCAGGCCCTCAACCATTCCCTGTCTTTTCAGCTCCTCACCCCACTTCACATCTATTCACCACTTCCACACACACACCACCTACCATACCAGTGTATATGGCAGGTCCCACACTAACACCCACTCCTGAAGGAATGGACATTTCACCACCCACGGCACCTCCACCCACGGGTTCACCTCCTCCCATTCCCCCTCCACCAATTACACCCACACACACAACTTTCGTAGACACATCATTCACTGTCTCCCTTCCCCAATTCCCTTCCCATGCATCTTCCACGGTAAACACCCCCCACTCATCTATAGGTAATGCATTGGACACCATGTTGGCTTGTATATCAAATTTAAGAACAGATTACATTCAGCTTCAGCAACAAAACGCACGCCTGCAAGAGCACTCAGCGACACTACAGCTCCGCCTTGCGGTACTAGAGGAGGAGAACACTCGCCTCCACACACAGTTCCACACCCTACAAGAAGCCCACAATATATTGGAAGTACAGCTACAGAACGTAGATCAGGAAGCAGTGCAGATGGTAGAAGGTCACCTACGGACACAACTGGAACGCAACTCAAAACTTCAGCGCAATATGGCGCTACTTAAACGCCATCTTGCGGCTGCGCAGGAAGAGAATAGACGCCTGCAATTACAAAATCAAGAGAACCTGGAAGCAGCTATTGAGAGCACACCGGGGGCACCCATCAGCCCATCCAAGTTTCAAGCAGTGACCCCCGATAACATCAAGATTATATTGGAAGATTATGCCATGCTACTCGAAGCACATGATAAGCTATCGGAGGAGCTAGGACAACTGAAGCAGGAACACCAACAAGGCCCAACAGCTGCCCCTCCAACCACCCCCTCTGCAGCTTCGCTTCCCTCCGACGCAGAGGCCATAAAAGATCTCCAGCAACAGGTAACTGAATTGCAGACACGCCTACTACAATATGAGAGGCCATCTTCCCCTCCGGAGGCTCCCACGGACGAAGAAGTTGTGCAAATTCCTGTGGAACAAACGTTTGATGAAGAATATGATCCGCAACCATTCCCAGGAGGCCAACAAACAGAAGAAGCGCAGGACACGTTCGAGGCACCACGGCCGCCATGGTTACGACAAGTGGAGGAAATAGGGACCTCGCATGAAGAGCGCACTGTAGTGCAAAATCAGGCTATGAGGGTCATAGAGGAGACTGTTTTACAATCAGATTACTTCAAGAACTTGTCATCGAGACGCCTGATCCTCTCATCGGAACTCCAGTACAGGCCATATTACATTCTCCTGGCTGATTATAATGCTGAAATACAAAGAGTCACGGGTCAGATTCCTACTTTTGCGACCCAATTTCAACCCGAAGACCTTCCTCCAGAGGTGCGAAAAGGCAAGATTCGTCAACCAACATGGCGGCAGAAACTTTTAGAGACTTATCCAGAAATGCTACGCACATGGAACAGCGCGCCGCTGCACCTCCTGTACAACCCATGCTACGGTCCAGTCCCCCGCCGCAGGTCGTGGAAGGCATTTAATATCAAGGTACAGAACAATGCGCAATGCAAGGAATGGCTGAACTACCCGTACATCGCGCCACCACAAGGACCACCATCGGTAGCATATATGATGGGGACCATTCGCCACTGGATGCCGCGCTTGAAGCCCATGCAAGATGTAGCAGCGCAAATGATGCTTAAAATCTTAGATATGATGCAAGTGGTGCTGAAGACCTTTAGAAATGCAGCCGCACCACAGGTACGCCTTCCGGGGTTTAGCAATGGAAATTACGACTTGGTGTATGACATGAGCACCACCCCCAGTATCCGTGTGGCTTACGCTTGGCATGCACGCATCAAATACCTCCCCGCCTGCTACAAACAGACCTTCGAAGAAATGTTCAGATCAGGGTTCTGGGAGTACCACTCGGAGATTTTCGCGCCAAAGCCGACACATCTGCTTCAACTGTTTGCTTGTGAACAAGCAATGTATTCAGAGTACTACACCACCCCGCAACCAGAGACCCCCGGTGCAATAAATTGGGAGGCATTGGAAGCCGATCTAGCAAGAGGCTTAAGGATAGGAGAACATGAACTGGCCACCAATGTCATCCAATACTACATCGACCACCCGAGGGAACAAAGGTCTGTCAGGGGCGACAGACGCTAGGAAGGGGGGAGTGTTGGCATACAAAGCAATAAAGGAGTCATGCACAATACGGCAACAAGGCCAGATCATTTTTTCCCATAGATTATGTACAACCCAAGTGATTTTAATCACTACACAAACATTGTAAATCCCGTTTTTGGTAGATTAGACTCCATTTTGTGCAAGCCGAGGAGTCCTCGAGCTTGAGGAGTATTAGAAGTACCATCGTACCAAATTTCATAATTTTTAGACTTCGTTTGAGCCCTCAAATAAGCCCTGGAACCTAATTTTTAACTAGGCCGGACACTAGGTCTGGACAGGGTCAAAAGCTAGTCAAAAACTATAAAAAGAGCTAGAGAGCTCATTTTTGGGGCTAGATTGTAATTGAAACGAACTTGTAAGAGCTATCAAAAGTAATCTAAAGAACTCCATTGATTCTCTCTCTTTGTCTTACCGTGTGTGCGCGTGTGTGTGTATGTGTGTGCATGCTTGTGTGCTTCTCACTCACGCACTTGTGTCGCCACTTGCTCGAGGTCTTCATACCATCCTCATGTCTTCCCGGATTGACATTAAAGGAGGTGCTACTCATCACTGAGCTACAATGATGCTATCCAAGCAAAGAGAGAGAGTTTCCTGCAGAAAATCGTGATTCTTCCTTTTGTGTGAATTTCTTTGATTTGTTGAGTCTATTCTATGTGTATCCATGGAATTTGCAAGATTCTATTGTGTATTTCTGATGAATGTGTATGAAGAGAGTTGATTCTTGATGAATTGAGTGAGAATTTGCTGAAGAATGGTGCTGGAGATGAAAATCATCATTTTTCACAGAATCACGATTGTCTTGTCTAAAGGTTACATGTATCATTTCTGAGTTTTGACTTTATGATTGTGTTCTACTGAGGAAATAACACACTTTAGACACCAAGATTATTGAAAATGATGGAGTATTGCTCAAGATAATACAAACCCTAGAAATTCCTCTTCATCTTCATTATTTCTCAGAAATCCAGCAAGTTTCCTCTTATTTCTTGGATTCTATCATCTAGAAGGGGCTGTGGTCTCTTGTATACTTCCAGGATTGACAAATATAAGATGTATTGTTGATTCTTTATGCTAAATGATTGGAGAGGACAACTCCAAAGGTTAACAACAAACATTTTTTGGCACCGTTGCCGGGGAGTATAGCAAAAGCTTCATTGAAGTTGGACCTTGCTGGATCTTCTAATGTTGATGGTATTGAACACATTGAAAAGGTAATACTCTTTAATCAAGAAATGGAAACATGAAAAGGTAGGTTTCTTTGTTTTTCTTTTGGGAAAAGGAAGCAATAGATAATCTTTTGAGAATAAGAAGTGATGGAACTTTTGCAAATTGATAGTTGCTCATATCATTTTTGAGAAGTAAAGTGCAGGTGTGTGACAAACTGAATCAAGAAAGCTGAAGATAAGGTAAAATGTGTCTATCTTTGCATTTGTAGAGTGCTTTTTGACCAAGTACCAACCAAAATTGTTGATCTTGGGATAGATAACATGATTGCATTGAGGAAAGTCAAGAAAAGTAGCTAGATGCAGGAAGATAAGATCCATTTGTTAAACAAGGCAAAGCGATAATCTTGAGAAAAAGTTTATTTGCATCTTGAAAAGAAAAAAATGTGTGAGTTTATCTTTGTAAAAATTCATATTTGCACTTCTTAGCACATTTTTCTTTGGGACGTTTTGCTCATGAACTGTTTTGATAGCAAAGCATAAAGGAGTATAACTAATCAGGGAACACAGGATCAATAGATCACTAAACAAGAAACCTTAAGTGAAGTGTTTACCTTAATTTAGGGAAAAATACTAAAAAAATTCATAAAATCCATTAAAACATTCAAACAAATTTCTTTTTTTCCTTAGGAAGTTGGACTGAAGTGTGGTTGATTAAGAGTGAAGGAGACCAAGTGGAAGAGAAAAAAAAATTGCTAAAAACTAGAAAATCAGAAAAATACAATTCTATTCACAAAATCATGATCTTTTGGTTAATTTTTTGTTAATAACGTAAAACTGCAGGTGACAGCTGAATTGGAATTGGTAAAGAGTCTTGAAGAGGATTAAGAGGAAAGAAGACTCAGAATTGCAAAAAACAAGAAGTTTAGAAAAAAACGATTCTCTGCACAGGATCACGATTTCCTGTAAGAAAAAGAAGTTGAACCTTTTTCTGCCCATTTGAGTATAGAGGTAAGAGGTTGTAAGAGAATTTCATAAAGTAGGTTAAGGAATTCAAATGTCAAGAAATACCAGAGAAAATTGAGGATGAAATAAGTAAAATTGGGAAAGTAAGTACAGAATCGCGATTTTCACCAGTGGATAATGGGAGTGACCAATGATGAAAAGTTAGGAATTGTGGATTAAAACCATAAAATTGTTGAAGAATAAAAGTTGGACAAGAAAAAAGTGAAAATTCTGAGGAAATTGCACAAGATCGCGATTGTGTGAACACTATAAAACCCTGGAATCTCAGAAGAAAACTCATTTGAGTGAGAAAGAGAGTTGATTCTTGATGAATTGAGTGAGAATTTGCTGAAGAATGGTGCTGGAGATGAAAATCGTCATTTTTCACAGAATCGCAATTGTCTCATCTGAAGGTTACAGGTATCATTTCTGAGTTTTGACTTTATGATTGTATTCTACTGAGGAAATAACACACTTTAGACACCAAGATTATTGAAAATGATGGAGTATTGCTCAAGATAATCCAAACCCTAGAAATTCCTCTTCATCTTCATTATTTCTCAGAAATCCAGCCAATTTCCTCTTATTTCTTGGATTCTATCATCTAGAAGGGGCTGTGGTCTCTTGTATACTTCCAAGATTGACAAATATAAGATGTATTGTTGATTCTTTATGCTAAATGATTGGAGAGGACAACTCCAAATATTAACACAAGCTTTTGGACATTTTCTGATCAAGCAAGAAAGGTAAGGATTTCCTAATCAATTTTTGCATTATGTCAAGTTCTTAGGTTATGTTTAGAACATAAAAAAACTCAGGAAATAGTAAAATCACGGAATCACGACTTTTAGGATTTTGAATTTTACAGACAAATAATAATAATTTTGTGAAAGCTCTTTTATTGCATGCTAAAATTTTAATTAGGCGAATCTTTGTGAAAAAACAAAACTCAAAAATAAACAACCTAATTTTTTTTTTCAGAAATCTGCATAGAATTGCAATTCTGTAGCCAGATACAAAATCTCGATTCTCTGAAACAAAACACAATTTCGTGATTCCTAGAGCATGATTTTCATAAGAAAATCGTGTTTTCTAACGATTGTGAGCAATCACGATTGTCTGGGAACAAAATCGTGGAAAAACACGATTCTCATCATAGAATCGTGAAAAACACGATTCTCACCACAATCCTGACAAACACGATTCTCATCACAGAATCGTGACAAACACGATTTCCTTCACAGAATCGTGAAAAACACGATTCTCACCACAAAATCGTGAAAAACACGATTTCCTTCACAGAATCGTGAAAAACACGATTCTCACCACAGAATCGTGAAAAACACGATTCTCTTCTCAGAATCTTAAAAAAACACGATTTTCACCACAGAATTGTGAAAAACACGATTTTCATCACAGAATTGTGAAAAACACGATTCCCATCACAAAATCGAGAAAAACACGATTCTCATCACAAAATCATGAAAAACACGATTCTCATCACAGAATCGTGAAAAACACGATTTTCTTCACAAGAATCGTGAAAAACACGATTTTCTTCACATAATCGTAAAAAACACGATTCTCACCACAGAATCGTGGAAAATACGATTCTCTCCACAGAATTGTGAAATTAATTGAATGATCCTTAGGTCTGGTAATAAATTGTACACACATTCTCAGCAAGAGTTAGGAAGGAAAGACGTAGAGTCAGTAATAGGAGAATTGCAAGAAAAAGATTTAGGGCAAGAAATTAATATGGAGAATTTAAATGAAACCAATGAATCCTCTGAAGCTGGTAATTATAGAAACATTCTCAAATACATGTATACAAACAGGTTTGGAACCTATGTATATCAGGATGGAATGCATAAATTTCTCATTAGATTGAGAAACTTAGAGGTGCCCCTGAATATAACACCAGTAGCACAATTCAAGGATGGTAGATATGAGGATAGACATGGATGTGTATACATCTTCTCACAAGACCTAGAAAATTCTAATGACATAGGGCAATGTGCAGACAAGAGACCTTGGGAACAGAACCTAGGGCAACCAGACTTGCCAAGACCACGTGAAACTCACAATAATAGTGAACAACAACAAGGTAGTAGAACACATACTTCCCCAAATCCTTTTGAAAAAGAAGTAGAAGGATTTAATGATTTTCTATTGAGAAGAAGACATCATTGGCAAAATCAGGGCAGAATGCTTAGACCCTATCAAGTAGCCAAATGCATGAAAAATCAATATGAAGGATATTCTAATCCTCATGCCCATGCTGCAGAATTTAGACAATTAATTAGAGCAGAAGAAGTAGAGGATTACAAAGTCCAATTTGAGGCATTTGGTCTAACCCTAATAGGACCTGCATTATCCTGGTTCATCCCTTTGAGAAAGGAAATGTACCCAGAGATTGAAGCCTTCCTTGAAGCCTTCATAGGGGAATTCTCAAAAACTGGAATAAAACACAGCACAGCTACCTTGATACATAGCTTTAAACAACAAAAAGATGAAAATGTTAGAGAGGCAGCCAGGAGATTCAAGCAGTATATTGGTAGATGTCCTAGAGAGGAGGTACCATCCATGGCAAGACAAGTATCCTTATTCATAGAAGGATTGAGAAGAGCCCAATTGAGAACCTTGGTGTATTATAGAAGGTGTCCAGACTTAGGAGCATGTGTTAAAGAAGCAATAGACTTAGAGGATAACCGGGGACAAGATCTATTAGCATTTGATCAATCTATAACAAATGAAGATAAAATTCCACCAATAGAAGAATTGGCACAAGCTATTGCTAAAGCCCTAGAAGTTAGCACCAAAACAAATTTGATAAACACCAAGATGACAACAAATAAAAAATGCTATAATTGTGGAGAAAATCATTTGGTACAACAATGTCCATATCAAAAACCACAACATTTGCAAGATAGAAAAACACTCAAATATTGTACACTAGAAAGAAAGTGGACAAATCATACCAGAGAAGAATACTTTTACAATAAACAACCCATTAAGGAGAGGGAATATGCACACCAAAGAGAATCTGGATTTATTGAGCAACCAAGACCTGTACTTGGGCAACAACCTCCATTACCAACAAATGTGGTACCAGTCAAATACACACCAATAGAGGAGGGAAACTCAAGAATAAGAGCATCTTACAAAGAAGATTATCACTGGAATGAAGGATATCAAGAAGAGTGGGAAGGATATGAGATGAGAGAACCACAACTGCAAGCCCTAGATTTGGGAAATGGGAGAATTGAGATGGATACAGCCACATTCATATATATAACCAATAATTATATGTCCAATGAGAAACCTCAATTCAAAGGGAGCCAAAAGATAACTTGTTATAGATGTGGGGGAGAATATTTCATTAGAGACTGTCCACAACCTCCTACACTAAGAATAGAAGGAGCCTATTGCAAGGATTGTGGCAGGGAGCATTTAATAAAGGATTGTCCAAGAAATCCTCAAAAACAACAAAATACTTCTAATAACATACCATTACAAGTAGTCAACATCATGGAGCAAGAAGAATTGAGTGACCCTGAACAAGTAAATGTAAATGCTATAACAAGAGCACAAGCCAAACAACAGGAAATAATCAAGGAACAAAAGAAGAATTCATCTCAAAAGGAGAAGAAAAACAGACAAAAAGGGAGATGGGAGAGAAAAATGAGAGTGGGTAAAAGTCAAGAAGAAGAAAATATAGAATTACCAAAACATAGCCCACCCCAAAAGACACAAACCCAGCAAGAGATAAGCAATTCACAGAGTTTGGAAACTATGATAAAATCATACAAGGGAAGAATTCAAGAGGGACCAAATCCCACAGACCATGTAATGGCTTATCCTATGCCGAATATAGAGCATGAAAGGATGCAAAAATGCAAACAAATCATACAAGAAGCACAACTTAAACTAGGGGAATTAGATAATTCTAAAACAACGGTTGGAGAACCAAAGGTAACAAGAACAAAGGAAATTATGGATCAAGAAGGTAATTCACAAATTACATTCCAGGTAAATATAGACAAACAATGTACAATCTTATACCACACCACAATGGAGGAATTGATAAAATAGAATCCTCACTTACAATAAAAAATGGTAAAATGGGAAGCAATACCAGACAATTTTGATCCACAGCCACAAGAATTGGAAGAGTTGTTGTACATTCCTATTGATAAAATAGGTGGATATTGTGAAGGAGAAGAAGGAAATTCAACCCTAAAAATACAATTTGGTAAAAATCATGCCAAAGCTATATTGGATAGTGGATCAGGTGTGGCCATCATGACTAAAAAAACTTGGGAAAGATGGGGAAAAAATAAATTAATACCCACTAAAATGAGATTGCAACTTGCAGATGGACACATAGAAAAACCCCTAGGAATATGGGAAAAGGTGATTGTGGATATATGTGGAATAGAAATAGAGCATAATTTTGCCATAGTTGAATTTCCACAATCCAATTCATATGAAATTATCATAGGAAGACCATTTATGAGACAAATGCAAATTGTGCAAGATTGGGGTAATGATTGCCTATACCTTCAGAGCAAAGGGAGGATAACCAGAGTGAATCTGAGAAATGGTCATTATTGTGACATATCCCCTCAAGAATGGTTCAAAATACATCAAAATCAGGAATTGAGTGAAGAATCAGAGTTGGAAGATCAGAATGAAATAGAATCATCAATATGGAAGTGCAATGTGTGAAGAAACCTTACAAATGGAAAAGGAAGATTAAGAAAAGAAGATTGTATAGAAGGGAGGAAATTACAAGATGAGAGCCATATACCACAAAAATTCAAAGATGAAGAATTTGAGCCTTATGGTTGGAATCAGATTTTGGCCACCATGGATCTAGCCAAAGATGATTATGTGGGAGTGAGATTCCAAAATGAAGAAGGATATGATGTTTTTCACATAGGAATACAAATGATAAAAGTATCAGAAACAGAAGAGGACAAGGAAAAAGATATGATATTGAAAAATGGAAAAACACAATATTTGGAAGAGGTAAAAGCTGCAGATGCAATAAAAGATAAAATCTCAGGCAAATATAGAAAAAACAAACACCAAGAAATAGAAGAAGAGCAATATGATGGAAAAACTAAGAAAATGAGAAACAAGGATCAACAATTTGATGTACCTGCAAATTTCAAGACTTATGAAGTAGAAGACAGACTACTCTTAAAAATGAAACCAAAGAGGGAAAAGAAAAGAGGAGAGGCATATGGCAATGAGGAACAAACTAAAAAGGTAATGATCACCCAGGAAGAAGGGGAAGAAAGACATATTGTATCAGCTGATGACATGACAAATCAAGAAGAGGAGGCATTAAGAAAACTGGCTAAGAGCTATAGGGATGTGTTTGCTTATAGCTACAAGGATTTGAAAGGTATTGATCCTAAAATCTGTGAGCATAAGATTCCTATTACACTTGAGGCAAAGCATAGCAAACAAAGACATTACACATTCACTGATAAATACTCTGCTAAAATAAAGGAAGAAATTGACAAGCTGTTGGCTGCCAATTTCATCTATGAGATTGAATACACAGAATGGATATCTCCTATAGTTGTAGTACCAAAAAAGAATGGGAAACTTAGGGTATGCATTAACTTGAAGAAAGTAAGTGCTGCAACTATAAGGGATAGCTACCCATTGCCTATAACGGACCATCTTCTAGAAAGAGTTGCAGGGAAGGAGGTTTATAGTTTTTTGGATGGTTTTTCAGGATACAATCAGGTACCTATAGCTTTGGAAGATCAACATAAAAGTGTCTTTTCCACAGAATGGGGAATTTATGCTTTTAGGGTTATGCCCTTTGGGTTAACTAATGCCCCAGCAACTTTTCAAAGATTGATGTGTCATATCTTCAAAGAATTCCTAAGAAATGTAATGGAAATTTATGTGGATGATCTTTGTACTTTTTCATTAAAAAGACAAGATCATTTGGAAGATTTAGAAAATATATTCAGGAAATGTAGAACATACAGAGTATGTTTAAATCCAGAGAAGTGTGTGTTCTTTGTAAGACAAGGGAGAATGTTAGGTCACATAGTCTCCAAAAATGGAATTTCAACTGATGAAAGGAAAATTAAGGCCATAGTAGAACTTCCAAAATCAACAAATGTAAAGGAACTTCAAACCTTCATGGGACCAAGCTTTTGAGACTCTAAAAACTTGTTCGGTAACAGCACCAATTCTGAAAACACCCCAGTGGGATAAAATTTTCCATGTCCATGTGGATGCTTCAAATTATGCTTTGAGATGTGTGTTAGCACAACCAATAGAAGGGAGCAAATTAGATTTTCCAGTTGCTTATGCTAGTAGGCAAGTGAATTCAGCAGAGAAAAATTACACAACCACTGAGAGGGAAGGATTGGGAATGATATTTGATGTGAAAAAATATAGACATTACCTTTTGGCCAACAAGTTTAAATTTTTTGTGGATCACCAAGCTTTACTCTACTTAGTAAACAAACCTTGTCACACTGGTAGAATAGTCAAATGGTTTCTTTTACTGATGGAGTTTGAGTTTGAGGTGGTGGTCAGACAGGGAAAAACACATTTGAGAGCAGATCATTTGTCTAGAATCCAGGCTAAAGAACCAAGTTCACCTTTAGATGATGATCTTCCAGATACATATCTGTTCAAAGTAGAAAGTGTTCCTGAGTGGGCCATGACTTTAGTACCTTTGCTAACCATGGGACCTTGCAGAACATTTGGAAACAACACACATTTAGTATTACAAAGCAGGAACTTTATGCTGCTAGCTGGGCACTTGTATCACCTCAACCATACAGGCATATTGGAATATTGTACTCCAGAAGAGGAGCAACAGGAATATCTGAGAAGAGCTCATTGTTGGAACCCTTGTACTCATGCTTCCATAATAGTCACCCTAAGCAATCTCAATAGGATGGGAGTACATTGGCCTAATAAGACTCAAGATGTGACAAAATATATTGCTAACTACTGGGAATGCCAATCTTTGCAAAATTCAGAACTTATAACTCTATATTGGTTTCAGAAAAACCCAGAATGGAGTGAGTACATCATTAAGGAGTTGAAAAGAAAGAAGAAAGGAAAACAAGAAAGAGGAAGTGCAGACTCAAAGAATCTACAAATGATTTTTGAAGAGTATCAACTAATAGGAGATCAATTGTATAAGAGAGGGATGGATGGATATTTAAGAATTTGTGTTCCTAAAGATAGATATCTGGAAATGTTGGAAATGGCACATTCTGGAGTGGCAGGAGGGCATTTCTCAAGTGACAGAACTGCTAAACTCATATTATATTCTGGTTTTTGGTGGCCAACCCTATTTCCTGATGCAAGAACATATGTGAAAAGATGTGACATCTGCCAGAGAGTGAGTCAACCAAATAAAAGAGATAATATGCCATTAATACCTTTAATTTCAGCAAGAGCCTTTAGTAAATGGGGGTTGGATTTCATTGGACCCATACATCCTCGAGCAAAACAATCCCATGCTGAATATATAATAGTGGCCACAAATTACCTAACAAAATGGGCAGAGGCCAAGGCTACAAAAAGAAATGATGCTCAGACTACTGCAAGATTTCTCTATGAGTATATCATCACCAGATTTGGACTACCAATTGAATTGGTAAGTGATAGGGGGACTCATTTTTTGAACCAAATCATAGAAAACATAACTGAATATTTTATGATTAGTCATAGAAAGTCAGCCCCATATCACCCACAAGCCAATGGGTTAGCAGAGTACTAATAAAGTACTTTGTACTGTATTGTCAAAATTGGTAAACACAAACAGGAATGATTGGGATTTACAACTTAATCATGTCCTATGGGCCTATAGAGTGGCATACAAAACTGCATTAGGAACCACACCATTTAATTTGGTATATGGACAAAATGCTGTTCTACCTTTGGAATTCCTCATTCCAACACTAAAAGTGGGTAGTCAATACAATTGGACTGGACATGAATTATCTGAGAGAGGAATGGAATTGGAAAAACTGGGAGCTTCTAGACTCCAAGCAATCATGAGCATATATGCAGACAAGAAAAGACAAAAATCTTATCATGATGTTCATATTAAAGAAAAAGATCTACAAGAAGGAGATCTAGTTTTAGCATATACAATAAAGGAACATCAGAAGAAATTTCAGAAAAAAGGACATGGGCCTTATATTATCCATCAAATAAGTAACAGTGGAGCTATCCAACTAGCCAACATAGATGGGGAAATCATGCCAAACTTCATAAGTGGATGTAGAGTTAAAAGGTATGATCTTCCATTAACTGCTTCTGAATGGAGAAGATTACATCAAGCTCAAAACAGGAAAAAAGAAGAGGAAAACATTAGAAAAGAGGCTCAACAGGAGGCAAAGGAAAGGATAAGGAAAACCAAAGATCTTAGAGAAGTCCTTTTGTGTGAAACATCTCTAAAAGAAAAAGAACATTTGCCTGTTATAACAATGCATTTTCAGGATGATAAAATCAAGGTCTTGATAGACTCAGGTGCACAGGTAAATTTGATCAGTTCAGCCTTGTTGAATAAGTTTAACATAAAAAGGACTAAAAGTAAAACCTTTATCAAAACTTTGGAAGGACAAATAATACAAAGCATGTCTTCACCTTCTATTGAGGTCAAGTTCAATAAAGAATATATGAGAATAGATTGTGAAGAATGGCCAGATCACTTGATGACTGAAAAATTGATTTTGGGTCAACCATGGCTAAAGCAAGGTAAAGTAATTTTGGATTTTGAAAAAATGAAGCTCAAGTTGACAATAAATGACAAAAGGTTTTTAATGTTTTTATTGAGTAATGAAGAACATGATGATCAACAAGATATTCATGACCCAGACCTGGAAGGATTTTCTTTTTCATTAGAAGATACACAAACATTACCAATACAATCACTTTATGATCAAGCTTCATGTAATCAAAACCAGGAAAAGATTTAAGGAGTAAAAGTTGGTGAAGAGACACAAGGAAGGTGGCAACTATGGCATAGTCAGAAACATCAAGACATCAAAACAAGAAGGATGTGGAAACAAAGTACCCACAAGCCCTGCTCATAAAAAAAAATTCCCAAAACAAAATGGATATGGAAGCCAAAAAAGTTTAAGAACAGCTTATCAAAAGAAGATGGGTGTATCCCTGGAACAGGGTCAGCAAGGATCAAATACTATTGGGTAAAAAAATCAGATTTGATTCAATGGAAAAGAACATGAGTAGCTGATATGCGGTTAGGATCTTGGATAATAAAATCAAAGTGTTGCAGAAAACAAATTATGACATTTTAGAAATAATGGCAATTTGTTCTACCTTATCCTTTTTCTGAGAAAAGAAATAGGAGGGGAAGAAAGGAAGTTGAAAGCAATTATTTGTTATTAAAAAAATAATAAAAAATATAGAAAAGAGAGAAAATAATATATATATATATATATATATATATATATATATATATATATATATATATATATATATATATATATATATATATATATATATATATATATATATATATATATATATATATATATATATATATATATATATATACATATATATATATATATATATATATATATATATATATATATATATATATATATATATATATATATATATATAAAAAACCAAACAAAAGAAATAAAAGAAAAAAGAGAGAAAAATTTTCCATTTCATTTTTCTTTTATGAGAAAAGAGAGAAAAATTATCCATTTTTCTTTTATAAGTTATACAACACAAAGCAAGATATAGATAGAAGTATAGCAGGTTTCTATTTTTTATTTTATTTTTTATTATTATTTTTATTTTTTAAATTTATTTTTAATATTCAATTTTCCTCAACTAATTATAGTTTTCAAATCTTTCCTTATATATATATATATATATATATATATATATATATATATATATATATATATATATATATATATATATATATATATATATATATATATATATATATATATATATATATATATATATAAGAACTACCTGAAGAAAAGAGAGCACTAGACATCTTGCTACACATGTAATGATCACTTTAATTGAGTTTTTTGGGGAAGTCAGGATTGAATTGAGATTTTATTTTCATTTTTCTTTCATTTCATCCCAAAACAAATGTCATTTTTCATTTCCTGTAACTCATGTGGGTGGAGTATTTTCTTTTTCGTGTGATGCTACATTTTCTCCAGAATGATGAATTCAAAGGAACTACCAATCCATGAGTTCAAAGCAGACTCAGTCACTCTGTCTAGAGGACATTGGTTTTTAGACAATGAAGCAACAATAGAGACAGTAGAATTAGCATCTGATGAAGAGGAGGAGATTCGAGAAGCAGAAAAAATAGTCAAGGAACTCAAGGAAACTCTGGTATTATTGGCCAGCACATATTTACAGTGGGAGTTGGAGGTTACAAGTACACTATGTTGTGTCAGGAGTTTTACAAATTCCAGAAAAGTGCAGTCAATTACAAAAGATGGAAAGTAGTGGGATTACACAGGCTGCTGGATGAACCTATATTTTTCATAGATTTTGAAAGAGTGGCACAGGTGATGAACAACTTGTTGGAAGTTGGAAGGGGCAATGAGGCGTATTTCAGGTGTGCTGTCAAGAACAAAGAAAATCAGGAAGTGAACATCACAATAAAAGCAGAGCATATCAGGGCAGCCCTTCAGTTTTACCCAATGGGAACTAAGTTGGATAACAGCTTTGTTAAGAAGAATAAAGAAACATATACAGGATATTCTAAATTTCCTGATTTTAAGGGAAGAGAAAATGAGGAATATGCCATCAGAATGTTTTTGCAATACTTTTGTTTTCCAAAACTGCCTAGATACACCATGCCACACAAATTAGTAACATTGATTATGTTCAATAATAGGGATAGAACTAAGCCTTTTGGAATAATGGATGTATCACCATATATACATGAGCGCCAAACATTGGGAGCAAAAGAAGTATATGAATGGAGCCCAATTCTTAACTAGAATTATATATCATGTTCTAGGGATGGAGGATCAATTACAACTGGCTCCAGCAGCCCAATATTTCAGAAATTTGATGGCAGGAATCAAAAGTCCTTCAAGGAAGATATCTGTAAGAGAAGCAGAAGGCCAATCAAGCATGAGGGGAGTAGAAAGGAAAAGAAAAGGAATTTCAGAAGAAGTCATTCGAGTAAAGAAAAGAAGATTGGATCCAAGAAAAGTGGAGTTTGAACAGGTGGAAGCAACTAAGGAAGAGCATGAAGCTGCTCAGAAGTAGGTACAGTCTTCAAATGACCCTCATCCACCTCAGACAAGGAAAGAGCAATTGTATACCTATTTGACTCAAGGAAATAATAAAATGGCAGTATATGAAGCTCAATATCAAAAGATGTTGGAGGACTACTCTTGCAAAGCAACTCATTGGATTCAAGAGGAAGTAGAACACTATGAAGAGCTGCATGATCAGATGATGGCAGCTGAGACAGAGGAAGTTTTTGTCAAAAAAGAAGTGGAACTGTTAGCATATTTCAAAGAGCTACAAGGACCTCCTGAAACAAGAACTACAGTTGTAGTGAAGAAAAAGGTTCAGAAGAAACCTGTACAGAAGAGGAAATTAACTAAGAAAAGTAAAGGAAAATCAGTAGCAGAACCTGTACAAAGAATGGAGACAGAAGAAGTGATAGTAGAAGAAAGAAACCAGAAGGAATCTACTGTTGTGGAAGAGTCAAGACTGGAAAAATCAGGAAGAGCAGGCTCTTCACGATTTTCTTTAGATTCTGAAAGTGATATTGAAATTTTTTTGTTGAAAAGCTTGAACCTATCAGTGCCTAGTACACCAAATGTGATAACACAAGCCTCTGAAAAAAATAAAACACCAGAAGACTTGAACGGGAAGCCACAAGGAAAGCAAGTCCAAGAAGAAGCAGCAAAACGGGTTAGGTTTGAAGAGGAGAAAAGGCTGTTGAAAGGCAAAGCAGTGATGATGGAAGAAGAGAGTGAAGTTAGGAAGGAATTCAGTTGTGGATTAGTGGACTCAGGATTAAAGACAATATGGACAAAACCTTTACATCAAACCTATTTCAAATTGGATGAAGGGAAAGTAGAAGCAGAAAAAGAAGTTCAGTTATGCAGTTCAGCACATAAACAAAAAGATACAGATCAAATCAAGGAAACAGAAGAAGTAAGGGAAAAGAAGAAAGCTCAAGAAATGGAAGAAGGAATTACAGAGAAAGAGATAAATAAAAGCATAGAGGACATACTATATGATTTGAATCATAATGAAGAGTTCACATCGACAGAAAATCAGGAACTAGAGGAAGATTTGGATCTCATGGATATAGATGAGGAAGAGGAAGGACAAAAAGAGCAGATAATCATTGATCAGAAAAAACTTGGTGAGGAGACTGATTCAACCCTTATTCAAGAAAAGGAAGTACAGGTAAAGGAAAGACATCTCTTTGAAGAAGAACAACAAGAAGTGGAGAGCAAGAAGGCAAGAGAAACAGAGACAATTCAAGACACATCAGGACATGATAATAAGGAGGATCAGATATTAGAATCTGAGGACAAAGAAGAAATGCAAGCAGATAAGAGCTATAAAGAACAAAATAATCAGGTCATAGAGTATGAGGAAAAAGATGAAGAAGAGAATGACCGTAAAGAAGAAAAGCAGATAGAAGTAAAACAAATGGAACTCGAAGCTGGATTGGAAAGGATACCTAAAGACATAAGATCTGCCTGTAAGGTTATTATGAGCAATATAGAACAATTCAGACCATCAAGTAGAAACATGATCATATAAGGAATGGTGGCTGAATCTGAGTTTGTAAGAGGCAGCAGAACCATTAATGAACACAGGAAAGAAAAGGAGTAGTTAGCAGAACAATTGAGGATTGTGCAGGAGAAAAATGAGGAAATGACACACAAAATGATTTCCTTGGAAGAATTGGAAGTTCAACAACAGAACAAAATTCAATTTCTTGAAGAAAAATGTGCGAAATAGATAGAGCACAGCAACAAAATGGAGATGGAGCTGAAGAAAATTGAAGGGAGATACAGAACCCTGCAGAGTTCATATCAAATTATGGTCAAAGCCAATGAGGAAATAAACAAGTTATTAATGGAAGAAGGTCAGTTGAAGGAAGAAAGCAAGACTGTTCATGTGACACAGGATGAGAAGGAAGATCTGAACAATGAAATTATGAGATTGCAAACAGAGTTGAAAGAAGCCAAGGAGCTGCTACTTCTATGAGGGGATATAATAAGTTACATATGGATTTAGAAAAAGAGAGAAGTGATTGGCAGTTGAATATGGAAAAGGAAAGAAATGAGTGGAAATCAGAAAGAGAGTTATAGACCTTCCAAAATAGAAGTTTAATGTTGACAATAAAAGAGCTACAGAAAAAAGTGGAAAAATCACAAACCCAGGTGGAAGAGCAGGTAGAGGCTACACAAACAGAAGAATATGAAGTAGGAGATAATGATAGAACTCAATATGGTGATGAACAAGAGAACCAAGCACCAGTTGAAGAGTACTCAGAAGAGTTTGTTCAGAAACTTCTGACAGACAGAGAATCCCGAATGGAATTTATTAGAAAGATGCATAATGAATATGAGGAACAAATTGTTAATTTTGCTCTAAATAAAGGAATAAATCCGGATCAACACCATTGGGCTGCAGATGGCTTAGGTATACCCTTTTGCATGATTATGGAAAGCATTAGAAACTATCAATTGGCAAGGGTAGGATTACCTCCAAATCAGTATTTAGAATATGAAGAAGACATCAATGTGACAAAGGAGTTATTTGAAAAAGCTAATCCCAAATGGAGAAATAGGTGGTTGGATGCTAATAAAGAATGCAGAAAAATATGGAAAGAAGCACCAATACAGTTAAAGGTCAATCCAGCATATTGTCCAGTAGCAAGGAGAAGGGATTGGACAATCTTTTGGGAAAGAAGGAAGGAGGGACAGATTCCATCAAAATGGTTGAATTTTCCAAAGATAGCAGGACCAAAGGTAGGAACATGGCCAACAAAGAAGTATATGGTTGATACAACAGAGTCTGTCATATCCTCATACAAAGATGTCAATGCTCTAGCATGTATTTTATTAATTAGAGTAATGAGACTCATATTGGCATGCATATAGACCTTTACAGATACAGATGTAAGAATTCTCAATTACATTGGCTTTAATTCACCAACTGATGCTTTATTATTTGATCTCAGTGAAACTCCAGACAGGATATGTTTGATGGCTTATTATAGCAGAATAATATTTTTGGGAAGCCATTATCTTCAGATTTTTGAGGATGCATTTGATTATGGATTTTTTAAAAGAGAATCAGAGATATTTGGAAACTTGTCAGTTGTAACAAAGTCTCGACTCACTTCTTATGAACCTGCATACACCGAATACCTTAAGAAAGATGTAATAGATAAACCAGAGGCTGCTGTGCAATGGAGAAAAGCGTTATTTGAGATGGTAAACAACTTGAACAATATAGAAAGAAAAAGCCATGAGCTATTGTCACAGGTATATCAAAGAAAAAGAAGTGAAGGAAGCATTCATGGAATATCAGCCAGAATGTCTTTTGTCAGGAGCCAAAAGGTTTAGGAGGGGAAGAATGTTAGAAGTAGTATTTTTGAGAGGAAAATAATTGTAAAATGCCAAAAAATTGTAAAAATATTTATGCAAACAATGTAAAAATGAGGAAGAGTCTTCCTCATATAGATTAGAATCATATGTATTTTTTCTAGAATTTTTGGAAACTCCTAGATAGCATATTTTTAGATTAGAAGGGAAAAGGACCAAAATTCAAGTGTGAAAAGGGACACTTGAAAATGTATAAAAGACAATTTCCTCTATTTTGAGAGGGTTGGTTATTTGTATTTGATGCTATCCAAGCAAAGAGAGAGAGTTTCCTGCAAAAAATTGTGATTCTTCCTTTGTGTGAATTTGCTTGATTTGTTGAGTCTATTCTATGTGTATCCATGGAATTTGCAAGCTTCTATTGTGTATTTCTGATCAATGTGTATGAAGAGAGTTGATTCTTGATGAATTGAGTGAGAATTTTCTGTCCAAATTCTCTATCTGAAGAGAATCTCCCATCCTTTCTTCACCTGTGTATTGAATTCTTCAAACTTTATGAGTAATAGATGTATCTTTACTTTGAATGATACTCCTTTTGTCTTCCTTGATGTCGTATGGCCTCCTTCTCAAGCTTTGCTCTTAAGCTTTCACCTTTTGAACCTTCAAGTATTGATTTCTTTACAGCTGCAGCAGTTGGGGTCCTCCTTTCTTCAATTTTGATACTTCGTGCTCTGATACCACAGATGGAGAGTGTTAATCTCCAAAAGAACAAGATACTCTTGAAGTTAGAGCTCCTCTTTATCAATAGTAACTTAAAACATTCACCAATTTGAAGGATTAATGATCAATTATAAAGATTTTGGATAAACTCTGAAGAAGATGATTCTACAGAAAGTCTGCTGCACATATCTCTCTCTTTGCCTTATCAAATGTGTAAAGTTTTTTATACAACTTTGCACAAGGTGTTGTCTATAGTTTGCACACCTCCTCCAAGTTAAAACACTTCAAAAGATTCAGTAGATCTTGAGAAATGAACTTAACAAGTCACCTATGTCTAAAACTGTTCTTCTGAGAAGTCGATTCAGACACCTGTAACTTCTAGCACTTCGTCCTCTCAATCTAGAACCCGTTTATGCAAATGGTTTTAGCCACAGGTAGCTTAGCTTCCAACTTAAAGATTGAATGCTTGCTTGCTCAAAAATTTACACTGTGGAAGGAGAACTGACCAATACATTAGCATCAAATTTTGCACCTCTTGCAACTTCTCTTGTTTCCAGTTACACATGTAAATGTTCCTACACTCAATTCTCTCAGCCTGATCACAACTAGAAGCTGAAAATTTGTACAGAGGTCAATCAACTATAGACTTAGACTGTAAGACAATAGTTACGCAATATAACACAGGAGCAATAGCAGAGAAGATAACAGATATAGGAGAATCTCAACAATTTTCTACTAGCAGCAAGTACAAAGATGATGGCGTTGTCCACCCGTGCGCTCTCAAGGTAGAGCTTAAATGGTGATCTAGACAACTCTAGATAGGGAGATACAAGGTAGAGGTATGCTGGCTCAACTCAATGTCTTAGGTAGTGCAGAAGTCATGTATATATAGGATCATGGGTGGCCTGCCATGGACGGCTATACATGGGCGGTAGAGCGTGGGCGGCCACCGCCCGCGTAATTGCCATACACGGCTTAGACTGGTTGAACCGACCTAACAAATATAAATGATGTCTGACTCCGACAGGGAATATTCCATGGAATATTCCCTTTACCGTCGCGCCGGGGGCGCTGCCCCCGGACCCCCACCAGGGGGCCCGCTGGCCCCCTTGGACCCCCCAGCCGGGGCTGCTCACCGCTGCCCCGGACCCCACAATTGGGGACCCTGGTAACTCCCTTTCCTTATAATATCTTACATGGTCCAATATGACCTTCATCCAACATTCAAGTTGGGATTCCCATCAATTGGGTAATGCACGCTTGGCTTCTCCTCATAAAGGGGGCCTTACAAAATGTGCATACAATCATGAGGGGTAGACATTGATCATACTCTAACACCCCCCCTCAATGTTTACCGATGATAAATCAAGTAGGTCTCGGTCCTATGCCCATCTGTTGAAGATGCTTGTTGAGCTGCTCTCTTCCAAGTGCTTTAGTGAATATGTCAGCACAATTTGCCTCTGTTGGGCAATATTCTAGCTCCACAATTTCATCTTCAATTAGCTCACGAATGTAATGGTACTGTACTTCTATGTGCTTGGTGCGAGCATGAAATACTGGGTTCTTTGCAATAGCCATACAACTTTGATTATCACACTTGAGTACAATTGGCATATTTGATGGAAAGCCTATATCTGCAAGAATTCTCCTTAACCGGACTGCCTCACAAGAAGCAAAACAAGCTGCTTTGTACTCTGCTTCAGTGGAGGAGAGTGCGAGAGTTGGTTGCTTCCTACTTACCCAAGAAAATATTCCTGAACCAAGTGAGAAACAATATCCAGAAACTGATTTTCTAGAATCACAATCTCCAGCCCAATCTGAATCACAATATCCTTGGAGTGTATCACCTGTGGTATACAAAATACCAAAATCCAAGGTTCCTGCAATGTACCTTAGAATTCGCATTCCAGCATTCCAGTGACTCTCCTTAGGTTTGTTGGAAAACCTGCTTAACACTCCAACAGCATAGCAAATGTCTGGTCTAGTGTTGCACAGAAAAATAAGACTTCCAACGAGCTTCCTATACTTCTTAGCATCTACATCAGGCATGTTATCATCCATAGATAGCTTATGATTTACCTCCATAGGTGTGCTAGTTGGTTTGCAGTCCATCATTCCAAATGCCTTGAGAATTTCTTTGGAATATTTTTGTTGTGAGATGAAAATGCCATCCTTCCTTTGCCATACTTCAATTCCCAAACAAAAATGGAGTAGACCTAAGTCTGTCATTTCAAACTCAGTTCCCAAGCTGATCCGAGTTTGATTGATGAGTTCCTGATGATCTCCTGTAATGATCAAATCATCTACATATACAATGACAACAACTAGCTTGCTATCCCTTTTCGTTACATACAAGTTAGCATAAGAAGTACTTCTTTCAAAACCCATATTTTTGAAAAAATGATCAATTCGTTGGTACCAAGCCCGTGGAGCTTGCTTAAGTCCATACAAAGCTTTCTTCAACCTGCAAACTTTATTTTCTGAATTGGGCACCTCAAAACCTGGTGGTTGAGATACATATACCTCCTCCTTGAGGTGACCATTCAAAAATGCAGATTTGACATCCATCTGGAAAATAGGCCAAGACTTTTGTGCAGCTACTGCAAGTACCGTCCGAATAGTTGTCATGCGTGCTGTTGGTGCAAAAGTTTCTTGAACATCAAATCCTTCAATCTGTGAAAAACCCTGTGCAACTAATCGTGCCTTATACTTTTCTAATGTTCCATCAGCTTTATACTTAGCTTTCCAAATCCATTTAGTACCTATTACCTTCTTCTTTGGCGGCAAGTCGACTAGATCCCATGTATCATTTTTGAGTATACTATCATACTCAGACTGCATTGCCGCTCTCCAATCTGGATCATCAATGGCTTCTTCTATGGTGGTAGGTTCCTTTATCGAACCCATGATATCTGCCATTAGAGCCATGTTAACAATATGTTCTGAGGCTCTTCTTTGCTCCTCTATTCTCTTTGATCTTCGTAATCCATCCGATGATGATTCTGGTGCATCTACATGTGGATTGTGATCATCAAAGAGCTGTTGTGCCCACTTCGGTAGTGGCTTACGCTGTGCAGCTACAATTGGCTTTTTATTAAGGAAATTTCTCCATCAGATGTTTCCTCCTCCTCAACTTTAACCTGTCTTTTGATAGGCACAAGGTGAGATATTTCTCCGTTTGATGAGATAGTAGATTTACCTTTATCTTCTACTAAGTGTGGTCGTTCATCAAACACCACATCTCGGCTGACAAAAATCTTCCTTGCCTCAGGATCCCATAACCTGTATGCTTTAGACTCTTCACTATATCCTAGGAAGACACACTTTTTGCTTTTTGAATCCAACTTTGATCTTGTTGAATCAGGAATATGTGCATAACAGAAACAACCAAAAATTCTGAAATGCAAAACTGAAGGCTTTTTACCAGAATATGCTTCTTGAGGAGTCATCCCCTTCAGAGCTTTTGTGTAGCTTCGATTGAGGATGTAGACTGCTGTATTGACTGCTTCTGCCCAGAATGAATCAGGCATGTCTTGAGCCTTTAACATACAACGAGCCATTTCAACTACTGTCCTGTTCCTGCGCTCAACAACGCCATTTTGTTGAGGTGTATGAGCTGTGGTAAGTTGCCTTTTCACACCATGCTCCTTACAGTAATTGTTGAATTCTGTTGACAAGAATTCACCTCCTCTATCTGTTCTAAATTTCTTCAGTTTCCTTCCTGATTCACTTTCTACATACTTATGCCACGCTTTAAATTTTTCAAAAGCATCAGCCTTCTCTCGAATGAAATAAACCCACATCTTTCTACTATAATCGTCGACTAACAGCAAGAAGTAGAAAGATCCTCCTAAAGCAGGTGTAGACATTTTACCGCAGAGATCAGCATGTACCAACTCTAGAGGAGCTTGAGATCGATTGCTGGTCTCTCTTGGAAATGCCTTTCGTTGTTGCTTGCCCATCATACAAGCTTCACAAGGTTCCTGCAACTCTGAAAATGCAGGCAAATGAGCAACCATCCCTGTTCGTTGCATCTCCTTCAAAACTGCAAATCCGAGATGCCCAAATCGTTGGTGCCATAACCTGCTTACATCTTTATCTTCTGTAGCAGTTAAAGCACTTAACTCATACAAGTTATCCCGTCGTGTGCCTTTACCTACAACATTACCTGATGAATCCATGATTTCCGCACCACTCTTATTGAAGTGAACTTCGAGTCCACGATCTGTTATTGCAGAAACTGACAACAAATTTCTTTTGAGTGTAGGTACATAGAGAACATCGGATAACTTTTTCTCAACACCTGGAGAAGTGATAAAAGAGATGGTTCCAGTTCCTTCAGCTGGACACTTGGAGTCGTTTCCCACCACTACATTGATGGATTCCTGCAGAGGCACTAGGGAACTATACCAATCCTTTTTACTAGTCATATGGCGAGAAGCTCCACTATCTAAAATCCATGGCTCATCAACACGAGCTTGAGCAGATGAACATACCTCTTCAATAGCTACCCAAAGTTCCAGCTCTGTGTTGTTTGCAGACTCTTTGTTCTTCCATGATGATTTTACAGTCCCATTCCATTCATCAGCTTGCTTCTTTCTGCAATCCTTGATGGCATGGCCTTTCTTTTCACAATAGAAGCAACTTCCTGTGAACTTTTTCTTCTTTGGCTTCTTCTTTGATCCCTCTGAAGAGCCTTTACCTTTTGCATTTGCTGAGAATGCAGCATCAGTTGTACTTTGCCGATTCTTCAACCGCATCTCTTCTTCTAAAAGCATGGCACAAAACTCTTCAAATGTAAGAGGAGTTGGCCTTACCTGAGTGTTAAGGGCTGTTACTAATCCATCATACTTTGCTGGAAGAACACGTACAGATCTTCGAGCTAGCTCTTCTGGTGTTATAACAACACCAACTGCAGCCAATTGATCTTGAAGATGCTTTATCTGTTTGATAAAATCTTCAGCCTTTTCAGAATCAGAATGCTTTTCATTTGCCAACTGATTTTCTAAATTCTGTATCCTAGTGTGGTTCTTGGTCTCATATTGTCGAGCCAATATGCCCCAAGCCTCATGTGCTTTAGTAGTATGTTGAACTAAAGTAAGCACAGAATCACTTACACTAGTGACAATCGCACATAATGCATCAGCATTCCGCCTCTTCCAAGCTCGTAGAAGGTCTGGATCTGGCTGAATCATCAATCTTGAATTTGCTGGATCTTCAACTGGTATAGGCTCTGGATCCAATCCCATCGGTCCCATGACAGTGTCAAGTAATTCATAGGAGTCCAAAATTGCAGAAATTTTGAACTTCCAGAGTGTATAGTTGGTTCCATCCAGCTTCCCTTCAGTGAATGCAGGTGGACGAATTCGAATAGGTGCAGCATTAACATTAGGTGAAGCACCAAGACGAGTGTTCGACGATGAAGCCATCATGTAATCACTCGAATAATCTACTGATATTCTAGTCTGCTAGTAGGCTAAAATAATGATACTTCTCAAGCTATTCGAACCTTACAGCTCTGATACCATGTAAGACAATAGTTACGCAATATAACACAGGAGCAATAGCAGAGAAGATAACAGATATAGGAGAATCTCAACAATTTTCTACTAGCAGCAAGTACAAAGATGATGGCGTTGTCCACCCGTGCGCTCTCAAGGTAGAGCTTAAATGGTGATCTAGACAACTCTAGATAGGGAGATACAAGGTAGAGGTATGCTGGCTCAACTCAATGTCTTAGGTAGTGCAGAAGTCATGTATATATAGGATCATGGGTGGCCTGCCATGGACGGCTATACATGGGCGGTAGAGCGTGGGCGGCCACCGCCCGCGTAATTGCCATACACGGCTTAGACTGGTTGAACCGACCTAACAAATATAAATGATTTCTGACTCCGACAGGGAATATTCCATGGAATATTCCCTTTACCGTCGCGCCGGGGGCGCTGCCCCCGGACCCCCACCAGGGGGCCCGCTGGCCCCCTTGGACCCCCCAGCCGGGGCTGCTCACCGCTGCCCCGGACCCCACAATTGGGGACCCTGGTAACTCCCTTTCCTTATAATATCTTACATGGTCCAATATGACCTTCATCCAACATTCAAGTTGGGATTCCCATCAATTGGGTAATGCACGCTTGGCTTCTCCTCATAAAGGGGGCCTTACAAAATGTGCATACAATCATGAGGGGTAGACATTGATCATACTCTAACATAGACTTGTACAAAAGCATTTCACAAAAGATTCAACACAGAAGGAGAATACTCAGAAAGATCCAGCGCAACATTTTTCCATTTCTGAGAAAATTTACATCTTAGTGATGAGAGAGATTCTACTCACTTCTAGAGTGTCTAATGACCTCTAATTTGATGGAGAGTGTTAATCTCCAAAAGAACAACCTACTCTTGAGTTTAGAACACCTCTATATCAGGAGTAAGTCAAAACCTTCACCAATTTAAAAGATTAATGACCAAATATCAAATTCTTCAACAAACTGTGAAGAATGAAATTACTCAGAAAGTCTGCTGCATATATCTTTCTCATTGACTGAGTAAATAAGTAAAGTTTTTTATGAAACTTTGCACAAGGTGTTGCCTAAAGATTGCGCACCTCCTCCAAGTCAAATGACTCCAAAATATTCAGTAGATCTTGAGAAATCTACTTCACATGTTTCCTATGTCTATATCTGCACTTCTGAGAAGTCGATTTGGACACCCCTAACTTCTTAGCTTTAGTTCTCACAATGTCGAACCCGTTTTATCAAATCCTTTTGGCTATAGATAGCTTATCTCTCAACTTAGAATTTGAGCTATCATATGTGTAAAACTTTACACTGTGCACTGAGCACTACTCATTTCATTGAACTCAAAATCTGCGCCTGTTTCAGGAGACTGTGAACATTCTTTACATATGAATGTTCCTACACACAATTCTCTTAACCTGATTACAATTGGAAGCTGAAATTTTGTACAGAGGTTGATCAACTCTAGACTTAGACTTGTACAAAAGCTTTGCACAAAAGCTTTACCACAGAAGGAGAAGACACGAAAACTTGGGGCGCAACTTTTTCTTCTATTCCTCAGAAAATCAGAATTGAGTTGTGAGAGAGACTTCTTCTCACTCCTATGAACTCTAATGAGTCTTACAACTTACAAATGTACTATTCTCATACTCTCCTATTGTCTCCTCTATTGCCCCGACATTTTTACAAAGTATTTATAGGCAAATATGTACAAACTTATAACTAGACAAAAGTATAAGTGATCTATGTCTTCACTAATGTACATATGTGTACATATCATTCATTCTGTGAATGTAACCTCCTTCTTTGCTTCAAGACTTGATCTTATCTCCATCTTTTGTCTTCCAAACTTCAATCGGTGATTGGTCTGTACCAACAGCTCCCCCTCAATCATCAATTGAGGTTTCTCTTATCTTCTTTATGCCTGCCATGTCTTTGAACTTCTGTAACTTTGGTCCATCTAAACTTTTTGTAAGCATATCAGCTATCTGATCTTTTGTTGAAGTATGTATAACTTCAATCTCCTTATCCATCACCTTCTCTCTTAGAAAGTGATAGTGTATCTCAATGTGTTTGGTCCTGGCATGAAAAACAGGATTAGCAGCTAGATATAATGAACTCATGTTATCACCATAAATGATAGGTATGCTCTGTATAGTGTCAAAATTCTTCATGAGAGTCTTAAGCCATATCACTTCTTTTGCAACTTCAACCATGCCTTTGTACTCTGCTTCTGTAGATGACAAAGTGTATAGTGTATAGTTGGTTCCAGAGTGTATAGTTGGTTCCATCCAGCTTCCCTTCAGTGAATGCAGGTGGACGAATTCGAATAGGTGAAGCATTAACATTAGGTGAAGCACCAAGACTAGTGTTCGACGATGAAGCCATCATGTAATCACTCGAATAATCTACTGATATTCTAGTCTGCTAGTAGGCTAAAATAATGATACTTCTCAAGCTATTCGAACCTTACAGCTCTGATACCATGTAAAACAATAGTTACGCAATATAACACAGGAGCAATAGCAGAGAAGATAACAGATATAGGAGAATCTCAACAATTTTCTACTAGCAGCAAGTACAAAGATGATGGCGTTGTCCACCCGTGCGCTCTCAAGGTAGAGCTTAAATGGTGATCTAGACAACTCTAGATAGGGAGATACAAGGTAGAGGTATGCTGGCTCAACTCAAAAATGTCTTAGGTAGTGCAGAAGTCATGTATATATAGGATCATGGGTGGCCTGCCATGGACGGCTATACATGGGCGGTAGAGCGTGGGCGGCCACCGCCCGCGTAATTGCCATACACGGCTTAGACTGGTTGAACCGACCTAACAAATATAAATGATTTCTGACTCCGACAGGGAATATTCCATGGAATATTCCCTTTACCGTCGCGCCGGGGGCGCTGCCCCCGGACCCCCACCAGGGGGCCCGCTGGCCCCCTGGGACCCCCCAGCCAGGGGGCCCGCTGGCCCCCTTGGACCCCCCAGCCGGGGCTACTCACCGCTGCCCCGGACCCCACAATTGGGGACCCTGGTAACTCCCTTTCCTTATAATATCTTACATGGTCCAATATGACCTTCGTCCAACATTCAAGTTGGGATTCCCATCAATTGGGTAACGCACACTTGGCTTCTCCTCATAAAGGGGGCCTTACAAAATGTGCATACAATCATGAGGGGTAGACATTGATCATACTCTAACACTCTAATGAGTCTTACAACTTACAAATGTACTATTCTCATACTCTCCTATTGTCTCCTCTATTGCCCCGAAATTTTTCCAAAGTATTTATAGGCAAATATGTACAAACTTATAACTAGACAAAAGTATAAGTGATCTATGTCTTCACTAATGTACATATGTGTACATATCATTCATTCTGTGAATGTAACCTCCTTCTTTGCTTCAAGACTTGATCTTATCTCCATCTTTTGTCTTCCAAACTTCAATTGGTGATTGGTCTGTACCAACATAATTCTCATCCAAACTTGTTCTCACATAATCTCTCATATTTTCCCCAACATTTTCTTTGTATATATAGGCAAATATTTACAAGCTCATGACCATACAAAAGTATATGATGAACTGATTCTAAAATAATGTACATATGTGTACACATCTTCATCTTCTGGATATGCACTTCCTTCATACTTCATAACTTGACCTTTTCTTCAGTACTTAGCTTCAATTCTTCATCAAAAAACATCAATTGTTGATTGCCCTGCACCAACACATGTAAATGAACCCATCATCACTTGCTTTGACAAGCAAGCTACTATCTACTTTAGATACTTGGAAACCAAGTTCTTTCAAGAACTTCACAAGTCTATAATTCCATGCCCTTGGGGCCTCCTTCAAACCATACAAAGCTCTCTTGAGCTTACATACATGATCTGGATACCTTTTATCTCTAAATCCTTATGGTTTCTCCATGAAAACATCATCTGAAATATAACCATTTAGAAAAACATTGTTCATATCTAGTTGACATAATTTCCAACCTTTACATGCAGCAATAGCTATAAATGTCCTGATGGTTGTCATCTTTGCCACATGACTATAGGTCTCATCATAATCTATACCATATGTCTGAGCAAACCCTTTCACAACAAGTCTAGTACCTAGACACACTTCCATCTGCAAACCTCTTTGTCTTGTAGACTTATTTGCATCCAATGATCTTCTGACTATTTGGTTTAGGAACGAAATCCCATGTGTCATTTTCCATCAATGCATCATACTCTTCCTGCATAGCTTTCTCCCAATTCTCCTTGCCTTTTGCCTCTTCATATGTAGAAGGGTCTTCATTTGCCTTTATCATATAAGCATAATATTTGGTAGCCAAAAAGAAGTGTCATAGCTATACCTTGTAGGTTGCCATTTATGTCTTGATGACCTTTTGAGTTCTCCACTCCTTGAGGTTTCTGGTTCATCACATTCTGGATCAAACCTTGGCACTTCTTCATCTTCAACCTGTACTTCATTGTTCTCCTCTTCATCAAATATCTGAACCTTTGATTTACCTTTCTTTTGATTCACAACTTCTTCATCACCTGCATAAATATTGATTGTACCTGCATACCAAGTACCTTGCTCATCAAATGTAACCTCCTTAGATACAAGGAATTGTTTTGTGGATGGACTCCACAACGTATATCCCATCTGCTTATCATCATATCCAATAAACACATACTTTTCAGCTTTAGGTTCCAATTTGTTCCTTAATTGAGATGGCTAATATGCATATGCCAAACACCCAAATACTTTGCAATGATCTAGAGTAGGTCTCTTACCCCACCATGCCTCATATGGTGTCATACACCGTAAATCTTTACATGGTAATCTATTGATCAAATATGTAGCTCTATTTACAGCCTCACCCCACAAGTAATTTGGGCAATTTTTCTCTTTCATCATGGATCTTGCAAACTCAACAAGATTTCTATTCCTCCTTTCTGCTACACCATTTTGTTGAGGAGAGTACCTGCAAGTAATTTCCCTTTTTATACCTGCATTCCACAAGTAATCATTGAACTCATTAGAGAAATACTCTCCCCCTCCATCTGACCTTAGTCTCTTCAACTTTTGACCTGTAATTCTCTTTGCATACACATGATAATGTTTGAATGTATTGAATACCTCTGACTTATCTTTGATCACATAGATAATGATCCATCTGGTAGCATCATCAACATAAATCACATAATACATTGAACCATTGATACTGAAATCCTTTGATGGTCCCCACACGTGTGTACCAATTCAAGCTTCTCT
>CM035432.1:104041757-104064257 GCA_020310875.1 Ceratopteris richardii
TTTGATTTGGAGATAAGTAAGAGATTCAACAACAATTTTGAACTGGAAAGTGAGCAGGCTGATAATACAGATTCTGAAGGACAAGAGACATTCCCTCAACATACAGATAACAACAATACTACCCACAGTAGCATCATGAGTGGTTCACAGTCACAACAGCAAACACCCCCACAGCCGCAACCACAATTTCAGCAGCAGCAACAATAGTAGCCACAACCAATCATTCCACCTCGACCGATTCCAACCGGAGTGACATATCCAAAATTCGGTGGATTTCCAGGAGAGGACCCCGATGCACATGTTCGCACATTCGAGATCAGTTATGCAATTTTGAATCACCCACCGGATCCGGCATACAAGGCGATTGTATTTCAAGCCACATTGGTTAATGAAGCAACAAGATGGTTGACTGAATATGATATTAATCATTTCGGTAATTATGATGATGTGAGAGATGCCTTCTTACAGAGGTTCCATTTGAAGAAGAACTCTACAGAAATCTTTGACTATTTGCAGAACAATCGACAGAAACCACACTAGAGTGTCCAAGAGTATGCAACACTGTTTAGAACTCACTTAAGGCAGCTGCCTCCGGCACATGCCAATCTGCCAGATGATGTCATAACACAATGGTTGACTAACGGAATGAATCCACAGTTAAGATAAATCATGATCATTTGCTGTGTGGGCGGAATGACATTGGACGCTGTAATTACGATGGCCTTACAGTTAGAGCACAAAGTTGGAGGTTTTACGGAGGACCTGGAATGGTTGAAAGCAAGTAAGAACGTAGGGAATGATCCGTCCAAATAGGTGTATTGTACTAAGTGCAAGAATCCAGGTCACACCAGTTCTACATGTGCCCTCAACCAGATGTATTGTGCCATTTGTAACATAACAGGACACTCAACAGAAACATGTGCATATAATGCAAAGGTGCAGGGAAGAGCGGCCGTAAACGCTATAATACAGGAACTAGGTCAGCGAGCAATCCATTATGTGCCGCTATAGTTGCGAACCAACCAGCAGCAAGGATATAGGAACTACCGGGGACAGCGTAACAACAATTTCAATCCAAACCATTGGCAGGCAGGTACATCGGCGGAAGGTACTTCCCTCCCACCCCTTCAGTGCCATTTTTGTGGCGAGCTTGGCCATATCCGTAGATTTTGCAAGGAAGCAGCAGAGTAAGACAAAAGGAAGAAGGAGCAAAAAAATCCGATGACTAACATGGTCTATATTTCCCTAGTTGAGTCACAAGCAGCTATAGTTCAAACAAGATCAGGTAAACAGTTGCAACTAGTAGCTGAAGTTTTCGAGCCTGGCATTCGTGAGCAGCAGTAGATGTTTGCAAAGGCTAGTCAATGGATAGCTAAGGAGCCGACTGTGTTTCTTGATCCCATTCCGGTAACACAGGTCCCTCTACTATAGGTGAGATCGAATGAACAGAATTCTGCTCCAACAACATTAGAATCACCACCAGAATCGGTGATAACCACAACCCAAACAGATCAAGTGTGGGACATCCTATCTAAAGCTTCCATCACACTCCCTTTGGGACAGTTGTTCGCCTTAATTCCAGGATTCAGATAGCAATTCCAATAGCAGGTTAGTCCCGAACCTTCATGTACTCCGACGACTGCGACCATACAACCGGAATTGGATTCTACGGTGGATCATTCAGTACCATTGATCACCGTCTGGTATAAAAATCAGAAGATTAACCAAGTTTTAATTGATGGCGGATCTGGTGTGAATATTGCAACAGTCGCACTCTGCAAGAAATTGGGGTGGACCCAAATTGAACTCGTACAATTTTTTGTGTGAATGGTAGATCAATCACGAGTCCATCCGGTGGAACTAGTACGTAATATTCCTATTACCTTGCAGGGAACCACATTTAAAATGACTTTTGTAGTCCTAGAGCTACCCAAATCTACCTCGATTACAACTTAGTCTTCGGTCGACCATGGCTAAAGCAAGCCAAAGTCGTACAGGATTGGTCAGCTCAAGAGTTAATTTTCAAAGACAATCATCGGAAATATGTAGTTAAATTGGATGCTATGCAACCTTGTGATCTTCATGCACGACCATATGTCGCGGAACCAGTCCATATGTTGGATGGGTTATCTATTGATGAGGAAGAGGCTTTCCTTAAAACCAATAAGGACCTCATCTCATTAGGTACTGTAGACTTACAGTCGGTAGCAGATACCTGGAGTCCGGCAGCTTGTACGGTCGTACCAATGAATGGAGAAGCAGAAGCAGATGATGATATACCTAGGGATGAAGCGACTTTACAACAGCTGTTGTAGCCAGCTGATGATTTGATAAAGCCCTGATAGCTCTACGTACCGGAAGATCAATTGGTAACGTACAACTTGGGAGACACGGTCAACCCAAGGCTTGTAATCAAGGTAGGATTAGAAGAGAAATTCCAAGATGATTTGGTACAACTTTTTCGTTAATTCTCAGATGTTTTCGCTTTGGACTACAGAGACATGAAGGGCCTTGACACACGGATTTATCAACATAGAGTGGTACTAAAACCTGATGCGAGGCCTATCAAACAACCCAGTTATAGGATGAACCCTAATGCTGCGGCACAAGTTGTTGGTACAAGACAAGCCTTCACACATTGGCTTGGAACCTTGGAAACTTTGAAGATGGATTTGGAATCCTTGAAGGATATCTCTACATGAAGGATAAGGCATAGGAACTCATACTTATGAGTTATTATCTTTTACTCCTTGTAAAAGCCTTTATGACTTGGCATCTCATGTAATTACTTACCTACCTCATAAGTTGTGGAAATTTGAATGATGTAATGGAGAGAATATCTCCCTACTTTTAGAGGAGAGATTCTAGGGAGCCTTAGTTTGAATTTCAAATTCAAATGAACACCAAACTCCTATAAAAGATGAAGAAGAAAAGTCGCGTGAGAGTTGCTCACTCTAGCTCACTCCCCGAGGCATTGTTATCATTGTAACTCATTGTGTGTGAGTGCTATCTCATAGCCAACACCACAATACCTCATTTAGCTATGCTTGTCAAGCTAATGAGATTGTACAAACATATTTATCAATAGAAGTATACATTCATCATCTCTGTTTTGTCTGAGTTTCCTACTCCAAGTCTGTCAACTTCCAAGAAGCAGTTCTCAGTGCTCACTGAACCAAATCAAGTGATCTATAGCTCATTGAAACCAGCTCAAGGTCTACTACAAGCATACAAAATCTCAAAGGATTTCATTCAGCCATTTGGGAGAAATTCGTTTCGAAGTGCACACTGGTCTGTGTCTGCAGAGTTCCTAAAAAGTCGGGGGTAACTAGAAGTTTGCTAAACTTATTTCTCAGTGCATAGTTCATCAATTGAAGTGATTCCACTTGTGATTGGTAGCTTACTAAGGTACTTTAATACTCCCAAAAGGAATTGTTCCAATTTTAAGTGTGCTGGTCACACTGAGTAAAAGTCTGAGCAGGTATCAGTACAGGAATAGAAAGTTTTTCTTGATTCTTAAAGTACCAAGTTATCTGTTTTGGTTTGATCATTACCCAAACCATTTTCAAAATACATATATGGTTTCTTTGTGTCATTTGGAAGCTAAGCAAGTGTACTAAGCATATCTGAAGAGAAAAGAGGGCAGGTGTGAAGCAGGTTTTGCAGCACCAACTGATTTCCTGAGTGCATCCAACCATCACTCTCAACAGTGGTATCAGAGCAAAGAAGGTAAACATGGGTGATGGTTTCCCTTCCTTCATTGACAAATTGGACAGAAACAATTATCAAGCTTGGTCATTGAGAATGAAGACCTATCTACAAGGGAGAAGTCTATTTGGATACATATCAGGAGATGAGGAGTTGCCCTCATTCAAGACTAGAGGACTACCTACAAAGGATGAACATGAAAGACTCAACCAATGGTGTGCAAAGGATGCTTTGGCAAGGTCTTATCTCTTAAACTCTATATCTGACTTTCTTTTACCTCATGTAAGGAACTGTAAGACTTCCCAAGAGACTTGGGAAACCTTGTCAAATTATTTTTCTTCCAACACAAGGGCTAGGAAGAATCAATTATGGATTGAGTTCACAACTCTTAGGAAGCAGCCCAAGCAATCAGTCTCAGAGTATGTGACAAAGATCAAAGATGTGGCAGACCAACTAGCAAGCATTGGAGAGGAAATTGAAGAGGAGCAAATAGTCAGGCAAGTGACAAATGGACTCAAGGCAGATGATAAGTGGGAAAGTTTCACCACTGCAATGGACCTCTATATGGACATGCATACCCCTGATCTCACAACACTCATGGGCCAACTATTTACACATGAAGCAAAGTTTACAAAGGCTGGAGATCAATCAAAAGGTAATAATCCCTCTGCTCTCTATACTGAAAAAAAGGTTAAAGATAAAGGCAAGAAGAAACAGGATGAAGAAGGCTCTACCTCTCAAGCTAATTATGCAGGAAGAGGTAGGTCATCTAGAGGAAGAGGCAGAGGAGGTAAGTCAGGTAGGGGGAGACCCTACAACCAATCTCCATGCAATATTTGTGGCTTGTCCAATCATACCACAGATGAATGCTACAAGAACTACAAAAATCAGAGAGGAAGAGGCTACTCAAGAGGTGGATACTCTCAAGGAAGAGGCAGATTCAACCAACATCAAAGCTACAATGGATACAACAACCAATACAACAACAACTACAACAACAATCACAATGGAAACTACCAAGGTGGATTCAGAAATAGAAGAGACTACAACAACTACACAAAGGAGCAAGATGACTCCCTATTGATCATGAATATGACCTCCAAGATAGGTACAAATGATGATCATTTATTTTATATTGATTCAGGATGTTCTAACCATGTAGCTGGCAATGTGGCACTACTTTCTGATTTAGAAGAGCTCAAGGGCAAACATCAGGTACAAACAGGTGATGACACTAAACACTCTGTTATCAAAATTGGAAATGTGAAGACATGTGATGGTAATCAGAACCTATTAAGCAGGGTACTCTATGTACCAACAATAACTAAGAATTTAATGAGTGTTGGTCAGATTGTGGAGAAAGGTTTGCAGGTCAGATTCACACAACATGGAGCATATGTGGAGGACCCAAAACATGGATTCAGAAGGATAGCCAAAGGGGAGAAATCAGGTAGATTATTTACATTTGAGCTAGAAGACACCAAGAATATTGCTTTGTATAATTATAAGGATCAGACACTTTCAGAGTTAGAAATATGGCACAAGAGATTAGGGCACATAGGAGAAAGAACTCTAAAGCAAATGTGCAGAGATCAATGTGTGCTTGGGATACCTAATGTATCCAAGCAACACATGATTTACAAATGTGGATCATGTCAATTTGGTAAGTCTCATAGATTACCCTACTCAAGGAAAGGTTTCATGCATGAAGACTACCTAGATTTGGTACACACAGATGTTTGGGGACCTAGCAAGGACCCTTCCATTTCTGGTTCAAGGTATTATGTGTCCTTCATTGATGACTATAGCAGGTGCACCATTTTATACTTTATGAAGCACAAAGATGAAGTGTTTAATTGTTTCAAGAGGTATCTTGCACTTGTTGAAAATCAAACAGGTAGAAGCTTGAAGAGGCTAAGGTCAGATGGTGGAGGAGAGTACTTCTCAAATGAGTTTGAAGATTTCTTGCAGGAAAGAGGCATCAAAAGGGAGATCACTACAAGGTACTCACCTGAACAAAATGGGGTAGCAGAAAGAAGGAATAGACTTATAGTAGAAACAGCTAGGTCTATGCTTAATGAGAAAAAGTTGCCAAATTACCTATGGGCAGAGAGTGTATCCACTGCCACCTATCTCATCAATAGGTTGCCATCCAAATCACTTGATGGCATGACACCATATGAAGCTTGGCATGGTAAGAGACCATCTCTGGATCATTGCAAAATCTTTGGTTGTGTAGCATATGTGCATATTCCCTCACAGGTAAGGGGTAAGCTAGACCCTAAGGCTGAAAAATGTATCTTCATTGGTTATGATTTGAACCAAAAGGGATACAGATTCTACAATCCAACAAACAAAGGGTTCAAGGTAAGCAGAGATGTCATATTTGATGAAAATGACTCTTGGTATGAGAATGAATGCAGGAAAGTGAGTCTACCCTATGACATGGAAGAAGATTTTCCAAAGCTTATCAAGGAAGAGCCAACTCAGCAAGAAGATTCAAGCTCAGATGATGATACAATAAACCTTGAAGAGTTCAAGGCTTGGAAGTCCAAAGGAAAGATGAAGATGAAGCAATTAGAAGATAAACCAGAAACTTCAACTCAAGCAATGAGGAGATCTCAAAGAGAAAAGAAGAAGCCTATCAGATTTGGGTATGACACATCACTTGTAACTAAACATTCTGTATATCTTGCAAAAGACTTGTTGAATGAAGAACCAGGTACCTATGAAGAAGCAATTACTAAACCAGAATGGAGAGAAGCCATGGATGAAGAGATAGAAGCTCTCAAGGAAAGTGATACTTGGGACTTGGTACCCAAGAAGGACTCTATGAAGGTGATAGGATCCAGATGGATCTACAAACTAAAGAAGAATTCAGATGGAACAATAAACAGGTACAAAGCTAGGTTGGTAGCCAAGGGTTTTGCACAAACCCAAGGCATTGATTATGAGGAGACATTTTCTCCTGTGGCCAAGATGCCAACTATCAGAGTTATGGTGAGTGTAGCTGCATCCAAAAATTGGAACATGTACCAATTGGATGTGAAGAATGCATTCTTGAATGGATGGATATCTGAAGAAGTCTACATGTCACAACCACCCGGCTATGAAGATCCAAAAAAGGTACATTATGTTTGTAAATTAAAGAAGGCTCTATATGGTTTGAAGCAGGCACCTAGAGCATGGAATTACAGATTGACCACCTACCTCCTAGACCAAGGATTTGTGATGAGCAAAGCAGACACTTCTCTATTCATAAAGAGAAGTAGTACAGAGGTAATCTACTTATGTGTTTATGTTGATGACATCATCATTACAGGGAATGATGTCAATGGGATTAGACACATCAAAGGACAGATGATGAAAGAATTCAAGATTAGTGATCTTGGATTATTAAAGTATTTCCTAGGTCTTGAATTGATCTATACAGATACAGGTATTTACATCACTCAAAAGAAGTATGTGCAGGATATGGTCAAGAAGTTTGGCTTGCAGGATGCTAAGGTATCTACTACTCCAATGGAGGTTAACCAAAAGCTAAGTGCTCATGAAGGAGAAGAAATCAAAGACATTACAGGGTACCAAAGTATGATGCAGATTGGGCAGGATGCAAGGATGATAGGAGAAGCACCTCAGGATATATTTGCTTTGCAGGAGATAAGCCTATCTCTTGGTCAGCTAAGAAGCAACCTACAGTGGCATTGTCATCCACTGAAGCAGAGTATAGAGGGCTTGCCAATGCAACTCAAGAAGCTATCTGGTTGAAGCTTCTATATACAGAGTTAGGTCTACACACAAGACCACCTATTATCTTTGGAGACAACACTAGCTCTCTTCACCTTGCAGCAAATCCAATTTATCATGCCAGAACCAAACACATAGAGGTTCACTACCACTATGTGAGAGAGAAGTTACTTAGCAAAGAGATTCAATTGACATATGTGTCTACTAATATGCAATGTGCAGATTTACTTACAAAGGCATTGGATGGAAACAAGTTATGCAGATTCAAATATATGATTGGATTGCAGGAAGTAATTGAAGAATGAAAGAGAAGACTTAAGCCAAAGTGTTTGGCTTGAGGGGGAGCTGTTGGTACAAGACAAGCCTTCACACATTGGCTTGGAACCTTGGAAACTTTGAAGATGGATTTGGAATCCTTGAAGGATATCTCTACATGAAGGATAAGGCATAGGAACTCATACTTATGAGTTATTATCGTTTACTCCTTGTAAAAGCCTTTATGACTTGGCATCTCATGTAATTACTTACCTACCTCATAAGTCGTGGAAATTTGAATGATGTAATGGAGAGAATATCTCCCTACTTTTAGAGGAGAGATTCTAGGGAGCCTTAGTTTGAATTTCAAATTCAAATGAACACCAAACTCCTATAAAAGATGAAGAAGAAAAGTCGCGGGAGAGTTGCTCACTCTAGCTCACTCCCCGAGGCATTGTTATCATTGTAACTCATTGTGTGTGAGTGCTATCTCATAGCCAACACCACAATACCTCATTTAGCTATGCTTGTCAAGCTAATGAGATTGTACAAACAAATTTTTTTACAATAGAAGTATACATTCATCATCTCTGTTTTGTCTGAGTTTCCTACTCCAAGTCTGTCAACTTCCAAGAAGCAGTTCTCAGTGCTCACTGAACCAAATCAAGTGATCTATAGCTCATTGAAACCAGCTCAAGGTCTACTACAAGCATACAAAATCTCAGAGGATTTCATTCAGCCATTTGGGAGAAATCCGTTTCGAAGTGCACACTGGTCTGTGTCTGCAGAGTTCCTAAAAAGTCGGGGGTAACTAGAAGTTTGCTAAACTTATTTCTCAGTGCATAGTTCATCAATTGAAGTGATTCCACTTGTGATTGGTAGCTTACTAAGGTACTTTAATACTCCCAAAAGGAATTGTTCCAATTTTAAGTGTGCTGGTCACACTGAGTAAAAGTCTGAGCAGGTATCAGTACAGGAATAGAAAGTTTTTCTTGATTCTTGAAGTACCAAGTTATCTGTTTTGGTTTGATCATTACCCAAACCATTTTCAAAATACATATATGGTTTCTTTGTGTCATTTGGAAGCTAAGCAAGTGTACTAAGCATATCTGAAGAGAAAAGAGGGTAGGTGTGAAGCAGGTTTTGCAGCACTAACTGATTTCCTGAGTGCATCCAACCATCACTCTCAACACAAGTGAAGGCTGAACTTGATCATTTATTGAAGGTGGGATTTATTGTGCCAATTGAGCATGCTGAGTGGATATCTCCAATAGTGATCGTCCCGAAGAAAAATAAACAGTTGCATATCTGTGTCGACTATCAGAAACTCAATGTCGCCACTGTACCAGATCCGTTCCCTCTCCCCTTTCTAGATTCAATGCTCGACAAGGTAGCAAGACACGAAATGTATTCTTTTATGGATGGCTACAGTGGATATAATCAAGTGAGGATGGAAGAACAGGATATACCGAAGACAACATTCATCACTAATTGGGGTGTCTATGCTTGCACCGTAATGTGGTTCGGTTTACGGAATGCCCCGAGTACATTCCAAAGATGTATGCAGGAAGTCTTTTCACCTTACTTGACCACATTTATGCAAGTATATTTGGATGCTTTTTCCTTATTCGGTGCCACTTCAGCACACCTGTATCATTGACGATGTTGCTTTGAAAAGTGCCGAGAGTACCAACTATGTTTGAATCCTATCAAATCAGTTTTTGTGGTCTCCTATGGCAAACTACTCGACCATATCATTTAAACAAGGAATCCAGGTAGATCCGGGTAAACTCGCAGCTGTGTTGGAGGCACCAATCCCAAAGACGCCGAAAGAAGTTATGCGCTTTCTTGGCCAAATCCGGTGGCATGGCAGACATTTACGGTGGTTAGCTCATTTTGCGACCCCACTTAATCGGCTTATGACAAGTGCTCCATGGAAGTATGAATGGACTCAGGAGTGCCAAAGTGCATTTGATTGGTTGAAGGTCTTATTGACGCAGGCCCCGATCCTGCAACCACCTGATTGGGAACGATCGTTCCTTGTCTTTGTGGATGCATCAGATATTGCGATTGGTAGCATTCTCATGCAACAAACTGACAAATGGTTTCGGCATGTGTACTATGCGAGCCGCCGCTTAGCTCCTACGGAGAGAAATTACTCTGTGACCGAACGAGAATGTCTTGGATTGGTATACTCTGTTAAGAAATTTCAGCATTACTTGTTGGGCCATAAATTTACTTTCCATGTGGATCATGCTGCACTGTTGTACTTGGTTCGACAGCAGCATTTAGGTGGTAGATTGGCCAGATGGGTTTTACTATTATAGGAGTTCGATTATGAAGTTATTCATCGACCCGACACAACACATGTCTTGGTGGATTTTCTATCTTGACTGGATTCCAGTGAGTCTCCGATAGGTGTTGATGACACTACATCGACGATTTACACCACCAAGAAAACTTATGCAGCATCTACAGAACCTCCTGTTGCTCCTACCTATTACGATACGTTAATGACTTTTCTCACTGACGGTTGTCTTCCTCCTAATGCTCCCATCACTTTACACCGAAAAACTGCAGTCTACAACCGACAATTCTGAATGATTTTGGGTCAACTGTATTACATAGATCATACTAGTGTTTTACTTAGATGCATTCCTCCACATGAAGCGGAATCAATTATTACCATGGCTCATTCATTACCCTCTGGAGGACACTTTTCAGCTGATCTTACTCACCGAAAAATTATGCAAAGTGGGCTATGGTGGCCTACAGTGTACAGAGATGTGGTTCAGTTTGTGCAGCAGTGTAATGTCTGTCAACAGACTGGACAGCCCTTGCAGCAACACTTTTTTCCCCTTCAACCTGTCTTACCTTTGGAACACTTTCAGAAGTGGGGTCTAGATTTTATTGGCCCAATAACACCATTAGCGACTCTCACCACCAATCGATACATATTGACTTGTACAGATTATGCCAGTAGATGGGCAGAAGCTTGGTCTTTACGTTTTGCCACAGCTGTGTTAGATGATAATAACTCAATCCAACTTTCGGACGAGTATTATCGGGTCCTCGGGTTCTTGGGAGTGGTAGGGGTCTGTTAGACAGAGGCCCTGTACTATTTTCCCAATCTCTTACACAATCGCTAGTATTTTCTCACCTCTTAACACAGGGATTGAGTTTGAATACTGACTACTCCTTGGTATGATAAGTGTCAGAACGTTCGTCCATGAATATACGTATGGTAATAGTACAGAAATTCTACCGAAACTTACAACTACGCGAATACACTCTTCTCAAAATATTCTGCAATAAGACGATTTCATGCGACAACTAAACGCACCGAATGAAATGCACAGACAACTCGAAACTAAACGCACCGAATGAAATGCACAGACAACTCGAATCGAGATTATATTAAACTTTTCGTATGCTAACTCAGATCATAGATTTCTACCGCAATTAATGACTTACTAAGACTTCTGTCCACACACAGATCCTGGTCGAATACTCAATGATCGCTGATTAACATATAAATCCTCGTTACTTAACCGAAATGGTACTAAACACTGGCTATTACACAGTCTCACGCCAGACAACAAACACACACCTTCATAGTCGAGAAATACAGAATCATATATAACTGATCATCAAATAGACTCACAACATCACAAAATACCCAATGAGAATCGATTCAACCAAAGAATAGCAGAACAAATAATTATGAATAGAATGGAACAGTACTCAAGGTCCTCAGCAATATCTCGTACACAGTTTTTGAAGTGTGTTACTCGTGGTTTCCGAATACTTCAATTTCGATGTGATCAACCCTATTCACTACAGTGAGCAATAGAACATAGACATATCTATCCTTCTGTCTCTCTCAAATACATCCCTGCTAACTATCACTCCAAGAGTCTGTTTAACACCGTAAACTCTACTCCACCAGTCGAACGAAACGACGACGCGACGACAGAACTCTTTTCTCTTCCTGTCTTCTGCTTTTTATTGCTTTCGCATTCTTCATCTACCGACTCTTGCGAAATTTCCTACCTGTCCGTCATTTCAGCCACAAATCTTGTTTATCCTTCTTCTGCGGTTGCGGTTGTCTCGCTCCATCAGCCTTGTAACACTCCATCATCCTTGTAACACTGGCACGCACGGTGGACTCGAACCCGCAAGTGCAATACTGTAGGTGATATCCTTTTGCCTGGGGCTATCCTCCTATTTTCCTCCTTTACACGCATCAGAAAGACTCTGTATACTGTCCATATCCTGCTGGTGATTCAGCAAATATCTTTCAATCCCGAATGTGTCACTGTACGTGATAGGTCGTATTTTCCTCCAGAACTTCCTCAAACTCGTATAGCTGGTCTAGTTGCCTCTTCATGAAGTCCCGCTTTCTTATATACTGGGCCCACCTTCTTGATCATGTGCTGTAAGCGCTTCGTCTATGGAATCAAAGTACCCTCTGTGCTGTTGAATCCATGTCTTCTGCAGAAATGATGTAACCATACAGTATCCTATCACCACCTGGCGGAAATATCCTTTTACAGTGTCTGTCGGTCCATGCCAGGATTTTAACTCCCCAATTCTTTCTGATCGCACTTGTTCTAGTGGCGGAACAAGTCCACTGTCTCCAGGGTAACTTAGCAAACTGTAGGAGTTCGGTCCTCTGGTGATGTTTGTCGAATTTCTTGCGTTATCTTCACCATCAACATCCTCACTCACATTCTCCACCAAATCCTCGTCACTATCCTGTTCGTTTCGCCTTTCGTCTTCCGAATCGCTAGAAATGATCACTTCTTCCCGAAGTCGTATTCGCACTTCGTCGCTCCTTGTCTTGTTTTCGTTTGCATCAGTACCATCCTTGACGCTATCTTGCTTCATCACCCTAAACCCTAAACCCTAAACCTTGTAGTATCGGTTCTGTGTAAGTATGCGCTCCCTGAGTCGTCATCTCAGTATATCCTATTCAGACATGGTTGTAAGACTTGCAGAATACTATGCAGAAAAATACTTTGCCGAGTATACACATTTATAAGTGCTAGACCTTGAGCTGCCATTTGCTAGAATGATGATATTTCATTCAGACATGACACTTCATGCTGCTTACCGGGATTCTAGAATCAAAAATCATCATTCTGGAGATCGATGTTGGACTTGGACCGTCTTTTACATGTGCGAAAAGTATTATACACAAAAAATCATGACTTTTATCAAAATATACCAGTACAACACCGGATTTGTAGGCCCGAAATCTAAAGTTCTGCTTCGAGACCTTCTAAATACATATTTCTAGCTGACCGAAAGATACGGGCAATCTTTTTCTTAAGTGTTTCTAATACACTTTTCAGGGTGTCGGGTTCTAATAATTGTGCATCTGTCCGCACCGAACTGATCGCAATAGCTCCCGAAAGTATATTTTCAGCCTCTGTTTGTAAAAATGCTTCCTGTAAATAAAATTCATTGGCCAATGCTGCATCTCTAGCCGTCTTCATATCTGTTACTTGTTGCTGCATTCGATGGATGTTATCATTTTTGTTACGTAATTGATTCTCGAGTCTTTCTAACTGTTGGTTCAGGAATTGGATGGTTTTGTAAAATGCATCTCTTTCTCTTCTCGTATCTGCTAATCTTTTCTGTTTCTGAGGCTCTTCAATGAGATACTTATGCAGTATGTTGTTGACTGTTGATAAACTGTTTTTTGTTGTATCTAACTCGAATTCTGTTTGAGTTAACCTCCTTCTAGTTTCTTCCAGTAAGTTGCCTAATGCTATTCTGCCATCTTCTGCATCTTTGAAATTCTGTGTTAACCTATTAATTTCTGCAGTGGCTTCTGTCAACATTTCTTTATGATTGTTTATTGTTTCCAGAGCTTCATCCCGCTGTTTTGTTATATCTGCCTGATCATTGAGTCGTTCTTGCAGCTGTCTCACCTGCTCTTGTAGGGCTTGATTTTCTGCTTTTACTGTGTATACTTCTTCTTGAAGCTGAGTGATATCGGCTTCCAGTATTTCTATTTTCTGCTGTAACTCCTTGTAAATGTTGTATGTATCAGCTCTCATCTGAGCAGGTAATTGCTCGGAGAGGTTAATAAGAAACTGTCCCATTGATGCTAATTCGGAAAATACCTGAACAGATTGTGTTTGTGGAAGTTGTCGCGGTTGGGCAATCGTATAGGTGCGTAATTGGTAAGAATTCGGTGGTGAATAGTTAGGGGAAGATGATGATGTATGGTCGGGGTGATCCTGGATGGGATGTGCTTCCTGTTGCGGTGGAAAATTAGAACGAACTATGTTAGAGCTAATTACCTTTGTTGCATTCTGTTGATCATCTGTTGTTTCGGCTGCCTTCAGGAGCTTATCCAGTGCATCATTAGTAGGTTGACATTCATGGATTTGTGGATTCTCTTGCTGCTGCTGTTGACCGACTTTATCAGTTGACATTGCTTCTGTTTCAGTTCGCTTCTGCGTTTGTAGATGCTCAGATGCTAATGAATATGTGGACGATTCCTGGTGCATCGATGTATTTGTATCATGGAACTTCTCTTCCTCTTGATGCTTGGTCTCTGTTTCTGCTTCCTTGTCTTGCTGATCAGCTGCATTCTCTACTTGTACTTCCTGCTGTTGTTCGTCTTCCTTTTGTGTTACTCCACCTGAATGCTGGTTGACCTCCTGTTGTACTTCTTCGTCTTGTTCGACTGAACTTGCATTCTTACTTTCAGAAGAACTGATTCTGATCCGTTTTCTTCTGAATAACTGATTAATCTCCTCTTCATCTTCTTCGTCGTCATCTAACGGTTGCGCTGATTCTTCAATCTGTAACACTGGTCCTCTTGGTGGTGGTTGTGCTTGCATTATGGTTGAAAACAGAAATGATAAAATGTGTGGTAGTCGAGACCTCGGGGTTTTACCTTTGTTAACTTGCTTCATAATTGAGACGCACTCCTTATGAATACGTTGAAAGAAAAATGACGCAAAGTTAACAGGTTCTCGGGCAGCTATATCTATGGCAGAGTAAAATGGTCGAGAGATACCATAGGTACGTTTCTGAAAGTTGAGTATAGCAACGAGGAATTGCAGTGCAGTTCTTTCAGGTTCTGGTCGACAGAGAATGGCGTATTCATTAGATGAAAATCGCGGGAACAATTCTGCCATTCGGGTTGCTGAGATCATGGGAACATTCTCGCGGCCTTGTGGAGTTAAATGGTAAATTTCTGCAAACACTTGGAATGTGATCACAGTTCTAGACGGTAAGGAAAGGAAAACCCATCGTTTCTCAGTGGGAGATACTCGAGCGATAGCGGAAATGATCTGTGCGAAGAAGGGGTGAGCTTCTACTGAGTGCCATGGCAGCTCGGCGAAACTACCCAATCCTCGTACATGCAGATAATTTCCTACTTCATCAGGGATACCATCGGCAAAAGCTGTATAGTTCGCTAGGGATTCCATTACACAGAGATGCAAGACGCAGAACACAAGTATTCAAAAACTATGGCTGTGGTCGCAAAAGACTAAATTACCTATCCGGCGAGTTTAAGTGAGTTATATAAGAAATTTGTACAAAGAATATTTTAAACGGTACTAATTACACAAAACGGACAGTAATGTCTATATCTGACGTGCGTGCATGCAAAGAGAGAGAAAAGGAGCGGGCGGCTGGACATAAATAGATATTAAAGTACGGTGATTACACTTATTTTATTGATTACACTGAATTAAAAAAAGGAATTAAAAAACAAAAGAAAAGTAAAAAATTTGTGGTACGCTGTGTTCCCTTGTTATAGCCGAGGTGGCGCTACTTGATACGGCCGTAGCTTTGAACCGTTTATCGCTTTTGGAAGTGTTTGTCCAGTCAATGTAGTCAATCGAAAAGTAGCCGGACCAACTTGTTCTGAAATCTTGAATGGACCGAACCAACGTAACTTGAATTTTCCGGCTGATCTATTGGACTTCACATTGTAAAAAAGAACAAGCTGTCCTACCGAAAATACTGTCGTCTTTAAATTTCGGTCATGTGTCCTGGCCTGTCTTAATTGGATTTCTTTCATAGTTAAGAAACTGAGCCATCGGTGTTCATCTAATTCTCTAAGTGTTTCCAACCGAAATACCAATGACTCTTCGGGTAACAGTTTCTGAGACGTTGCTACTCTTAAACTTGGTATTACAATTTCCAACGGAGCTATTGCTTCTATTCCATAGGCTAACTTAAATGGTGTCAAGCCGGTGGTTACCTTATATGTAGTGCGATAGGCCCATAAGACTGCAGGTAGCAACTGATCCCATCTTTCCGGTGTTTCTCTAGTCAATTTCTGAAGCATATTTAGCAGAGATTTGTTGGTACTTTCTGCCAATCCATTTGCACGAGGATAATATGGTGAGCTGAATTTATGACTGATCTGGAATGACTGTGTTAATGCTTTCATCAACTTGTTCATAAAATGAGTACCCTGATCTGAAACAAGCTCTAGTGGCAGTCCAAATCTTGGAAAGACATCTGTTAATAGACATTTCGCTACTTCAACTGCTGTAGCCGAGCGTAAAGGCCATGCTTCTGCCCACCTGGTTGCATAATCTGTGCAAGTCAATATATACCTGTTATTGCTGAATACCGTGGGAGGTGTGATTGGACCAATGAAATCAAGACCCCATTTCTGAAATGGTTCTAAAGGAAGTACTGGATGAAGTGGAAAGTAATGGCGTTGTAATGGTTGTCCAGTCCTTTGACAGCTATCACATGTTTTGATAAATTCCAATATATCTCTATACATAGTTGGCCACCAAAGTCCACTTTGCAGAATTTTCCGGTGAGTAAGATCTGCTGCAAAATGTCCACCGGAAGGAGTTGAGTGAGCCAAAGTGATAACTGAGTTAACTTCATGTGGTGGAATACAGCGAAGTAGGATTCCGGTATGATCTGTATAATATAATTCTCCAGCAACTAACCGGAATCGTCGGCTAAAACCTGCAATTTTTCGGCGTGTAGCTGTGGGTACTTCAGAAGGTAGATATCCACTTGAAAGGAAGGTCAATAACTGATCATAATACGTAGTTGGCATTGGTTGGTTTGACAATTCTTCAGTAGTTGGTTCTGAAGTATAAATGGCTGGCGTTGTATCATTTATACCAACCGGAGGTTCACCTGAATCTAAGCGTGACAAAAAGTCTGCTAAAGCATGTGAACTACCTGGCCGATGAACGACATCATAGTCGAATTCTTGCAGTAGTAGAACCCATCGTGCTAGGCGGCCACCGATATGTTGCTGTCGAACCAAGTAAACCAATGCAGCGTGATCGACATGAAATGTAAATTTTCGGCCCAATAAATAATGTCTGAATTTTTTTACCGAATATACTAATCCTAAGCATTCCCTCTCAGTTACCGAGTAGTTCTTCTCTGCAGGTGCTAATCTTCTGCTAGCATAGTATACTGGTCTAAACCATTTATCTGTTTGTTGCATCAGTACACTTCCTACTGCTATATCAGATGCGTCAACAAATACATGAAATGGGTTATCCCAATCTGGTGGCTGTAAAATGGGAACCTGTGTTAATAACTGTTTCAGTCGATCAAATGCTACGTGACATTCCTGAGTCCATTCAAATTGCCTTGCAGTTTTGGAAATTAATTTGTTCAGTGGTATTGCCACATGAGCAAGCCACCGTAAATGCCTTCCATGCCATCTCACTTGTCCCATAAATCGCATTATTTCCTTAGGTGTATTAGGCACCGGAGCTTCTAATATTGCTGAAATTTTATCGGGATCAACTTGAATACCCTGTGCTGATATGATATGACCAAGTAATTTACCACATGAAACCGCAAACACAGATTTGTTTGGGTTTAAACACAATCTATATTCTCTACATTTCTGAAAGCAACATCATAAATGTAGTAGATGTGCGATCATTTTACCGAAAATTGAAAAATCGTCAAGATATACTTGCATGAATGAGGTAAGATAAGGAGAAAATATTTCCTGCATACATCTTTGAAATGTGCTTGGTGCATTTCTTAATCCAAACCACATTACGGTATAAGCAAAAACACCCCAATTTGTAATAAATGCAGTTTTCGGTATATCTTCCTCAGCCATTCTTACTTGGTTATATCCACTGTATCCATCTAGAAATGAATACATCTCATGACCTGCTACTTTATCAAGCATCGTATCCAAAAAAGGAATTGGAAAAGGATCCGGTATTGTTGCAGCATTTAATTTCCGATAATCTACGCAAATTCTCAATTGCTTGTTTTTCTTTGGTACAATTACGATTGGTGAAATCCATTCTGCATGTTCTATTGGTACTATGAACCCCACTTTTAATAACCTATCAAGTTCAGCCTTTACCTGAGATGCATAATGTGGGTTCATCCGGTAACTGGTTTGCCTTATCGGTTTTGCTTCTGGTTTTAGCATAACTCTGTGTTGATAGATACGAGGATCCAGACCCTTCATGTCTTTGTAATCCCATGCAAAGACGTCAGTAAATTCTTGGAGTAGCTTGATTAAATCTGCTTGAAAAGCTTTAGGTAAGTTTTGCTTTATCCTTACAGGACGAGGGTGGTCTTCATCTCCAAGATTATAAGTAATTAACTGATCTTCTGGAACATAAAATTGTTGATGTTTCTCTGTATCAGCAGAAGGTTCGAGAAGCCGCGGTAATTCATTACCTTGAATCGAAATGGTATTTTCCTCCTTAATTCCTTCGACAATGGGTATTACTGTACATACTGAAGCATTCCAAGTGTCTACCACAGACTGTAGATCAATAGTTCCTACTGTCATCAAATCAACATTATTCTTCAGAAATTCTTCTTCTTCGTCATCCGACAATCCATCTAACATATGAACTGGTTCGGCGAAATATGGTCGAGCATGTAACTCACAGGGTTGTATAGCATCTAATTTTACAACACATTTGCGGTTTTTATCTTTGAATGTAAGTTCCTGAGCTGACCAGTCTTGAATTACCTTGGCTTGTTTTAACCAAGGACGACCGAAAAGTAGATTGTAGTCTAGGGTGGATTCCGGCAATTCAAGAACAACAAAAGTCATCTTGAATGTTGTGTCTTGGACAGTTATAGGTATATCTCGGACCAGTCCTACTGGATGAACTCTGGATTGATCAGCCATCCTAACAAAGAATTGAACTGGTTCTATCTTAGTCCATCCTAACTTCTTACAAGGTGACGCAGTGGCAATATTTACGCCGGACCCCCCATCAATTAAAACCTGTGGAATTTGATGTTTATGAAACCATACCGTAATCAGAGGAACTGAGTGATCTACCGTAGAGTCTGGTTCTTGTTGTACTGTTGCGGTAGCCGGAATGCAAGCAGATTTTGTAGCAGACTGTTGTTGAAATTGTTGGCGTATTCCTGGTACTAATGCCAGTAATTGCCCGAAAGGCAGTGTGATGGATGCTTTTGACAATATATCCCAAGTTGGTTGCACTTGATTTGCCTCTTCCTTAACTGTTGAAGACGAAGCTTGGTCTGAAGGCGGTAATTCTACTACAGATGATGTACCTGTTTTTTAATTGTCAGCAAGAACTTGTGTGGTATCCGAGGACTGGATTATTGGAGTAGGTTCTGGAAAAACAGGTGGTTCTACGGTGGTCCACTGGCTAGCCTTTTGATACATTCTGTGTTGTTCACGTATCCCTGGCTCAAATAATTCTGCTGCTGGTTGCAATTGTTTACCGGAACGGGTTTGAACTGTTGCTGCCTGCGTCTCTACAGGTGTGATTGTTACCACATTGGCCATTGGGTTTTGACGTTCTTTTTTTCTTTGATCATATTCCGCTGCATCTCTACAGAATCTTCTAATATGGCCCAATTGTCCACAGAAATGACATCGAGGTGGTGGTAAATTTTGATTTTCCGGTGGTGGTCCATTCTGCCAGCGCGGTGTGTTATAGTTGTTGTTCCTCTGTCCTCGATAATGTCGATACCCTTGTTGTTGATTGTGTCTCAAATGTGGGGGTACATATTGATTGGATGACTGACCTTGTTCCTGAATAATTGCATTAACTGTTGCTGCTCCTTGTCTTCTAGCGTTGTATGCACAATTCTCAGTGGTATGTCCTACAATGTTACAGATGGCACAATAAGTCTGATTTAACGCACACTGGGCACTTGTATGTCCTGAATTCTTGCAAGTGGTACAATATACTTTCCTGGTTATATCTTCAGCCATATGTTTATTTGTTTTAATCCATTCCAAATCCTCTGAAAATCCTCCAACTTTGTTTTCTAGCTGAAGGGTCATTGCTATCACTGCGTCGAGGGTCATGGCTCCTACACATCTTATAATCATGATTTGCCTAAGTTGAGGAAGCAAACCATTGATAAACCACTGTGTAATAACATCTTCTGGTAAGTTAGCATGGGCCTGGGGTAGCTGCCTTAAATGCGTCCTGAAAAGGGTAGCATACTCTTGTATAGTTTGATTTGGTTTCTGTCTATTGTTCTCTAAATACTCAAAGATCTCTGCAGGATTCTTTTTCAACCTGAATCGCTGCAGAAAAGCGTCTCGTACTGCTTCATAAGTACCGAAATGATTAATATCATATTCAGTAAGCCACCTTGCTGCTTCATTCACAAGTGTAGATTGAAAAACAATTGCTTTGTACGCCGGATCCGGTGGATGGTTGAGGACAGCATAACTGATTTCGAAGGTGCGTACGTGAGCATCTGGGTCATCTCCTGGAAACCCACTAAACTTTGTGTATGTTACTCCCGTTGAAGCCAATCTGGGTTGACCTACTTGTCGTTGTAGTTGTTCATTCATCGTAAATGTATTATACACTCCTTCTGTAATTCTGGTTGGAGTTTCTGAACTACCGGAATTTGTTTCGCCTAATGGCACACTTTCCGGTGCAATTAGCTTACTTACTATATTGCGAATTTCTGTTTCGAATAGTCTTCCTTCCTCCTTGATATCCAAAGTAGGAGGACTTGCTCTCAAACTTTGTAGTTGAGCTGAAGATTCAGCCGAAAGTGCTGAATCGTCACCGAAAAACTGTGTTTTTCTTACCGAAATTCCACCGGAAGGATTCAAAATCGTGACTGGATACAACGTAGATTCGCCTGTATTAATTTCCTTCCCTAAAGTGTTTCTAATCGTATCTGAATCTATTCCAAAGACTTTTATGCTAGATTCCAACTGCGTCTTAATCGGTTTCAAAATTGCTGTATTTTCGATAGTCTGTACCGTAGTAACACCAGGCAATTCTAGAGATGTACTACATTCTACCGTAATTTCACCGGAATCAGTGTTATCGTTTGTCACTTTTTCAACAACTGGGTCAGGTCTAATTGTATTAGTTCCTCCCAAAGTTGTTCTTAATACCCCTAACTGATGATTCTTGGGATACTTTTCTCCTGATCGAGTAATCGGCATATAGCATTTCCGTACTGATCATATAGTATTACGAACACACAGTATCGCAACAGTCTGATTCTGTTGCTACTGTCCTTCCAACAAAATCTTAATTTGAACAAAATACCAGGCAATCTCCATGCCACTTTCCCCAGCGGAATCGCCAAATGTTAGATGATAATAACTCAATCCAACTTTCGGACGAGTATTATCGGGTCCTCGGGTTCTTGGGAGTGGTAGGGGTCTGTTAGACAGAGGCCCTGTACTATTTTCCCAATCTCTTACACAATCGCTAGTATTTTCTCACCTCTTAACACAGGGATTGAGTTTGAATACTGACTACTCCTTGGTATGATAAGTGTCAGAACGTTCGTCCATGAATATACGTATGGTAATAGTACAGAAATTCTACCGAAACTTACAACTACGCGAATACACTCTTCTCAAAATATTCCGCAATAAGACGATTTCATGCGACAACTAAACGCACCGAATGAAATGCACAGACAACTCGAAACTAAACGCACCGAATGAAATGCACAGACAACTCGAATCGAGATTATATTAAACTTTTCGTATGCTGACTCAGATCATAGATTTCTACCGCAATTAATGACTTACTAAGACTTTTGCCCACACACAGATCCTGGTCGAATACTCAATGATCGCTGATTAACATATAAATCCTCGTTACTTAACCAAAATGGTACTAAACACTGGCTATTACACAGTCTCATGCCAGACAACAAACACACACCTTCATAGTCGAGAAATACAGAATCATATATAACTGATCATCAAATAGACTCACAACATCACAAAATACCCAATGAGAATCGATTCAACCAAAGAATAGCAGAACAAATAATTATGAATAGAATGGAACAGTACTCAAGGTCCTCAGCAATATCTCGTACACAGTTTTTGAAGTGTGTTACTCGTGGTTTCCGAATACTTCAATTTCGATGTGATCAACCCTATTCACTACAGTGAGCAATAGAACATAGACATATCTATCCTTCTGTCTCTCTCAAATACATCCCTGCTAACTATCACTCCAAGAGTCTGTTTAACACCGTAAACTCTGCTCCACCAGTCGAACGAAACGACGACGCGACGACAGAACTCTTTTCTCTTCCTGTCTTCTGCTTTTTATTGCTTTCGCATTCTTCATCTACCGACTCTTGCGAAATTTCCTACCTCTCCGTCATTTCAGCCACAAATCTTGTTTATCCTTCTTCTGCGGTTGCGGTTGTCTCGCTCCATCAGCCTTGTAACACTCCATCATCCTTGTAACAGCTGTTTGGGTGGCAAAATGTTTGCTAAAAGATGTCTTCCCACGATATGGATTACCTCTAGAGATAGTGATGGACCAAGGAACACATTTTGCCAACAAATTA
>CM035432.1:104071757-104081757 GCA_020310875.1 Ceratopteris richardii
AACTTTACACATTTGCTCAGTCAATGAGAAAGATATGTGCAACAGACTTTCTGTAGTATCATCCTTTTCACAGATATTTCAAAATCTTTATAATTGATCATTGATCTTATAAATTGGTGAAGGTTTTGACTTACTCTTGATATAGAGGTGTTCTAAATTGAAGAGTTAGTTGTTCTTTTGGAGATTAACACTCTCCATCAGTGGTATCAGAGTAGGAAGCATCAGAATTGAAGGAAGGAGGATCCCGACTGCTGCAGGTGCAAAGAATTCAACATCTAAAGGTTCAAAAGGTGAAAGCTTGAAGATAAAGCTTGAGAAGGAGATCATACGACATCAAGGAAGTCAAAAGGAGTGTCATTCAAAGTAAAGGTACATCTGTTATTCATAAAGTTTGAAGAATTCAATACACAGGAGAAGGAAGGATGGGAGATTCTCTTCAAATAGAGAAGTTGGATAGAGAGAACTATCCTGCATGGTCAATGAGGATGGAAGCTCATCTAATGAGCAAAGACTTGATAGCTTACATTAAAGGTGAAGAAGAAAAGCCACAATTCAGAGATCCTAGTGTTCCAACTAGGGAGGAATTATCAGATTTGAAGAATTGGATGAAGGGAGATGCTCAAGCTAGGAGCATTATCTATGTGGCAGTCTGTGAAGAGATGGATAGGTATGTGCTTGAAGATGAAGAGGTGTTGCAAAATCCTTGATCTACACCAGCCAAATGAACTCTAGGAGTATATGGTGGGCCCTTTTAGCTTGCCAATGGATGTATTAGACACCCTATGTACCTTGGAATATCACTCTCAAAAAGATAGATCAAAACAGATAACTTGGAGTTAGCTCAGAGGTGAAAACTTGCTATTCTTGGTTCATACACCTGTCCAGTGTTTTACATAATTCTCTGAGCACTGCAGTAATTAGCTTAATTCCTCTTGGGGAAGTCTAGGTAACTTAAAGAGATAACTTTCAAGAGTAATCTCATCAAAATTAATAAACCACACACTGAGAATGAGTTTTAACAAGTGATGACATCATCCCGATTTTCACGGGCTGCTACAGTTTGAGATCAGTGAGCAGACAAACCAACATAACTCAAAATGTAGGAGTCCAATGATTATGAAACTTTGTATGTTTATACTAGACTGTAAGCTGAATCCAACAAGCTTTAAATCACGGAATTTGGATAACTAACCACTGAGAAATGGCTATGACACGATGAGTGAAAAAGTCGGGTACTTGACAGAGAAGTGAAGATGAACAGACCCTGTTGACTTCAAATGAACATAACTGATGATTGCAACATCCAAATGACATGAAAATTTGTGAGCATATAGTAGACTTATATAGCTAACTTCACCAAGTTAAATCACTGAAAATGATGCACCAAGCTCAGAGAAAACATCTCTGCAAGCTGACTAAGAAAACTGAGAGTAATGGCAGTGAGTAGTACACTTCACAAGAACATGGAAAGATGAACTCAAATAATCATGAAAATGAAAGTATATTGCTTGTACAATACAATGACTTACTGATACATATGTGTGCCTTGTAATCACACCTTGATATGGCATAAAGCTCAGCTCTTGGAGGTCTTCACATAGGTCTCTCTAACCACGACTAAAACTGCCATCTATTTATAGTTGAGTTTGGGAGGCTAACTTCCCTCAATCACTCTCCAATCAATCAATGACTGATTTGATTCTCTACCTACCACAAATCACGAATTCGTGGCTCCTCTTTCCCTTTTTGATCATGTGGACTCAACCACTTAAGATTCTCTTACTTTTACATTAAGTAAACTCTTCAAAAAATTACAAGAGGTAGTTCACAAGTGAACTTTACATAGTCTTCATTTTGAAGCTTCTTTTATGACTTTGTGGGACTCAAGCCAATACTTAGGCTTGTCATAGACTTGCTCCAACAGCTCCCCCTCAAGCCAAGTATGCTTGAGGTCTTCAATCTTCCAAGATTACCTGCAAACCAATCATAGCCTTGAATTTGCAAAGCTTTGTACCATTCAATGCTTTGGTTAGAATATCTGCACATTGTTGATGAGTGGACACATATGATATTTGAATCTCTTTGCTTAGAACCTTTTCTCGTACATAGTGATAATGAACTTCAATATGTTTAGTCCTTGCATGAAAAATAGGATTAGCAGCTAAGTGAATAGAACTCATATTGTCACCAAAAATAGCTGGAGTTCCAAACTCCAATCCAAGATCTTTGAATAATGTCTTCATCCACATAGCTTCTTGTGTAGCTATGGCAAGACCTCTATATTCAAGTTCAGTAGAAGAGAGAGCAACTGTGGGTTGCTTCTTGGATGACCATGAAATAAGCTTTGAACCTGCAAAGGTAAGATAACCTGAAGTGCTCCTTCTATCCTCCTTGGAGCCAGCCCAATCTGCATCAGAAAATAGCTTCAAACCTAAATCAGATACATAAGGATAATAAAGTCCTTCATTTATGGTTCCTTTGAGATACTTGAGAATCCTTTTGGCAGCATCCATATGTGGTTTCCTTGGTGTGTGCATAAATTGACTTAGCACACTCACACTGTAACATATATCTACTCTTGTCAATGTGGCATAGTTGAGACTACCCACTAGACTTTGATATGATGTGATGTCCTCTATGAGTTCACCTTCATGTGAGCTCAATTTGTGATTGACCTCCATTGGAGTACCTGCAATCTTACAATCTTGCATCTTGAATTTTGCCAACATGTCCTTAATGTACTTCCTTTGAGTGAGAAACAAACCATGATCTTTGTAGACAACTTCCAAACCTAGGAAGTAGGTAAGTGAACCCAAATCACTTATCTTGAACTCTTCTCTCATCTGATCTTTGATCTTCTTCATACCATCTGCATCATTTATTGTCAATATAATATCATCTACATATACACATAGGTAGATGACCTCGGAATTATTCTTTTTAATAAAGAGTGAAGGATCTACCTTGCTTGGTTGAAAGCCTTTGTCCTGCAAGAAAGAAACAAGCCTAAAATTCCAAGCTCTTGGAGCTTGCTTGAGACCATACAATGCTTTGTTAAGTTTACATACATAATCAGGATAAACTTGGTTCTCAAAACCAGGTGGTTGTGCCATATATACCTCTTTGGTTATCCAACCATTCAAGAATGCATTCTTTACATCTAGTTGAAGTATCTTCCAATTCTTGGAAGAGGCAATACTAAGCAAAACCCTAATAGTAGGCATCTTTGCCACAGGAGAGAAGGTCTCCTCATAGTCAATTCCCTGAGTTTGTGTAAAGCCTTTTGCTACAAGCCTTGCCTTATACCTGTTAATTGAACCATCAAAATTCTTCTTGAGTTTATAGACCCATCTTGAGCCTATTACCTTCATGGATGAAGTCTTGGGCACCAAATCCCAAGTGCTGTTTTCCTCAAGTGCTTCAATCTCTTCCTTCATTGCATGCTTCCATTCTGATTTTGCTTTGGCCTCTTCAAATGATGATGGCTCCTCTTTGTTTATATCCTGTGCTATGTAGATAGAGTGTTTAGTTACTAATGAGGTGTCAAACCCATACCTTTCTGGTTTTTTCTTTTCCCTCATAGATCTTCTTAGGCCATGATGTGATGATTCTGCGTCATGTCCAAGTTCCTGCAATTTTGCTTTACCTTTAGACTTCCATGCTTTGATCTTTTCCATATGAGATTCTTCATCATCCTCTGAGGTGTCTTGTTCTTCAATCTTCGGTTGTTCTCTACCAAGCTTTGGAAAATCTTCTTCAAGATTATATGGTAAATTGACCTTCCTGCATGAATCTTCATACCATGAATTGTTCTCATCAAAAACTACATCTTTGCTTACCAAGAATCCTTTGTTGGTAGGGTTGTATAACCTGTAGCCCTTTTGATTGTTGTCATATCCAATAAATACACACCTTTCTGCCTTTGGATCCATCTTGCCTCTAACCTGTGAAGGAACATGAGCAAAAGCAATACATCCAAAAATTTTACAATGATCTAAGCTTGGTCTTCTTCCATTCCAAGCCTCATATGGAGTCATCCCATCAAGGGATTTTGAAGGCAACCTGTTAATCAAGTAAGTGGCTGTAGATACAGCCTCAACCCATAAGTAATTAGGTAAATGCTTTTTATTTAACATAGACCTTGCAGCTTCAACAATTGTCCTATTCCTCCTTTCTGCCACTCCATTTTGCTCAGGAGTGTACCTTGTAGTTACCTCTCTTTTGATTCCTCTTTCTTGAAGAAAAGAATCAAACTCATGGGAGAAGGATTCTCCCCCTCCATCTGACCTTAGCCTTTTTAGTGATTTACCTGTTTGATTCTCCACAAGAGCCAAATATCTTTTGAAACATGAAAAAACTTCATCTTTGTGTTTCATAAAGAATAGGATAGTCCATCTGCTGCAATCATCAATAAAGGAAACATAATACCTTGATCCAGATATTGAAGCTTCCTTGCTAGGTCCCCATACATCTGTATGAACCAACTCCAAGAGATCTCCATGCATATAACCTTTCTTCATGAATGGTAACCTATGAGACTTTCCAAATTGACATGTACTACACTTATAAATCATATGTTGTTTTGACAAATTAGGAAGTCCAAGTACACTTTGGTCCCTGCAGATTTGCTTTAATGACCTTTCACCAATATGTGCTAACCTTTTGTGCCATACTTCCAATTCTGTGAGTGTCTGATTACCATAATTAAAGAGAGCAATGTTTCTAGTGTCCTGTAATTCAAATGTGAACAATCTACCTGTCTTTTCACCTTTTGCAATTCTTCTGAATCCTTGACTTGGATCTTCAACAAATGCTCCTGCTTTTGTGAACGTGACTTGCAACCCTTTCTCTACTATCTGCCCAACACATCAAATTCTTTGTAATGGTAGGGACATAGAGTACCTTACTGAGTAGGTTGATGTTTCCATCAGGTGCTTTGACATTGCCTATTTTCTCCACAGGATGTTTTGTATCATCTCCTGTTTGTACCTCATGCTTATTCCTTGGATCTTCTAAATCTGATAGGAGTGCCACATTTCCTGCCACATGATTTGAACAACCTGAATCTATGTAGAAAACATGCTCATCAGATTTACCTTTTGGCATAGCCATGTTCATGATCAATAATGAATCCTCTTTGTTTGAGTCTTCTGTGTAGTTATTGTAGTCTCTCCTTCCTCTGTAGCCTCTTTGATAGTTTGAATGATTGTAGTTGTTGTAGTTGCCATGATAGTTGTTGAACCTTCCTCTTGAGTAGCCATAACTTCCTCTATTGTATCCTCTGCCTCTTTGATTCTTGGAATTCCTAAAGCAATTTTCAGTTGTATGATTAGTTAATCCACAAATAGAACATGAGTTGGAGTCTTGGGATCTCCCCCTGCCTTGTCTACCTCCTCTTCCTCTACCTCTGCCATGTCTTCCTCTACCTGCATAGTTAGCTTGATATGTACTTGCTTCATCATCCACTTTCTTTGCCTTTCCTTTGTTATCTTTGGACTTGATTTTATCAGTGCATAAAGCTGAAGATTGATTACCTTTAGAGCTTTCTCCATTTTTGATAAGCTTTGCCTCTTGGGTAAGTAGTTGTCCAATCAGTGTATTGAAATCAGGTACATGCATGTCCATGTACAAATCCATAGCTGTGGTGAATGCTTCCCACTTGTCATCTGCCTTCAAGCCATTGATGACCTGCCTTACAATTTGTTCTTCATCTATTACCTCTCCAATGCTTCCCAACTGATCCGCTATGTCCTTGAGCTTTGTGACAAAATCAGTCACATTTTGTTTGGGAGCCTTCTTGAGAGTTGTGAAATCCAGCCATAGTTGATGCTTCCTAGCTTTAGTACTTGAAGAAAAGAAAGCTTCAAGCGCATCCCACACTTCCTGCGATGTCTTACAACTTCTAATGTGAGGCAACAAAAAATCTGAGATAGAGTTGAGGAGATAAGACCTTGCAAGTGCATCCTTGGAGCACCATGTGCTCAATCTTTCTTGCTCTTCTTGTGTTGGTTGACTTTTGTTCCTGAAAGTTGGCATAACTTCATCTCCAGCCACATAACCATATAAACTTCTACCTTGGAGATAGGCTTCCATTCTTAATGACCAAGCTGAGTAGTTACCTCTATCTAATTTGTCAATTGATGAAGGAAATCCATCTGCCATGTTGTCCAACCTTGCTCTGATACCACTCTGAAGAGATGGATAGGTATGTGCTTGAAGATGAAGAGGTGTTGCAAAATCCTTGATCTACACCAGCCAAATGAACTCTAGGAGTATATGGTGGGCCCTTTTAGCTTGCCAATGGATGTATTAGACACCCTATGTATATCTATCTATCTATCTATCTATCTATCTATCTATCTATCTATCTATCTATCTATCTATCTATCTATCTATCTATCTATCTATCTATCTATCTATCTATCTATCTATCTATCTATCTATCTATCTATCTATCTATCTATCTATCTATCTATCTATCTATCTATCGATCGATCTATCTATCTATCTATCGATCTATCTATCTATCGATCTATCTATCTATCGATCGATCTATCCATCTATCTATCTATATGTTTATCTATCTGTTTATCTATCTATCCATCTATCTATCTATCTATCTATCTATCTATCTATCTATCTATCTATCTATCTATCTATCTATATATCTATCAATCAATCTATCTATCTATCAATCTATCTTTCTATGTATCAATCTATCTATCTATCTATCTATCTATCTATCTATCTATCTATCTATCTATCTATCTATCTATCTATCTATCTATCTATCTATCTATCTATCTATCTAAGTATCTATCTATCTATCTATCTATCTATCTATCTATCTATCTATCTATCTATCTATCTATCTATCTATCTATCTATCTATCTATCTATCTATCTATCTATCTATCAATCTATCTATCTATCAATCTATCTATCAATCATTCAATCTATCTATCTATCTATCTATCTCCAAAAGAACAACTTACTCTTCAATTTAGAACACCTCTATATCAAGAGTAAGTCAAAACCTTCACCAATTTATAAGATCAATGATCAATTATAAAGATTTTGAAGTATCTGTGAAAAGGATGATACTACAGAAAGTCTGCTGCACATATCTTTCTCATTGACTGAGCAAATGTGTAAAGTTTTTTATGAAACTTTGCACAAGGTGTCGCCTAAAGATTGTGCACCTCCTCCAGGTTGAATCACTCCAAAAGATTCAGTAGATTTTGAGAAATCAACTTGACAAGTCACCTATGTCTAAAACTGTACTTCTGAGAAGTCGATTTAGAAACTGTAACTTCTAACACTTGGTTCTCCTAATCTAGATCCCGTTTAAGAAAATGCTTTTAGCCATAGATGGCTTACCTCTTAACTTAGATTCTGAGTCCTCACTCATACAAAACTTTAGTCTGTGCAGTGAGAAATGATCAAATCATTGACCATCAAAAATGCGCCTGTTTCACAAAACTGTGAACACTCTTTAACATATGAATGTTCCTACTCACAATTCTCACAGCCTGTTTACAATTAGGCTCTCAAACTTTAGCCATAGACTAATTAACTATGAACTTAGACATCTACAAAAGGATTCTTGAAATGATCAAGCACAGATGGAGAATACACAGAAACATCGGGCGCAACTTCTCTTTATTTCTAGAGAAAATTACATCTAGATGAGAGAGCTACTCTAAACTCTTCATTAGTATCTAATGACATCAGATTCTACTGAAATCTCATGCTCTACATTCTCTCACACTTTGCCCCGACATTTTCCATAGTATTTATAGGCAAGTATTTACAAACTTATGACTAATCAAAAGTTTAAGTGACCTATATCTAAACTAATGTACATATGTGTACATTTCTTTCAACTCCTGAATATAAACATCTTCTATGCTTCAAAACTTGATCTTGTCTTCATTCTTTGATTTCCAAAACTTCAATTGTTGATTGCTATGCACCAACAGCTCCCCCCCAATCATCAATTGGGGTTTTCTCTATCTTCTTTATACCTGCCATGTCTTTGAACTTCTGTAGCTTTGGTCCATCCAAGCTTTGAGTAAGCATATCAGCTATCTAATCTTTTGTTGAAGTATGTATGACTTCAATCTCTTTTTCCATCACCTTTTCTCTTAGAAAGTGATACTGAATCTCAATGTGTTTGGTCCTGGCATGAAAAACAGGGTTAGCAGCTAGATATAATGAACTCATGTTATCTCCATATATGATAGGTGTACTCTGTATAGTGTCAAAACTCTTCATCAGAGTCTTAAGCCATATTACTTCCTTTGCAGCTTCAACCATGCCTTTGTACTCTGCTTCTGTAGATGATAAAGCAACTGTGTGTTGCTTCTTTGAACACCAAGAGATTAACTTATCTCCCACATAACACATGTATCCAAAGGTTGACCTTCTATCATCAAGATTACCTGCCCAATCTGCATCACTATAAATCTTGATATTTGTATCTGATGTAAAACCATAATACAAACCTTCTTTGAGTGTACCCTTAATGTACCTCAACACTCTTTGACCTGCAATCCAATGTTCCTTCCTCGGACAATGCATGAATTGAGATAATACCCCAACTGCATATGACAAGTCAGGTCTAGTTAATGTAGCATAGATAAGACTACCAACCAAACTCTGATATTGTTTCATGTCCTTGAATTCTTCTCCACCATATCTGCTCAATTTGTGATTCACCTCCATTGGAGTAGGTGCTACCCTGCAATCATTCATTTTAAACTTGATTAACAAGTTCCTCAAGTACCTTTCTTGAGTCACATACACTCCATGTTGAGTGTATGAGATCTCCATGCCCAAGAAATATGACAAGTCTCCCAAATCACTGATTTTGAACTCTTTCTCCATTTGCTTCTTTAGGTTTTGAATGCCTTTCTCATCTGTACCTGTAAGAATTATATCATCAACATATATGCACATGTATATGAACCCATCATCACTTGCTTTAACAAGCGAGCTACTATCTGCTTTTGATACTTGAAATCCAAGTTCTTTCAAGAACTTTACAAGTCTATAGTTCCATGCCCTTGGAGCCTTCTTCAAGCCATACAAAGCTCTCTTGAGCTTACACACATGATCTGGATATCTTCCATCTCTGAATCCTTGAGGTTGCTCCAGGAAAACATCATCTGAAATATAACCATTCAAAAAAGCATTCTTCATATCTAGTTGACATAATTTCCAACCTTTACATGCAGCAATAGCTATGAGTGTCCTGATGGTTGTCATCTTTGCCACAGTACTATAAGTCTCATCATAGTCAATACCATATGTCTGAGCAAACCCTTTCACAACAAGTCTAGCTTTGTACCTAGACACACTTCCATCTGCAAATCTCTTTGTCTTGTAAACCCATTTTCATCCAATGATCTTCTGGCTATTTGGTTTAGGAACCAATTCCCAAGTCTGATTCTCCATCAATGCATCATATTCTTCTTGCATAGCTTTCTCCCAATTTTCCTTACCTTCTACCTCTTCATATGTAGAAGGATCTTCATCTGCTTTAATCATATAAGCATAATCTTTGGTAGCCAAAAAAGAAGTGTCATAACTATACCTTGTAGGTTGCCACTTGTGTCTTGATGACCTTCTAAGTTCTCCACTCCTTGAAGTTTATGGTTCTTCACACTCAGGATCAAATCTTGGCATTTCTTCATCTTCAACCTGCACTTCATTATTCTCTTGTTCATCAAATATCTGAACCTTTGATTTACCTTTCTTTTGACTCACAATTTCTTCATCACCTGTATTAATATTGGTTGTACCTGCATACCAAGTACCTTGCTCATCAAATGTAACATCCTTAGACACAATAAATTGCTTTGTGGATGGACTCCACAATCTATAACCCATCTGCTTGTCATCATAACCAATGAACACATACTTTTCAGCTTTAGGTTCCAATTTGTGCCTTAATTGTGATGGCACATATGCATATGCCAAACATCCAAATACTCTG